>OY992891.1:22016210-22451210 GCA_963921405.1 Cepaea hortensis
GCGACGCCAAACCACATGTGCACATGGCTGAGTCACCAATCTTAAATTTTGTATACAAGTGGTTGCCTAATCTATTGTGTCCTGTTCTGAGGCGCAGAAGAATGACCTATTCTGGTCTGTCCATAACGTGGTAGTCGTCTTGAGTAAGGTTTGGTGGCTTTCTGATTGTTGTTAATACTGATTTACGCTGCTGAAAATTTGTTTGGTTATTCCTATTCTTTTTTTTTAAATTTCTGTTTCACTCCTGCCATCATCTGTTATTACATGTCCAAGATAGGAGACACTTGTTACTTGTTTCAGTATCTCCCCACTTCTTGTGAACAGTGAAACAGTCTGACGAAATATTCTTGTCAATGTATTTCAGCGGATGAAAACGTAATTTATTAACGGGAGACGTTCAAATACAGATGTATTATCTCAATGTTACAAGAGCAATAACTTACACTAGAGGGAGACAATCAAATACAGATGTATTATCTCAATGTTACAAGAGAAATAACTTACACTAGAGGGAAACAATCAAATACAGATGTATTATCTCAATGTTACAAGAGAAATAACTTACACTAGAGGGAAACAATCAAATACAGATGTATTATCTCAATGTTACAAGAGAAATAACTTACACTAGAGCACCATCAATGTTTGCTTGTGGGGGTTGTTTTTGTCGCTCGCTTGCTTTGAAATCAAGCCTAGTCCACACACACACCATTTATAGTAGTGATGGGCTGAATTTTGCGTGTGGATCAGTTTTTCCCATAAACAGTGTCCCTTGCCATCAGGCGAACCCACTCCGACTTCAGAGGTACTTGTAATTCACGTCCCCAAGTCAAGGACGACAGGTCAACAACTTAGTCCAGCTGTCATGTGAAGGGGTTGAACCGCTTAGCTCGGCATCAGCACACCGGATGTTTAATAATACGCGTTCTTATCCATTCGGTCATGTGGACCTGAACTACCTTGTAGGTTCTGACAAAAGTAATTTAATTTTTGAATGGGATACCTATAATTTCTATTTATATCAATTTAAAACATGAAATCCTTTCTCGGTCTTTAGGCTAAGATCAAAGTGTAGTATCTTCACTTGACCTTGCCAGGGCCACCAGAAGATTCCGTCATTCGAAATACACACAAGGACGTGAGGACGTGATGGGGCGGCTCTTACCATTGGTGGAACAGCGAGCACTTT
This sequence comes from Cepaea hortensis, assembly GCA_963921405.1. Taxonomy (NCBI): domain Eukaryota; kingdom Metazoa; phylum Mollusca; class Gastropoda; order Stylommatophora; family Helicidae; genus Cepaea; species Cepaea hortensis. Next base: position 22,017,400 of record OY992891.1, read on the forward strand.
TTTTTTTTTTTTTAAATTCTCGATTAAAGAAAAGCTTTAAAAGAAATAAATAAATAAACACCAAAGCAACATTAAAAGGAAAACAAGTAATTAAAATAGCCGAAAGGGACATGACAACACAATAGTTATTTCAAGGGACATTAATAAAAGCAGCATAAATGTATTTTGTAATTTAAATAATTGTAGCGATCATATTAACTTTTTTTATAAACTTTTTATAGAAATTAGCGACAGTTATATAAGACATAAATGATGAGATAATAATTTAAGTCTTCTTTAAAGTTGGTGTAAAAGTAATTAGCATTGTTTTACATGCGTGAGAATTTAATAACTAATTTTTCTATTTCTCCTCGACATTACATTTAAACGTGGTGTCTTTTCAATGTACGTAACGACATGTAATCTTGTATTAGCAAAATTTTTGTCCGGCCTTATAAAAGGCCAAACCAACACGTCAAACAAAGAAATTGTACAGCATCTCCACATTGCCCGAGAAACTAACTAGCGGCATGGTGAAGTTTTACGATGAGTAGATCACTGATGCGAATATGATGTATGTGTTATTGACGGTAAACATCAACCAGGTGCCGTCTACACAACGAAGGTTGCTTGCAAAGGATCTCCAACACTGTCTGTATCTCGCGCTGACTGTAATTCTGTTTGATTAATGGTCGTCTTATCTTTTAATGTCATCTTCCCACTTGTATCGCTATCTTAAACTATCTACCGCTTGCTTGCTTGCCCTCAACCTTTGCCATGCAGTATGGTTTTAATAAGAGTGTTATGACTCTCAACGTGGCCGAAATATTTCACTTGCCTCTTTTTTATGTCTTTCATCAACTCTCTTTTTATTCCCAGTTTTTCTAGAACCTTTGTATTTGATTGTTTCTGTTTCCATGAAATACGACATATTATTCTGTGTATCCACATCTCCGGGGCATCTAATCGATTTTCTGGTTGCTTACTCGACAGTAGTACTCTAATGTGTCTGCGGTGTCTGCATGTGTGTAGACGTGTTTGTGTGTGTGCACATGTATGTGTGCGTGTATGTGTTTATGTGTGTGCGCTGTGCGTGAATGTGTGGGCGTGTGTGTATGCGCACGGGCGTATGTGTGTGTGCTCTTGCAGAGGCAAGCAAGTCAGTTACCAAAACACTCAAATCAGTGATCATGTCAGACAGGGCACTAAAAGTAGGATTTATTTAATAAATAGTCCTACTTTTCATAAGTTTGGTTGAGATATTTATAAGTTTGGTTGAAATTTGGTCAACCTTTTCATATTTGGTTGACAAATGTTCCTAATTTTTATAAGATAATCTGAAATTTTGCAAAAAAATTTCACTTTTTATAAGTGTGGTTGAAATGTGGCCAAAATGTTTCATATTTGGTTAACAACGTTTCCCACTTTTTATAAGCTTGGTTGAAATTTTTCACGTTCGGTTAACAAAAGTTTCCTACTTTTTATAAGATTGGTTGAAATTTGGGTAAACTTTCCACATTTAGTTAACAAATATTCCTACTTTTCATACGTTTGGCTGAGATTTTTATAAGTTTCGTTGAAAATTAGCTAAGTTTTTTTTTTTCACTTTAGTTAACTTTTTCGCTACCAAACAAAAATTGGGTCCTGACCAAACAGAAATTCATGGCAGAAAATTTGAAGTAGGGGTGTGTCACAATAATGCTTTTAACATGGTTAAAATGGTAGCAGATCTATTGTATTACATATCAAATTAAAGAGGATTGCACAAGGGACATGACAGTGTTAATAATGAATTGATATGTAAAAATTATTTTAAAAATTGCACTTATAAGGTGTTTTCTACACTCCTCTACTGCTAATCATGGTTAATTTACTGAATAATCAAACAAACACCACTTGTCTTCAACAATATAAACAGTATTGCTCATTAAAATTACCAAAAAGGAAGCTATGCTGCATATTCTGAACCATGTCTTTTTCACAAAAATGAAAAAAAATATAATGGCCGAAATCTGGAAGTTGGGGGTCTGTCACAATAATGTTATGAAAATTGTTAAAATTGTAGCATAAATGTTGTATTATATATCAAAATAAAGGGGGTTGCACAAGGAATATGTAAGTATTGGAATTATTGCTATAGATTGTAAATATAATAAAAAATAATAATATAATTTGTCAAATAATTTGACAAAAAGAGGTAAAAATGATGAAAACATTACACTTATAAGGTCTTTTCTATGCTCCTCTACTGCTAATCATGTTTAATTTACTGAATAATCAAACAAACACCACTTGTCTTCAACAATATAAACAGTATTGCTCATTAAAATTCCCCAAAAGGAAGCTATGCTGCATATTCTGAACCATGTCTTTTTCACAAAAATGAAAAAAAAAAATAATGGCCGAAATCTGGAAGTTGGGGTCTGTTACAATAATGTTATGAAAATGGTTAAAATTGTAGCAGAAATGTTGTATTATATATCAAAATAAAGGGGGTTGCACAAGGAATATTTTGGTAATGATATAATATAAATATAATATAAAATAATATAATTTGTCAAATAATTTGACAAAAAGAGGTAAAAATGATGAAAACATTGCACTTACCAAGGGGCGTTATTATCCTGATCACTGCAAAATTACTGCTAATCCTGTTGAATTTACTGAACAAACACCACTTTTCTAAAATATAAACACAATTGCTCCCAATCAATCATCCGAAAAGAAGTTTGGCCGCAGATTCTGAATCATGTATTTTGTTTTTTCAGACAAAAATTAGGAAAACACTTGGCAGATTTACATTTAATTACAAGTAGTAGATCTTCTTCCACCACTTAATGGTTTTCTTATCATGGATATTATAATATCCAACCATTTGGTCCATTCTGTCGCAGCCATTCATCGCCATGTTATATTCATGGACCACCTTCGGCTTGCTTTGTGGTTTTCACAATCCGTTCTCAACAGTTCCAACTACAGACTTGGTAGAGACAACAATGCATGGTTTTTTTTAGCTTTTTTATCTCTCCATGCTACACACAATATTCTATCTCCTTCAAGAAACCACTTCATCTCTTGATGCTGAAGTCGCAAATGCGTCAACTCAGGAGGAAAGCCTACTCGGTTGACATTCAATGTCCCTGTATAATTGAAATTGTTGGAATGCAGAGAATCAATCAGAGCTTTAGAAGTGTAGAATCTGTCAGCAAAGATGTGATGGCCAGCTCCGAGAACATTCAGTAGTGTGGCAAACACTTTCACTGCATGAGCAGTTGTGAGATCTAAATCCAGACTGTATTCAGTGTTTCTTCCATAGTAAATTTTTAAATTCACCACATAGCCAGTTGCAGAATCACAAAGGCCAGATGTTTTGATGTGGTACTTGTGAGGCTTTGTTGCATTGTATTGCCTGTGCGGAAATCTGCCCTTCCACCCAATAATCATTTCATCAATGGGCACATTTTCAAATGGGTAAAATGCTTCCTGGAATTTCTTCAGAATCATGTCAACAAGAGGATCCATTTTTTTTTTTTTTTTTTGCGCCTGCTGCCTCTGATTCACATACGTGAAACATGGTGTGATAAATAGATTCAAATCGATTCCTAGGTAACATAGTGGCATACCAAGGAGTATATAAATGTGCACTTGTACACCAGTAGTCTTTGATACATGGTCTTGGATCAAGTCCCATAGCAATAATGACAGACGTAAACTTCAGCCATTCGTGCTTCGTGAATGGGGTCCAGGATAACAGACTAGAATGTTTAACTTGATCACCAACGCCACACGTCTTTGACTATAGGAATGTGGATTTTAGTGTGGTTTCGTTAAGGAAGGTAGATTGAGAAGACTAATCCGACTTGTTCACAGCCAATGTATCAACTATAGGTTTGCCCGGAATGCTATGACGTCGATATTTTATTTAGATTAAGCAATCAATCAATCTCAGGTGAAACTTGTATTGGCAGCTAGTATTGCCGGCGTAAAAAACAAAAATGCGAGGCTGATTAATTACCCGGTGTCATAATGCACAGCCAGTCTCCCTGGCCGAGGAGTTTGCAGCTTTCTCCGTAACCCCGAATACTCTCGTGGTTGACGTGAGCGCACGAGAATTGGAAGCGGTTCGAGTCGAGCCAGTGACTTATGAGAGTATGGAGCCGGTTGCTCAGAAAGCAATGGCAAACTACTGAGCGTAATCTTGCCAAGAAATCAACAATCAGTTGAAAGATGCTGATGTTGACAGCGATGTCCTGTAAAGGATATGCAAAACATAACATAATGCACAAGTCATAATCACACATCTCACACTTGCGAGATGTCGTAATACTCAGTTATACACACATCGTGATAGTAACTGACTCAGAAAGCCATGCTGGGGAGGGTGAGGACGGGCAGGCTTCGTGCAGAGTGGCTTGCTTCGCTTCGGAGGTCAGGGGTAGCAAGCATCACCTGGATCTTTTCTCCAGGGCATGCTGGTGTGCTGGGGAATGAACAGTCGGACAGATTGGCTGGCTCGGCAGGACTTGGTGGAGTATTGATGCATGACAAAGCAGACGTGGTTGCGGCCTTATGGGAGCGTGTGTACACCTCGGAGGAGCAAATGGATCACCATAGTCTGGCAAGAATGAGACAGCGAGGTGTGACGAGGGGATCTGACCGACGCTCGACGCTCATAGGAAAGGCTAGACGGAAATAAAATCAGATTGCTACTGGAACTATTGGTGTTGGAACTCTTCGCTGGCTGCTGGGGATGGGGACGGAGCGCTTATGGGAAAGCCCCGAATGCTGTGATGTCGGTTCCTAAATCAATCAATCAATCATAATACTTACTTTAAAATTACCGTGGTAGACAATTGGCATTATTGTATGAATATGTGTATATTTCAGCTTGAAGGATTTATCTAATCACTTTAGTTTATGTTGTGTGATTTTTGCAGTATGTACCTGAGATGCAGCAAAATATGCAAGGCAATAAATCCTGCAATCTATTATTCGTGTCTTCGTTATTCAAATCTGATGCATCATTATCATATGCCATGCCAACTTGTTAAGGCGTTCATGTCTCTCCATATATCTCGGTGTTCCAGATCAACTCTGCGGATATTACTCCATCTCAGACCATTCAGCATCATCTCTCCCTCTTCCTGCCTCTCCTACCAGTGATCTTTCCCGTTATCGCAATGTTTTCGAACGCCTCTCTTCCTCTCTCATTATAGACCAGTGGTTCTCAACCGGTGGGGAATTCCCCCCTGGGGGGAATTTTAGGGTTTCCGGTGAGGGGGGGGGGAGAAATGAAGATTATTTCAAGATCGCGTTAATACAAGAACCGATTACTTGATATTGTTGTTTCCTCCATACTTTACGGTTCTGTACTCCTCTCCCTTCTGAAATTCTCCTTATAACGTAAGTAGACCCACAAATCACGTTTTATGTAGACTTCTAAACTTGTTCTAGTATGCGTTATTAAAGTTAGCTTCCATTTTTACGTATACTATGTAGGGGCAGGGTTGGGGATTTGAAGGGAGGAAATAAGAAAGGGGAGGAATGACATTCTCAACTGTGACGGGATACTGTGAGTTAATGATTCCCTTATAAACGAGTAGATTAATTACAAGGTCTGAGGAGGGTTAACAATCGAGTTTTCTGTCTTGAACGAGGACAAAGGGCTGGTCATTGACCGACAGGTAGAGAATTCAGGGACAGGTGTTCGCAGAGGTCAGTGACTGCCGATCTTATCGGCCGACAAGACGGAGACCCGAATACATCGGAACGGGGAAAACACACGAAGACGGTGTAATCTCTTTGAAGTGCGACGAGTGATGAACGACGGAAACAGCGGAGGAACAGAATAGCGCGAGCAATTGACGTATACGTGACTTCACGGACGTTTGATGTGGGGAGGGACGGCTAAAATTGATTGTGGATCAAAAACAGCGGAGGATTTGACACTGAGTATAAATGAGTGGAAACTTGTTTTGGAGCAGAGTGTGCTACCAAACTGGACGGAAAGCTGGATTTATGTGTCCTGTAATAGAAAAGAAATATCATCCCTTGCAATGGGATAGAGTGCTTATGTGCTGATAGATTTCAATTCTGGGATTTACATAAATTCTATATATAAGGTAACCTAACCTTAGGGTAATCGTATAGCATAGGGAAATAGGCGGTTGTTCTTGACTTGTAGCATTTCTTTCGTTTATCTAATTGATTAAACTTTAGGGTACTCATTAATCTTATGTCAGAGTGTCTTTCGAGGGCTTCTCAATATGGCTAGAGAAGGACACTCACATGAGAAGAAGTTTGAAGCAGATTCATCTCACCTGTTTGTATATATGTCCCCAGGTTTCATATATATTCCTGACCTGGTCAGAAAAGAGTAAAGACCCTAACGTCACAGGTGCAGGGAAAGTATGTCACTAGAGAAAATTCAACCTAGCCATTCACTAATCGTGGGCTAACGTAACGAATGACAAGTAACCGGTTTTTGTGAAACCCAGTGAAAGAACTGTAATTATAATAAAACAGAGTTCCAAACTGTATGCAATTGCACTGGGAAAACAAATATACATCTTTCCGAATGAGAGACAGTGTGTAGAACATTTACCATAGCAATAGACATTGATAGACAATGGTGATGTGTGGTTTCGTGATGGATGGTATAACTTCCAAAACCAGGACAGATGAGGTTTTTTTGCAGTGACTTACCTTAATCGCATTATCTTCTGGTGATTATACTGTGAACATTTTCCCAAAATTGGATTACGTCCAGAATCAAGCAGAACGGAACCTCCTGGGTGAGATCAGTCCATGTCTATGTTAGCTGTCCTGTGTTTTGGCCGTTTTGATGAGGAGAGAAAGTATACGGCACATACGAATTCCTGAGTCATATCTTGCATTCACCATAGAAGACACTACCAACTACATATACACATTCAATACATACAACTGACATAGTTTTCAACAATAAACATGTTATTAATTGTTGGAGGAAACTGTTGTCAGGGTATGTTATGAAGTATTGCGAGAGAGAGAGAGAGAGAGAGAGAGAGAGAGAGAGAGAGAGAGAGAGAGAGAGAGAGAGAGAGAGAGAGAGAGAGAGATAGTGTATGGAAGACAGAAGCGATTTGGAGGGAGGAAATAAGAAAGGGGAGGAATGACATTCTCAACATATGGTGAAGGGGGGGGGGGCATGGGCCACAAAAGGTTGAGAACCACTGTTATAGACCAAAGAATGCTACTTCAAGTACTTGTCTCTTTCTTGCAGGGACAAGAACGCGGACCTAATCCAAGACCGGTGTTCATGTGAGAACATGAACACCCACGCCCATCTGTATGGCACATGATGATGATGCCTGACAATGGGTTTTGAATGTACACAATAACTCTTTTTTTTTGTTTTTTGTTTCGCTCTTGTGGGAGAAGGCTTGACAACCGATACACTACCCAGAGTTCCCTGCTAGGGTGCCATTTGTGTTTGTGTGTTCTGTGCTGACAAAGGCTTTAGCCGCAACGTCCATTTTGTTTCTTGTAATCGTGTTCTAGTAAAGCTCACAATCTACTTCTCATTTTTTGATGATTCATTCATTGCATCTTTAAAAAATAACACTGCCAGACTTCAGTTACCTCTAGGTTACTATTCTTGCCTGTTTGTGTGCCATCTAACCATCCATCATGTGCCATACCGATAAGCGTGGGCGGTCATGATTCGCTATCTCACTCGATCACCAGAGTCGTGGATCAGCTCAGTGTTCCTGTCTCGGCCATGAAACGTGGTCAAGCCATCCAGGTATTTACTTCTCTTTCTTCCCATTGTTCTCTTCCCACCGATCTTGCCAGTTGTTACCAAGTTCTCCAATTTATTTCTTCTCATAACATGTCCAAAAATTGTTGACTGTCTACGTCTAATTTCTCTAATCAATTTAGGATTTTCATTTGTTGCTTGTAGTACTTGGTCATTGGTTTTTCTGTCTGTCCATTGTATTCTTTGCATTCTCCTCAGAAACATTTCCACAGCCATCGGATGTTTTTCATCTTTTTCTCGTTTCAACCGACATCTTTTTATTGGTCAGTATGTTTTTCATTTCGCTAAAGACTACTTTCGGCATGGCAATTCTCGTTCTAATCTCTTCAAGGCAGCTTCCATCAGAAGTTATGACTGTTCTAAGATAATTGTACCGATTCACTTGTTGAAGAATATTCCCATTTACCTGTATTATTACATTGTGGTATTTCCTTCTTCCTAATGACGTCTGCCACATCATTTAAATATTTAAACTGTCACGTAACCTTCGTATATTCTAAACACTGAACAACATTACATAACTATAACAAACATAAACAAATTTTACACCATTTCAATACTGTTTATTTTACGTGGAAATAAAACTGGTTCCGTGAAAGCGACAGTGTGTAGCCAAACCACGGCAACTAGTGGATAATTCATTCACAGCCAAACTTATTATTCAATAAAACAGCCACAAATCTAGCTACCCATGTCTTACTTTCGTAAGCTCAATGCACGTAACAGAAAGGAATTAACGACAGTAAAACAATAAAACACACACGCACATTATAAATTAACAACAGGTCACCACTCTAGTTTATTTTATAACTCATCATCATCATCATGTACCATGCCGACATGCGTGGGCGGTCATGTTTCGCCATCTCACACGATCACCAGAGTCGTGGATCTGCTGTGATTTTGTCTCAGGAGACATTTAATATTGGTTTTTCTAAATAAGAGAGCTCGGACTGGCTGATGGCTTTATCGCGCTTGCGCTTAAACTTCCTGTGCACTGATGGTCGGGTGGTGGACTAGTTCCACACACCGGTCAGTTGAATTATGACTTCTCATCCATAAAGCAATGGCAAACTATTTTATGTGTGTGCATATTCTTTATAGGACATCGCAGTCAACACCAGCATTTCCGCCGATGTGATCTCTTGGCAAGTTTACGTTCAGTAGTTTGCCATTGCTTTCTGAACTACCGGCACCACTACCGGCACCGATACCAACGCGAAACCAACGTAAAGCGGTATGCTGCCAAATCGCGCGCAGATGTGTTTCGAACGCGGGTATACGGGATTACAGATCACTTCCGTAAGACCTTCGCCACGGAAAATCAACCTGGAATTGATTTTTTTTACAGTCCAGAAATGGACATGCAACAGTTGAAAATTCTAAACAACAAAGGTTTATTTTAGGGACACTTTCGCTATTTCACTACCTCTTCTTGAACTATATGCATTCAGTTAGTCGTTAGCCGTGGTTTCAACTTCACGGTAATGGGTCGCCCCGTTCCTGTGCCAGTGAATATCACACAAAATGCTCCTCACTGCCCCGCCCCATGCAAACGATCTGGCAAAGAAAGTCAAATAGAAGTAAAAAGCTAGTTGCATATCCTTTACAGGACTCTGCAAGCAACCCCAGCATTGATTGGCTGTTTGTGATTGACGAGGCTATATTATGTTAAGTAGCCTGCCATTTATTTCTGAACAGGGGTCACCTGCCTGATAAGATCAAAATCAACGCAAAGCCTCTGCTTCTAAATTCCCCGCGGTCGATTTTAAACCTTGACTCCAGTATTTCACGGAATTGTCAAATTGCGTTTCACTAACCCCATAAGCCACAGACGCAAAAAAAAAAAAGAACAGGATGTTTGTAGTCTCACTACACTTTGTATGTAGAACAAATTTTATGACGTCATCAACAAATGCAATATGCAGCGATGGCTGTAGTCTGCTGGAGTAATTCTATGGGGTTTCTTGGAAGGAAATGTTTACAAAAATAATGTGCACACAATTGAGGACCTCAAAGAAGCAATCAGAATTACCATTCAAGAAATAACAACATACACGTTGCAGATGGTATTTTACAATATGAAGAGACGTGTGCAGTCATGTTTTGAAGCCCGTTGTGGACGTATCCAATGTTATAATGAATAACTCACTGGTACTTTCCAGCTTCCCCAAAACAGAGTTAGACCATAGCAGTAAACTATTTAACTAATTTAATGAATTTGTTAAGCACATTTTTTGATGACATCATCACATTTGTTCTACATACAATGCATAGAAAGGCTACAAACACACTGTATATTGCATTAATGTAAAAATCAGGGTGGATTCTAATGAGCTTGGCCTAGACATCACACAGCAGCACTGACCAGCAAACATGTCTATACATAGAATAACAACATGACAATGTGTTGTGCAGAAAGTATAATGCACAAATGTTGTGGAAAAAGTTACCTCGATGAAAGTCAGCATGATCAAATGATGCCGAGGTAGCGGGTTCAACCCCTACATGGATCAGTTGGACTAAAATGTTGGCATCTCGTCCTTGACTTAGGGATGTAAATTATAAGTACCTCAGAAGTCGGAGTGGGTTCACCTGATAGTGGGGGACACTGATAATAGGGGACGCTAATCCACACGTTCAAAGTGGTCTAAATGGGGAAAACAAATTTATCCCAATTAATGGGACTCCATATTAGTTGCTTCACCATTAAAGCAAAAGAAATCATTACCAACCCACGTGTATGCAAGCATAGTCTTATAAAGGAACCACAGTGACTTACTGGCTTGTTCACTGGCCTGCCAGAATAGTGGCCCGGGTTTGAACCATCCTAATAAAAAATGGGGACCAAACAATTTTCAAAATTTCATTGGAAGGAAAAGGGATGAGGAATAGAACTAGCCACCTCACCAAAATATTATGGCCTAGAAAATGTGACTGCTGAAACTTCACACCCCAACAGCAGTATGGTTAATTAGTCCAGAATTCATCCTCATTGCACATCAAATTATTAGTTCATAAGAGCTCAGGCCCACTCCTCAGTATCTCCCACAGCGGGTAAGTGACTGACAACACCAGTTCTGTGTTGGTTTATACTTCTTTAGCTTCCCTCATGGAGCTCTAGTCTAGCTTGACCCACATTTGACTTGTTGTTCTTGCAGTGTGGACAAAGTCGTAGAATCACATCCGTCACTTGAGTACCGGTCTCTGTGGCCAAAGCTTTGCGAACGCGGTTCGTGAGCCGCTTACCAGGCGTTTGAAACGCAGCCGGGGCAGATTTGCGCAGCAGACCGTGTCGGGATGTGTTATAACATGTTGGTATGGGAGCCGGTCATTCAGAAAGCAATGGCAAACTACTGAACGTAAAAACTTGCCTAGTACATCAACAGCTGCTGAAAAAATATTTATCTTGACTGCAACATCTTTTAAGGGATATTTAAAAAATTTAGTTGCATGTCCTTCACAGGACGTAGCAGTCAACCCCAGAATTTTCGCTGTTCGTGATTCCTGAGCAAATTTTACGTTCAGTAATTTGCTATTGCTTTCTGAATGACCGGCACTTATACCTTTTTCGAAAAAACCAGCATCGCTGTGTTTCAAACCTGGGTATACGGGCTCACAAAGTGCCTTCGCAAGCCCTTAGGCATGGAGACCAGTAATCCAGTCTTGGGATATGCAACATTTAAAACAAAACAAAAAAAACTCGAGTACACCAGCATGGGACTTGGACTTTTTCTACCAGAAGACAGTGGCAGCAGGTCAGTGACCAGCTCGCCTTAGTTTACTGGCTATATGGTGCTAGACTGACATTTGTCTATGGGTGCTCAGTCAGTAATGTGGTCAATATCATGCTGCCCAACTTGACTTCCCTGGACATGACCTGGTGTCCATGTTAGCCTGGATGGACCCCACAGCCAGAGTCAATAATAAGAATCTACAACACTCGGGATTTGAAGCTATGACTACCAGGTAAGCAAGTAGCTATTATGCTATTGTGGTTTCCCTCACTAACTGCCTGGCTCCAAAAACCTGCCTCTCGCTCTTCTGCTCTTTTATCCCCCACTCTGGGGCACAAGCCTTGAACCCAACCACACCAAGCCGTCGCATCGTTTGCTATCTCCAGCAGCCCCCCTCTATGTCCTCCCAATATTATTCATCTCTGTAATTCCCTTCTCCATATTCTTCTTCTTCTTCTTTCGTTCGCTTGAAACATGTCTACAACTGCAATGTCGTCTCTTGTATGAATCTCCATATGTCTCCCGCTATTTCATTTCCTTGTGGGTTCCAGACTTAAGTGTGTCTGGTTATACTGTCCTCAGGTTTTCTCAGTGTCTGTCCTATCCAACGTCTTTCACTGACCTCTTGGTTCACTGGAGTTCTCTCCATGAGCTCTACACTGGTGATTCTGTCATACTATTTTAGTCCTACTATTCTCAATTGGTATTCTCATCTTCATCATCATCATCAAGTGCTGTGCCAGCTGGCGTAGGCGTTCATGTCTCTCCACAGATTTTGGTCTTTGGTGTTCTGGATCAAATCTGCTGATGATATTCCTCCATGCCACCATCTCAATCCATCCAGTATTGTTTCTCTTGGTTGGCTTCTGCCTCTCTTCGCCTTGATATTTCCAGTCATCACGATGTTCTCCAATGCCCCTCTTCTCATATGACCAAAGAAAGCTGTTTGTCTCTTTCTTATTGTTGTATATAATGTTTCATTAGCCTCATTTAGGCAATCATCGTTCATTACTGTCAGTCCAAGGAATTCGCAACATTCGTTTTTATTGGTATTCTAGCCCTGATTAATCAACATTCCACTATCATGTTTCACACCTAACTACCCCTCAGATTACAGGTGACGTACTGATATACTCTAGTCTCTCTAGCCGTGCACTCACATATTTCTTCTTCTTCTTTATACACCTTCATATCTCAATATGAATAAATACACAGAAAGCAGCAGTCAACTTAAGCTTGTTGATATCCCCAAAGAATTTGTCCTCACATGGAGCGGTTGTGGGCTAAATTAATTTTCTCTGCTCTGCGTATGTTGGACAATCTTGCGGCAAATGTTTAGCAGTCATTTTACCAGTTTCAAAATCACATTCATCAGTATCTCCGATCATAAGCTTGTTGAACATGTGATATTTAAGCCTGTTATGTCTCCGCAGAGTTTGAAGATTACTGCTTGTTCACTTCGGTGGAGTTGGTAATATGCATCATCTTTATGGTGGATGCTCCGATTGCCTGCTTGCATAATAATTTGCATTCTAGTCACCTCTACATGCATACATGACTGGACATCTGTCTACACACATACACAAACACAACAATTGCAATAGCTAATATCATCATCTTCTTCAAGCAATCACTGTGACTGGTGATTATACCATGTGGCAAGTTCTCATGATGAACTCAACAGTTGTTTTGAAGATCCTCAGTTGCAACTTGTCAAGACTTAGATATGACTGAGCTACCATGCAACAGTAGACAGTACTACCTGCTTTCTGTTAGCGCCGAATGTTGGGTGGTCCTGACATTACTCCACATTGTGCAAACGGCTTCGGGCAGAGTAGCGCAATTTGAAGGGCACAAGTCTTATCCTGGTGCGAGGAAATCCAACCTAAAGGACTAAATGTCATGGCAGGGCAAACCCGCCCGTTAGTCTTGGTCGGCAACTGGTCTAGGATGGAAGCTGTGACAGGCGGACAGTTAAAGCATTGCTTGGCTGATCCGGCAGTTTCTGCAGCTTGTTGTGTTCCAGATGTCTTGGTGTTACCTTTCCTCTGAAGCAAACCAGACAGGCTGAGAGAAGTATCATGCTGCACAGGCAACATGTGGTCTCTGCAATTCACCCCAGACTTTGGGCTATGGAGAGGTCTGATCACTCACATTCACTACCGCCACAGGTTGTAGTTATTATGCCTTTTTGAAGCACAATGTAACAAACTATTGTCTGTCACGACGGAAAGGTGCCAGTAGTTGTAGCAATTTGATTAAAAATCGACAGAAAAGAATCTTCAATGATTTCAAAACCAGGACATCATGTGGATAACCTGGGCGTACTAAGAAATATCCGAGTAATACTAAGAAATATCCAAGTTATACAGCTTCTATCCCATGCGGATTCCCATGCTTGTCCTCCACGTGGCTTTGTTTATGTGTACACAAGCTACAGCTCTGGTTGAATCTCATGCCGCACACCGTACACACAAACGGCGTTTCTCCAACATGGATTCTTTTATGTTTAGTCAGGTCCCCGCTCTGTGCAAATTCAACCAGGCAAACATCACACTTGTACGGCTTCTCTCCTGTATGGACTCGCTTATGTTTCTCAAGATTACAAACTGTTGTGAAACCCACACCACAAACTTCACACATGTACGGACTCTCCCCCGTATGAATCCTTGCATGAACACGTAAACAGCTACTGCTGGAGAATTCAAATCCACAAATATCACATTTCAGTGGCAGCTGACCGGAATAGTCCCGAACATATTTACTTAAGAAGCCATTTGTAGCCAAAATTATAGCAGAAGTAGCACGATCAGCAGGTTTGTCTCCTGTGTGTGTGTGATCATCAATACTACCTCTCACTGCCATCTCAGCCTTACACACATCTCGACCCAAGTCATCATCAGGCGTTTGCAGTTGCAGATGTGCCCTATACTCTCCACTATCACTATAGTCTATACCACAAATATCACTTTTGTAATCTTTCTCATCTGTATGCACTCGTTTATGTTTGTTTAAATCGCCGCTCTGCGCAAAGCCAACACAGCACATCTCACATTTATAAGGTTTCTCACCGGTGTGAATCCTTTTATGTCTTTGCAAGTTACAATTTTCAGTGAACTTAACATTACATACTTCACACTCGTATGGTTTTTCACCTGTATGTATTCTCGTGTGTCTCTGTAGATTGCATTTTTCCGCAAAACCTGTGCCACAATAATCGCAAATATGAGGCTTCTCTCCCTTGTGCATTCTTTTATGTCTGTGCAAATACCCGTTTCCAGAAAACCCTGCTCCACAAACGTCACATATATACGGCCTTTCCCCTGTATGTATTCTCACATGTTTATCTCGGTCGCTACTTCTAGTAAACCCCACCTCACAAATATCACATTTGTACGGCTTCTCCCCTGTATGTATTCGTACATGTTTATTTAAATCACTACTCCTAGCAAATTTAACCCCGCACGTGTCACAATTAAACGGTTTCTCCCCCGTATGAATCCTCACATGCTTATTAAGATCGTTACTCCTGGTGAAATCAACCCCGCAGATATCGCACTTATATAGTTTTCGTCCTGTGTGTATCCTCACGTGGCGGTTCAGCTCACTGCTGTGAGTAAAATCCGCACCACACAAATCACACACAAAATGTTTCTCCCCACCATGCACTCTTATATGCTTATTTAGTGCTCCCTGCTGTTTAAACCCCACACCACAGACACCGCACTTGAATGGTCGTTCCTTGTGTACACATCTATGCTTGCTAATCTCATTCTCACAAAACTCCAGGCCGCATATATCGCACATCTGAGATTTCACAGCCACGTGCACCTTCTTGTGGTTTGCTAGTGCCGACTTTTTGGTAAATGCTGCATGGCACACGTCACATTTATACGGCCTGCCTCTTGGACGTCTTTTTTTAACTGCTGGTGCATCACTGCTTGGTTTAGAACTTGTATCATTTTCGACAACTTGAGCAATCTTCATGTCATGAGGGCAGGAATTGATGTCCTTTTCTTTAGCTTCTGAATTCTCACTGTCCTTGCTATGAGCATCAACACTCCCTGATGCCATTTTGCGTGCAGCAATTTGATACAAACGCTGTATCTGTAGCTAATTTTTTTCTTGCGGTCTCATTTTACCGCAGCATTGTACTGCACTCAGGAAAGGTCACAAACTCACACCCAGCAGACTGATCTTCTTCTGCAAATAGCCAATGGTGGAGGAAGTAGAGCAGTATTTTGTATCAAGACAGGATCCCTGAAATGTAACATTTACAATAGTTACAGCACCAGAAGACATACTCAAAAATAGTTACAGCACCAGAAAGACATACTCAAAAATAGTTTAATTACCACAAGACATAATAATAGTTACAATACAAAGTATACTTAATAATATTTACAACACATGATATACTCAACAATAGTTTAATTACCACAAGACATAATAATAGTTACAATACAAAGTATACTTAATAATATTCACAACAACACATGATATACTCAAAAATAGTGACAGCACCACAAGACATAATCAAAAATAGTTACAGCACAAGACATACTCAATAATAGTTACAGCAAAATATATACTCAAAAGTCTTGACAGATGATTGTTATATCATGCTTCAAAAAATGTATAACTACAACTTATGGCAGGGACCTTTCCATAACACAAAGCCTGGGCTGAATATTGTAGAGACCATGTGTTGCCCATACAGCAGGATATCTCTCTCGGCCAACCCAGTTTACTCCAGAGGAAAGGTAACACCAATACATCTGGAACAAGACCAGCTACAGAAGCTGCCACATCAGCAAAGCAATGCTCTAACTGTCCATCTATTGGAGCTTCGATCCTAGACAAGTTGCTGAACAAGGCTTAGAACCTGGTCTACCCTGCCATGACATTTAGTCTTTAGGTTGCATTGCCTCACATCAGGATAAGGCTTGTACCCTCTCAATTGCACTCCTCCACACAAAGCCATTGGCACAATGTGTGGTGCTTCTGGTGAGTGTCGCCCAACATTTGACGTTAACAGAAAGAGTTATTACCATCTACAGTCATACAGTAGCTTAGTCATATCTGACGAAGACCTGACAGAATTATAATCTATACTGTTTTACTAATTGATCGAGTGAAATGGCGAATCATGACCGCCCACGCTTTCCGGCATGGCACATGATTGATTGATTGATTCTAAATTTACTGCTAAGTTTATTTTAATCTTGCTTCAACAAATTTCCCAGCACTACGAAGGCTCATCCTGCCTTTTGTATTCTTACTGTAATATCTTTATCTGTTTGTGCCCCGTTCTTTGTCTTCACTGCTTCCTAAATAAGAACAAAGAACTAATGCCTCCATATTGCTGTCATACAGAAAAATGGGACAACTACCTTTGTAACCGCCAGTATGTTACAAAGGCCCACAAGGGAAGCAAAGAAGAGTTACACTGTAACTTCCCATTGTGTTGTTTGTCCATCAAGAATGATGACGACTATACATTTCATCCAGTGGGGTTGAAAGTATGGAGACGTGAGTTCTAAGATGGCTGGTAAGGTCTATTTTGGCTCGAAATGTTCTTTGAAAATGTGGGCAAAGAATGCTTGACGCGCCAGGAGGAGGATTTCCTGCAGTGGTTTTTCTGCCCAGCCTTTTCTTCACAGCTCTTGCAGTACTGGTTGCTTCACAAGTGATTACACCCTTGTGTAATGATGTAAGCCACGAATTTCGGTCTTTGGCAGCAGTTTCCTAAGTGTCATGATGAATTCCAAAAGTTTTCAGTGAGATTTTCAGAGTTTCTTTAAAGCGTTTCCTCTGGCCGCCTTGGGAGCATTTACTACAATGCAGCTCGCCACACAAAATGTGTTTAGGGAGCCTGTGATCTGGCATGCAAGTCAAGTGACCAGCGCAGCGAATCTGATTCTTCATTAGTAGAGTGTGGATACTGGGCATGGACGCTCTTTCCAGGACTTCATGAACTTCCCATTGTACAATGTAAGAAGCAACTATGAAGGGTTGGTGATAGACCGGTTAACTCATCCACAGAAAACTTTGGCTTGAAAACTCAATATTCATGGAGGAGCCTTCAAAGGACTTGGCATGAGTTCGTTGAAGGCCTATGCTCCACTGGGAGTTAAAAGACACAAGGAGGAGGAGGAGGCAGAAGGAGGAGGAGGTGGAAGGAGGAGGAGTTGGAAGAAAGAGGTGGAAGAAGGAGGAGGTGGAAAATGAATGAACAAACTATTTTCAAAAGGTCACAAACTGGGCACGCAGGCCCGTCTTACATTCGGTCCTTCCAATCACTCAGAAGGGAGAAGAGGTGGAGAACGAATGAACAAATGTTATTTTCAAAGAGTCATAAATTGGGCACACGGGTCTGTCTAACATTCGACCCTTGAGAAGAAGAAGGTGATCCTTGGAGAACTAAACATGGTAAACAAGGAAGTCCTATACAAACTTCACTGATTCAGTGTCACAGGATAATATATTGCCAATTATGATCTCCCATTTGAACAGAAGGATGATATATCGCCGTACCAGGCTCATCATGTAATTTATTTTGTCTCGTGGTATCTTCCGCAATTTCAGTGTTGAGTGAATGGAAATTTAAATAATAATACTTATTACTTGTTCATTTGATTGTGTACCGTGTTTGGTCGAAATCTACTTCCTGTTTGGCACTGAATCAGTCAGTTAGTCGCAGTTCTAACTTCACGGTAACGGGTCGTCCCCATTATGCTCCGTTCCCGTGCCAGTTAATATCACACCCGAAATGCTACTCACTGTCCTAAGTGAAAAGTGGAATAGACAGGAATCTCGACAAGCCATCAGCCCGCACAGGTACACTGCGCATAATGCTGCCACCAGAATGCCAACACAAAAGTCCTCCACGGAAAATACAGTTCCTCATCTATGGAAGTGGCAGTCACTAGAAAACCAGCAGCCACACATTACTGCAATAAGAGTCGAGAGGATCGACTTCATTACTGAATCAGTTAAACTAGCAATGAAATAGAGGTATTGCAGCAATATGGTATCATATTTTTATAATCATAAAGACAAATTATGATACATAATACCCTACTGCTCAGAGCTCAGCCAAATGGCATATGTGGGACTAGAAGACAGGCCTGATCTGTGACTGGTCATCGTGGGAGATGATCGACCGTGACTGCCTCAAACTTACTGACTTGGGACAAGATGATGATGAATATCCTGCTGAAAATTATATTGGGAGACAGGTTGACAGAGAACATGCAAGAGAAAGACAGCAAGCTTAATGTGATGATAATATCAACAGATGTGCGAGGCAAAGGTGTAATTAATCCACAATGAGAGAGAGAGATAGATAGATAGATAGATAGAGAGAGAGAGAGAGAGCGAGAGAGAGAGAGAGAGAGAGATTCCGACAGAGAAATGTGCAAGGGAAAGACAACAAACTTAAAGCGACAGATGTCGAGACAAGGGTGTCAATTAATCCACCATGAGAAAACGAGAGAGGGAGAGAGAGAAAGACTCAGACAGAGAATGACTCAGAGAATGATGATGGAAGGAGAGGAGATGCAACCACCGCCCTTCGATGCGAAGATGACAACTTATCTGAATAAATTACAAAGGTACAGTAATTCTCAAATGTGATACGTTGTTAGAATAATGTATTATTACCACATACTTGTGCAGTCAACGCGATATCCTGTAAATCAGCAGCTTACTGCATTAGCCAACGACTAATGAACTAATGTATTCATGTTATCTCCATCTTTTCCTCCACGATCCGCCATCTTTGTCTATTTCCGGCTTCCACTTTTCATAATACAAATCTTCTTTTAACTCCTTCTCGCAACGGAGTAATTAATTAATTACTGGGTATTGATTGGCTTCAATAAAGAGTTATGAAACAGGTTGAGCAAGGAAATATAACTGTCCATGTTCGGGTATCGGCTGACGCTAGTAGAATGGACAGATGGCAATGGTAATATTGTAATAAGTAGCAAATACAGTCATTAGAAGCTGGGTCATCACAACGGGAAGGTTGATTGATTGATTGATTGATTGATTGATCTTTATTTTATTTATGTGAGAGGCAGTAGGAGACAAAGAAAGAAGATGCTGGAAAGTTTGACATCATGGCATGTAGGAACTTCGGTGTCAGAAATGATTCGCAGCACAAGAGACAGAAGGCTGTTGACAGGCCTGATCACCAACGCCACACGACATGGACTATGCGAAGAAAATGGCCATCTGAGTTGCTAACCCCATGGACAACAATCACCTTCAAATTTTTCTTCTTCTGCGTTTATCCGGAGAGTTTTTTTTTCGGAAGTGATTGTGTTGTGCCTGTTTACAGCAGAGCTGCGTTCTTGCGCCGTTAGGTCGACACATCCGACTTCTGCGGGCATTTGTTGACCGGGTTAGCCTTCCCGGGACCTTCAAATTATCAGCTTGAGAGGGTAAAACCGTGGGCAGCTGCTATCGTATTTGCGACTGACTCAGTCACATGATTATTAATCTGTGCCAGAGGTTGACCCTATTATAACTTCTCCTTGAGGTTGAGCGGGGTAAGAGTAATGGGAGAATCGAACCAGAGTTGAGTTGAGTCAAGAACTGACAACACTTGAGACATTTCCACACATGCTCTGTCCTCATCTTCAACAACCAGCGAAGAGTCCCTATAATAACAGTATCAGCTGCAGTCTGATTATGTGTCAGTCTGACCTTTCCTTTGAGTGCTTAATGTCGGCCAGACCCTCTGGTCACTCTCTGTTGCAAAGTTCTCTCCCGGTCGTTATGATATTGATATATCCATGCTTCCACTCTATACACATACATTCAAAGGGCCTTGGCCGCGTATGCTATATCATGCACCAAGTGGTGAAGACCCAGCCAGTCTACCCGCCTGATTGTTTCCCAACACACCAACATGCCCTGAATAGCGTGGATTCACTGATTCAGTGCCAAACAAACAGTTGTTTTGAACCAGGCATGGTGCACAATCAAATGAACAAGCACTATGTAAATATAATAATGTAAATAATGTTCCTGGGCAAGATTAGTACAATCGAAACGTCGATTCGTTGTGTCGTAGTATGCTTATTTTTATTGTATTTTTTAAATTTTTATTGTTTATATTACCATTGATTTTCCTCCTGTGATTTAAATTTGTCGTAGTGGAGTTCGTTGTAAACTGTGTCGGTGTTTAGCATCTCTCACTTCTTCGCAGGAGTCAAACGTACCTGTTTTCATTTCCTATTATACACCTATACACTCAAACTGAGTCTAGCTATCACCCGGGTCGAAATGTCAGCTAAAGTCGAATCTTTGTTGCCAAGCCCGGCATCGACCGCTTGTGGTGGAGTACGTCTTGCAAGGACCACATCCCGCAGCGATGGCGAGGGTCCAGGGGGAGGCCCAAAACTTATAGAATAAGCTCAGAGGAAGATTTGGCTTCCGCTGGGAGCGTGCAGGATCCGCAAGCTGTGAACGGGGCACGAAGAAGGTGACGCGGTTGCAATAAATGTCTACCGATAGGGTCAAAGCTAGCCACCAAGACAGAGGCGAAGACTTGCGGCCAACTGCCGGGGGACAAAGCTGGCTTTCCCACTGTCAATCACGGTGTAGTATCAACGCTGGTAGATGCACCGGGTGCCCAATGTACACCCCTCCCCCAAGAGTGAGATGGCTTCTGGACAGTCATACTTTCACTTAGCGATGTGGACAAGGGAAATGTCTTGATAATACGCACGACAGGAGAAAAACATCTGAGAGTCGCTACTCAGACTGGCCCGCCCCCTGGTAAATGAAGGTAAAGAGGCTGAAACATTCGGCGATTTTTTTTTTTTTGGGGGGGGGGGATCTTCTGATGATCAGAAACCTTCTGTCGTGCTTGCTCCCTGGCGGAGTTTTTGCTACTGACAAGACTGATGTGGTGAAGACTCTCTGGGCTCGCGTGGAAAGTGCAGGAGAACAATCAAAGGACGCAAAGATTCCACAGAAAGGGGAGTGGGGAGTGGAGGGTAAAGAAAACGGTCTGGAAGTCACTGAACACATAGAGGAAATTGCAGATGGACGTTCAATCAGACCATTTCTGGTACCATCAGCCTGGGAACTCTTCATTAACTACCGGAGAAGGGGACAGGGCATTTGTAGCAATGCCCGGAGTGCAATGATGTTGACTGCATATTCCTTGGTGGAGATCACCATGGCCGAGTGGATGACAGCACTTGTTCTTAAACATCCGGTGTGTTGATGCCGGGGTAGCGGGTTCAACCCCTACACTGGCCAGTTGGACTAAAATGTTGACTTCTTGTCCTTGACGTCATCATCATCATCAAGTGCCTTGCCAATTAGCATATGCGTTTGTCTCTCCACAGATCTCGGTCTTTGGTGATCTTCTTCTTCTTCGTTCGTCCGGAATGTTTGTTTTGGACGTGATTGCATTATGCCCGTTTACAGCAGAGCTGCGGTACTTGCACCTTTCGGCCGACGTCTTCAGGCATTTGCTGACCGGGTTAACTTTCCCGGGGTCATTGCTGTTCTAGATCTACTCTGCTGATGATATTCCTACATGCCTCCGTCTTTGACTTGAGGATGTAAATCACAAGTACCTCTGAAGTCGGGGTGGGTTTGTCTTACGGGAGGGACACTGATTATAGGGAAAGCTAATACACACGCACACATCAGCCCAGTGCACTAGAAGTTGTAGCATTAGTATGGATTATGGTTAAGTTCAAAGTGAGCCCACATTTAAATGTAGTCGATGGTAAAAGACAAAGGGAGACAATCATAAAGACTGATGCTTCCTTCACTACGGTGCTAAGAGGTAAAGAGTAGTTTTGACTTCTTTACGGCCAAAGAAGAAAAATAGTGAAAAGAGAGAGAACCTCACACCGCCTCAACCAACAAAAAAAGATGATAGTAATTAGATAAGAAGATATACGAGATCTCAGGCAGAGGCAGAAACTATTTTATAGATGTTCACACAGGAAACACCATGTTAAAGCCCAAGCAATGAATTAAGGTGTTAGATTGTGGTAGAAATAGTGATTGTAAAAACTAAAAGAGACTAAACAAACAAATTAAAGACAGTACAAAAATAGCTCTTTATTTATCTCCTCTAGCTGAACATGTTTGATAACACATTGCAATAACAGATACAACAGACAACTGTATATATCAAACAACAACGGTGGGTAACCCCCAACCAATCAACATCACTTAAGACAACAGGGTACACCAAGTACCACAACACAGGTGTTACAAACAATGGCTGGTTAGACTGACACTATAAAGAACTTTGACACAAGCAACACTGCACAGACAATAAGGCACTACAAAAACATAGGTTACACAACATAAACCCCAAGACGTGACATAAAGAGTTGTGACACAATTTACTATCCCACCAAGAACCCAGGCCTGCTGACACTAACTAGTCAGCCGCTCGGCTTTCTCCTCTGACATATGTTGTTCACTGATGAACAGATGGGAAACCCCACATATCTCGTCTCAAGGCGGGCTGGCCACAAACTACACAGGGCCCCAGCACCTGCTTCACACACCGAGCTGGCTGCTACAAGGAAAATGGCCTCGGGTCTTTGTTTCAAGTGGCGTTTCCGGCGTGGCCAGGTTTTTAACTCGAGATAGACCAAACCAAAATTCGTTGGTCTGGTGCTATCACATAAATAAAACAATCCTTGGTTATATTTGTGCTAAATGCTGTGGTTGGTTGACTGTGAATGCTTGGTTACATTTGTGCTAAATGCTGTATTTGGTTGACTGTGAATGCTTGGTTATATTTGTGCTAAATGCTGTGGTTGGTTGACTGTGAATGCTCTTGAGGCCTGAGTTTTATCTATTAAGTCAGATGCACTGATGTTCAGACCATCTGAGTCCTGAATGAAAAGGGTTTGAATCTTATCGGAGTGAGGTTAATCATTCTCTACAGGAACTGTATAGTGGAGCTCTCCTTCCCTTCTTTAAGCTCAGAAATCAGCGGAGGTGTACAAGGAGCTGACATCTGCTGCAACTTGACATTGATGGAAGCAACCAGGACATTTTTGGAAGCAACCAGGACATTTATGGAAGCAACCAGGACATCTATGGAAACAACCAGGACATCTATGGAAGCAACCAGGACATCTATGGAAGCAACCAGGACATCTATGGAAGAAACCAGGACATCTATGGAAGCAACCAGAACATCTATGGAAGCAACCAGGACATCTATGGAAACAACCAGGACATCTATGGAAGCAACCAGGACATCTATGGAAGCAACCAGGACATTTATGGAAGCAACCAGGACATCTATGGAAGCAACCAGGACATCTATGGAAGAAACCAGGACATCTATGGAAGCAACCAGGACATCTATGGAAACAACCAGGACATCTATGGAAGCAACCAGGACATCTATGGAAGAAACCAGGACATCTATGGAAGAAACCAGGACATCTATGGAAACAACCAGGACATCTATGGAAACAACCAGGACATCTATGGAAGCAACCAGGACATCTATGGAAACAACCAGGACATCTATGAAAGCAACCATGACATCTATGGAAGCAACCAGGACATCTATGGAAACAACCAGGACATCTATGGAAGCAACCAGGACATCTATGGAAGCAACCAGGACATCTATGGAAACAACCAGGACATCTATGAAAGCAACCATGACATCTATGGAAGCAACCAGGACATCTATGGAAGCAACCAGGACATCTAGGAAGCAACCAGGACATCTATGGAAGCAACCAGGACATCTATGGAAGCAACCAGGACATCTATGGCAGCAACCAGGACATCTATGGAAGCAACCAAGACATGATTGAGCACTGGCTGGGATTAGGCCTAGCTTGTTCATGCTTCATACCCGGGAGCTCTTTGGGATCACGTGTATAGTGCTGGAGAACATACCATCATGACCTGGAGAGAATGGAGCTGCAGGCAGTGACCAGAGAATCTGAAGACTCAGAGGAAAGGCCAGATAGACACATAATCAGACTTCTATTATTATACTGGGACTCTTCACTGGCTGGTGAAGATAAAGACGGAGCACGAATGGGAATGTCCCAAGTGCCATAATCTTGGTGCTTGACTCAACTTACCTTATACACAGGGTTTAGGTAGGTCATTGACACAAGGCTCTAACCCAATACCTGGGGGGATTGATTGATTGATTTAAGAACCAACATCACAGCTTTTGGGGCATTCCCATAAGCGCTCTGTTCCCATCCTCAGCAGCCAGCGAAGAGTTCCAACACCAATAGTGCCAGTAGCAATCTGATTATATGTCCGTCTCGCCTTTCCTCTGAGCGTCGAGCGTCAGCCAGAACCCCTCGTCACTCCACGCTGTCTCATTCTTGCCAGACCATGGTGATCCATTTGCTCCTCCGAGATGTGCATTTGCTCCCACAAGGCCGCAACCACGTCTGCACACCAGGGGGAAAGGGAGGGGGAGAGAAGAAAGGTGAAATAACCGACATTCAGGTAATACACATTGCCAACAGATAGTAATCCAATCACCCATCATGTGCCATACCGGTAAGCGTGGGTGGTCATGATTCGCCATTTCACTTGATCGCCAGAGTCATGGATCAGCTCAGTGTTCTTGTCTCGACAATACCACATGGTCAAGCCATCCAGGTATTTACTTCTCTATCTTCCCCTTGTTCTCTTCCCCTCGATCTTGCACGTTGTCACCAAATTATCTAATTTTATTTCTTCTCATAACATATCCAAAAAATTGTGACTGTCTACATCTAATTTCTTTAATCAGTTTACGATTTTCATTTGTTTCTTGTAGGGCGTGGTCGTTGGTTTTTCTGCCTGTCCATGGTATCCTTTGCATTCTCCTCAGAAACCACATTTCCACAGCCATCAGATGTTTTTCAGCTTGACTGCTCATTGTGCACGCTTCATATCCATACAAAAGTACAGTCTTTATGTAGTACCTCAACACTTTTTCTCGTAGCAATTGACATTGTTTTATTGGTCAGTATGTTTTCCATCTTGCGAAAGGCTACCTTCGCCATGGCGATTCTTGTTCTAATCTCTTCAAGGCATCTCCCATCAGATGTTACGACTGTTCCAAGATAACTGTACCAATTCACTTGTTTGACACTAACCCAACACCCAGGGAGAAATGTGAAATAACACATTCAGGTAATACACATTGCCAACAGACTAATCCAACACTCGGGGTGAAAGGTGAAATAACATACATTCGGTTAATACATACTGGCATCAACATAAACATATACACAAACAGACATGAAAGAATGGTTGGGAGAAATGTGTACCATACGGGAAGCAATTTACAGTTTATTCTTTATGTACAGAGTTGGTCATTTAAACAGCTGTAACAATTGCAGATAAACACAGTTTGATCAATCATATGTAAATATTTTTATAAACAAGATCACGAAAAGTCATTCATTCATAATTGTAATCTGAAAAATTAGAAAATTCATTCAGCAATGTAATCTGCTCATTCATTCATAAATGTAATCTGAAAAATTAGAAAATTCATTCAACAATGTAATCTGATCATTCATTCAAAAATGTAATCTGATCATTCATTCAAAAATGTAATCTGATCATTCATAAATGTAATTTTAAAAATTGGAAAATTCATTAACAAATGTAATCTGATCATTCATTCATAAATGTAACCAGATCTAAATTTCTCACCACATACCGAAACCAGCACTAAGATATGCCCATATATGTTCCATCTTGCTGAGAATTGCCGAAGAGTAAGGTTACTTATAATATCAGAGGTCAATTCGGTATGCATGCGTCTACTCCGCTCTTTAACGTGTTCCTTCTTACTTGTGGCAAACTGGCAGTCTTAATTCCGCCAGTCATAGCCGCATGTAGAGAAGCATCTGGCCGAGTGGTTAGAACATGGGCTTCCATTTAGGAGACCCGGGTTCGAATCCTCAGTAAGTGATGAATTTTTTCTGTCTGGGGGAAAAAAGAATACACAAACCCACACAGTTCATGGCAACTGCACTAGCCAGGTGGCCTTAATTCCTCAGGCTTAAGGACACCCACCCCCCTACACCACAAGGTACTATAGGCAGTTAAAAATTTAGTTACATATCCTTTTACAGGATGTCGCAGTCAACCCCAGCATTATTATGCTGTTTGCGATTTCTTGCCAAGTTTATGTTCAGTAGTTTGCCATTGCTTTCTGAACGACTGGCACCCATACCATTTTGTAAAAAACCAATACAAAGCAGTCTGCTGCCAAATTGCCTACAGCTGTGTTTCGAATGCAGTCTTATGAACTGCGCCCGTAACCCCTTCGCCGTGGAGAACTATAGGCTGTAATGACAGTTTTTAGAGCCACATGCAGGCAAAATAAAGGACTCTTTGACATGCATTGGGGAAATATTGAACATGTGGTGCCCGCCCCAATATTTGTATAGGTGAAATGGCACTCAATGACTGATGTGGTCATTACCACGGTGACCTTTACCTCCCAGATAATTTCCTGGCACCTATTTTAGGCTGGATCGACCAGGAGGTTAACATGTATTTATTTTTTTTATTAATCTGCCTGAGGAGCGGCTGGCCAAGTGGCTAGATAGCTGGATTCTCTTTTGGAAGACCCGGGTTCGAATCCTCAGTAAGGTGTGGAGTTTTTTTCTGTCGGGGGTAAAAAGAAAACTCTAACTGCACTAGCCAGGTGGCCTTAATTCCTCAGGCTCAAGACACCCCCCCCCCCCCTCCTCCATACACCGCAAGGTACTATATTGGCAGTAAATGACAGTTTTTTTGGGGACAGAAATCTGCCTAGATTAAAACTTATGGCCTGCTAGACATGTGTGCTTGCATTGTCTTTGTTGACCATAGCTCAGCAGGTGGCGCATGATAGATGAAGCATCTTTACCTGTGCCGAGATACAATGAAATATGACCGGCAATAAATTGTGCAATCTACTGTTTATGTCTTCTTTGTCTAAAAAAGACAAGTTACATATATACAAGAGACAACATTGCAGTTATAGACAAATTTCAAGCGAACAAAAGAATAAAATCATCTTTGTTCAAATTCACAATGGGAAGACACTGAATCTCAGATATGTAATGACAATGTATCCGGAAGGAAGAACACAAGCCAGCTCGAGTTCACAACACGTAGTAGATCTACGTATAAACAAAAGATTCAGCACAATTAATATCTACTGAACGTATAGCCCAAGAAAACAACACACACAGATAACAAATTTTAAAAAATACAATATGTGTGCTTATAGTAACCAACACACACAATTAACACATTTAAAAAACCAATAAATTGTGCTTATATTAAACAACACACACATATAACACATAAAAAACCCAATATAAGATGTTAGTTAAAGATAGTTGCATACCCTTTACAGGACGTTGCTGTCAACACCAGCATTTTTTGCTGTTGTGATTTCTTGGCAAGTTTACATTCAGTAGTTTGCGTTGCTTTCTGAACGACCAGCACACATACTATTTCATAAAAACCAATGGGAGACGGTTTGCTGCCAAATCGCCCACAGCTGTGTTTCGAACGCGGGTATGCGGGATTACGAACTGCGCCCGTAACCACTTCGCCACAGAGCCGGTAATATAAAATGTGTTTATAGTAAACAACACACACATACAACACATAAAAAACTCAATATAAGATTGCCTGTAGTAAACAACACACACATATAACATAAAAAACCCAGTATAAGATGTGCTTATAGTAAACAACACACACATATAACACATATAAACCCAATTTAAGATGTGCCTATAGTAAACAACACACACATATAATTCAAAACAATGTTTTCCCGTAGTGAATTTGAATAACGAAGACACAAACAATAGATTGCACGATTTATTGCCTGGCATATTTCGCTGCATCTCGTCAGGTACATACTGCAGAAATCACACAACTTACGTGAAATTAACTAGATAAATCCTTCAAGTTGAAATATACACAAATTCGCACAGTAATGTCACTTATCTACCACGGTAATTTTAAGCTGACTAACATGTCTTTCTGTTTACACAATTCTGGCTTGCGTTGATAGATCATAATTGCTTCTGCAAATTTTAACAAGCGAGTATTTTGTGTTCTAAACAACACGCGAAATGCAGTGTCTCTGGACACAACATGGCCACTGATGAGTCCCGCATTCACAAGTGACTGGATCTCTTTATTCATTATAGCATCCAGGTCCTCCGACTTGTTTACTTTTTTATCTATCCTGAATTTGGATTCATCTAACAATATCACTGTCAGGGTCTTAAACCTGGCTCGTTAACCTAACACATGTGAGACAGTACAAGTACAACGTGATTTGACTTGAGACTCAACGACACGCAGTTTCGATGGATTTATTTACAGATCACGATCTAGAGATGATCATCACAATACATAAGTTATAACAATACACTTACAAGCAACCCACAGCTTACAGTCTATCTCACAAGATGTACAAGCACTCGACTTTCGGACCACAGAACTACACAATCCTTTCTCCCATCATACGTCCAGTCGAGTCCGAGTCCCAGAGCTGTCTGGCTATTTCTCGCAACGCGCCTGCCCACCTGAAGTGGCTTCACAAGGCCTGCGTGCGTCCTGCTTTGTCCTTGCCTGACCGCTGGCTGTCTCGTCAGCCGGCAACCTCGCAGGCAGGTAACTAATACTCGCCTGGCGGGCGTAACGATGTCCCTGCATCTCTGCTGGCAATACATTAGACTCTGACATGCTCCCCCGGGGCTTCTTCATGAAAGATGTCATCTTTCATGTACACTCTATATACAATACTGGGTTGCTTGCTTGCTTGTGTTCGTTGGCTTGAGCTCCAACGCGAAGTCCTGTATGTCGGATGAAGGCATCCTGTTGTCCAACATCAGTGTGATGTCATACAGGACCTGAGTTTTGCGTGAGTATCCGTTGTCCCATGTCTGGCTTATTGGTGTGCAGACTGGTGGTTCCTCGCCATACAGGCAGACACTCTCCGACTTCGGAGGAATCGGCGATCCTACTGACTTTAGCCAGGACATCGAAGGGACCTGTTGCCCAGGACGCTCGACGAGGACGCGTCAATAGGTCTTGGCCGGTATATAACCCGGCCCTGGTGCCTTGGAAACACCTCTGCGTCCCCAATACTGGGTTAATATTTTAACCTTGTCAGAGTCAACCCTTCTGTTATATACATTGGTGTAGAAATACAAAAACACACATCTTGGCATAGAAACACATTAGAAATGGACATTGTATCTAAAGACATGTGGTGTTCAACCTTTAACACTCGTCAAGCTTCATCCTCTCGATGGCTGATTACCTTAATTGCATTATTGACCCAGTCAGATCGGTAGTAACAGCTTCCCAAGCAACTACCTCGCAGCCTTTAAAAAAAAAGTAATAATATGCTTTTTGCGACAAAAAACATCTGGCAAGACTGTAATACGGCTTTATATAAACCGCATTCAACGCTCAAACTCTGACCTCATTTGGCCAGGAGTTCTTATGTCGGTCTGCAATGTCGGTAACACTCTACCATGCCCAGTAGATGGCTTCTTGGCGTGTTAACAATCTGGCAACAACATGGTTATTTATATACAACACATCATCGTATACATTTCAATTAACGCCCTTGGTGTAATAATGTAATAACAATTAAATGAAAGGGACATAACTTCAAAATTTAAGAAATATAATATCTTACAATAATTCTTCTATTTCTCAGTGTCATAGCTTGATGTTTCTCCATACTAGCGAAAAAATGTCGATAGTATGAATACATTAATCAAGATATGATTCTTAGATTACACTAAATGAAAAATATTAATACACAATTCGTGTATTCGAAATTATTGAATCGTAAATAGTTTAGAAGTGTTATAACTATTTAAGATTTTGTTTGTCGTCTGCTACTTTTAAACTAAATTTCTAACTCATCCGGAAGTACACACGAACAGCTGATATTGAAATTTGTAGAACATACTTGTTCCGGTCTGATGTAGTAAAACGGAATGTGCAATGTTCTGATCGTTCATGCGTCGGTTGTTTCACTGGAAAAACTTCTGGATTTCGATTGACTGAAGTGGTGTAGATGTCAATGTTCAGGTCACACTTTAACACACGGAGTTAAAATATCACTGGATATGTTCCAAATGCAGATACCACGGATAAATTTGACAGTTCGCTTGCGGTAAGTTCAGAGCGAATGTGGTACTGTTCTTGTTTCGTAATATATACAATTAATAAAGTTCTCTTTCTACCACACTCTACACAATTATTCACGACAATCACTACATTAATAATAAAATAAGAAAACTATATATATTGGGAATAACCCTATCACATCATATAATATACATACACAGCTTGCGTGAAAAAAAACTTCACTGATGGATGGCTGTGTTGGTCTGAGTGTATTTTACACACTGCACTCAGACATTGGTGCTTACTGGGTCGGTCGGACAACGGGACAAAAGATCGGCAATCGTATTGGTTCTGCCCGCGATGTGTCGAACTTCAAAGCTGTTATCTTGAAGTTTAAGAGACCAGCGAGCTATCATTTGGTTGGAAGGTACACCTGAATTGATAAATCTCAATGGACTACTGTCAGACTCCACAATAAAATGACGTCCCAGGAGGAATCTGGACAATTTAGTTATACCCACCACTAGAGCTAGGGCTTCCAACTGAGGTGTTGACCAAGCACGTTCTCTCGGTTTTAATTTTCGGGAGACGAAGTACACAGGATGTAAGATGTTATTGTGCTCTTGTAACAAGACTGCTCCAATCGCCATGGAGCTCGCGTCTGTGCGTAATCTGAAACTGATTTGTAAATTGGGCAATTTTAGAATGGGATTGTTTAAGCTATTATCAGAAAAATAAGATAATACTTTCTGGAATGCAAATTTTAGGCATTCATTGCTTACAATTTTCTCGGGTTGATCTTTTGTTAGTAAGTTAGTAAATACTTCGGTCAGTTCAGCAAAATCTGGTATGAACTGCCTATAATAATTTATAAGTCCCAACAAACTTCTGACTTGCTTTTTCATAGTCGGAAGTGAGAGTTTTAGTATCTTGGACACAATGTTATCGTCTGTCGTGACAAAGCCATTAAATATTTTGTACCCCAAGAAGGATATTTCCTGATAGGCTATGTCTACTTTTGCAGGCTTTACCGTCAGTCCGTGCTGTCTAATGCGTTCAAATGTCTGTTCTAATGTCTTTATGTGGTCTGTCATCGTCTTTGTGTGAACACAAATGTCGTCTATGTAACAGATAATATTCGGTATGTCTACTAGTAGAAGTCGTGTCATACGTACGAATGTTGCTGGGGCATTGACAAGCCCAAATAGAAGTTTGCACCATTCGTACAGTCCCCAAGGTGTGGCAAAAGCTGCCAGATGTCTGCTCTGTTCGTCTACTGCTATTTGCCAGTAACCTTTTGTCATGTCTACCTTCGTAAAGAACCTAGCGTCTGTCAGTTCTGTCAATAGATCTTCAGAGTTTGCCATTGGCTCTAGATCTAAAAGAGTTATCTTATTTAATTTCCTGTAGTCGACACAGAGTCTTATTGTGTTGTCCTTTTTGCGTACTATGACCATTGGAGATGAGAAATTTGATTGGGATCGTCTAATGATGTTGTTTTTCTCTAAGCTGATGATCTCTTGATGTAAGTGTTCTTTGTAATGCAATGGAATGGTGTATGGTCTGCATTTTATAGGTGTATTTGACGTGAGTGTGATGTGATGTTGTACTAACTCTGTTTGTCCTGGGCTGTTGGAGAAGATGGTGTTGTACTGTTGTATGAGATGTTTGCAACTGTCTGTTTCTGCTTGAGTTAACTTTGGGTTGATCTTAATTTCCTTCAAGCAGTTTGTCATGTCTAATGCAGGTGTTGGAATTTCGTCACTAGCCTCGTCATCTTCATGGTCTATTATCACTGTACATGCTGTTGTATCGTCTTGTTCGTTGTCTCTGTTGTAATATGGTCTTAGCATATTGACGTGGAATATTTTGTGTTTGTCTTTTATTTGGATCTCATAGTCTACAGGTGAAATCTGTCTCGTCACTTTAAATGGTCCTTGCCAAGAATCAGTCAATAAGTGTCTGTCACTAGGTAGAAGAAGAAGAACGTCCTGTCCAGGTGTCAATGTTATTGTCCTGTTACCTTTGTCAGCATATTGTCTATATGTAGCACCAGATAATTTTAGTGCATCCTTTGCAATTATACAAGATTTGATGATTCTTTCACGCAATGATGTAACGTATACGTATGATGATATGGGTTTGAGTAAAGGAGTGGATTCAGTTATCATTTGATGATAGATGCTTAATGGGCCACGTGGTTTGGCACCATAGATAAGTTCAAAAGGAGAGAAACCTGTACTAGCATGTGGCACCTCGCGATAAGCAAAGAGAATAGCAGGTAAATATACGTCCCAGTTATTGGGGTGCTCTTGCGTGACTTTAGCAAGCATATGCTTTAAATCACCGTTAAATTTTTCTACAATTCCACTCGAGTGAGGATGGTACGGGGAATTGAAACATTGCTTCACTCCTAGCATTTTGGTGAAAGCTTGAGTAGATGCGGCGATGAACTGACTTCCCCTATCTGATTGGATAGTGTCTGGAAATCCTATCCGTGAAAATATATGGAAGAAAACTTCCATTATGTCATTGGCAGTTATGTTCTTTAGCGGAATCGCTTCAGGCCAGCGGCTACATTGATCAATAATAGTTAATATATATCTATTCCCTCTGGTTGTTATTTGATTAAGAGGGCCCACTATGTCGACAGATATTTTCTCAAAAGGTCAACTGGCTAAGTCAGTAACTTGTAACTTTGCCTGTGTTTTTTTTTCTTTCTTTACAAGTTTTTGGCAGATGTCACAACTCCTACAATATTGCTTAATGTCATTGCAGAATTTGGGCCAATAAAACTGTAATAATAATCTCGATCTGGGCTTAGCGTATGCCATATGCCCTGCAAGAGGTATATCATGGGCAAGATGTAAGGCTTGCTTACGATACTCAATTGGCAAAACAGTTTGGTCTGTTGTGGTGTTACCTCTGGTATAATACCTGGTGAGGATACAATTTTTCAAAGCAAAATGCCATCTTGCATTTTTGGTTAACTTTGGCTTTTGGCCGATCAGATTAAAATATTTAGACAATGAAGGATCAGCCTTTTGGGCTGTTACAAAAGTCTCCTTCATGGTTTTAGGAGGTAGTAATACTGGGCTAAGCATTTCTATAGCCTCAGTTTGATTAATTTCATCTTGCATTCTAGCAGTATATCTAGTTACTGCGTTCACACATTCAATGATATCAGATGGTGATGGAACAGTGTTATCAATGATGTCATGAGATCTTAGTGCTACATTAGCTACCATACATTCATTAGGTGGTACAACATTATCAATGATGATATTTGATGGTGATGTTGTGATCTCATTAATGCAAAGAGATGTTATGTCATGAGGCATATCATTCACCTCTGGTAAATTTCCAATTATAATATCACACACCGGGTTTGTTAATGCTGCACATTTTACTTTCCCAGTGAGGAAAGGTGTTTGAATATATGCCCATGCTAGTGGGTACTTTTCAATATTGCCGGAGAATGTTCTGCATGTTACGTGCCTGCCTGTATAGTCTGTAGGCATTATGAACGTTTTCTTCAGTCCAATCAGTGAACTTCCCGTGTCCTGAAGGACTGTAGCAGGCTTGCCATTCACATATCCTTGATGGATGTTTATTCTGCCTTTTGAATCTACTACCAAATTAGCTTCTTCATTGGCAATAGGGATGGAGTGGCCGCATGTTAAAATACCATCTTCATAGAAAGTATTACAAACAGTACATTTATTTGCGTTAAACATATCAAAAGCCTGTGCTGAGTTCACAGGGTGTTTCTCTGATTCTTCTTCATCTGATGATGAACTATCAAATAAGGCGGCATTTGCTTTATTGGTCATTTGCCTACCTTTACAATCATGGCGATAATGCCCATACGCCTTACAGAGAAAACATTTACGCAAATTTCTAAAGGATTTACGCTCCTTATCTTGTCTGTTTACGATGTTCTGTAAATATGTAAGATATGCGGGGTTCTTGTCGCACATCTCGCCTTGATGATGTGAAATTTTACAATATTTACAATGGTTGTACTTCTCAGATGTAGGCTTATAAGGTTTTTGCCTACTATAGGGTTTGTCATAATTAGCCGATGCTACAAAGTTGGTTTCAGTAGCTTCACTGGCAAAACAATGTTTGTTGGCTGTGTAATAAGCCGAACCACGTCTCTCAATCTGCTCTACACTCGTACATTCATTCTCTTGCAAAAATTTCGAAAATGCTGATGGAATGGATGAAATGACTTTATCTCTATTGATAAGGTCTTCTAACTTTTGATAGTTCTTATCAATTTTAGCTGCTGAAGTCCATTTGGTAAATATATCTCGGACTAAGCAGAGGTAGTCAGAGAACGTTTGAGTCGGTTTGGGGCTCAACTTGCTGAATTGTTCTCTGTAACCTGCCTCATCTAACATAAAATGTGCCATAATCTTTGATTTTAGATAATGGTAATCTTTTCTGAGGTCTTTGGGGATAGTCTCTATGACTTTCAGAGGCTCCCCTGATAAACTTTTCATATAAATTATATTCCATTCAGACAATGGGACCTGGTAATGGTCCATTAAAGTCTCAAAATTTTGGGTGAAGGCTGCAATGCAGTCACCCGAGGTATAATTTCTTACGATACCTTGGTATTTCTTGTACTGGTTTTCTTTCTCCAGTCTCTCAGATTTCTTAGACTCTTTGTTTATGGCAGTCTCAGTATCAAGTTGTTTGATTTTTAGTTGCACTTCCAGCTCTTCCCGTTTACTCTGAGCTGCTATTTCTGCCTTTTTTAATTCTGTTTCTCTTACAGTCTCTGCTTGCTTTAAGGCAGTTTCTGCCTCTAATTGCTTGGCAGCTCTTTCAGCCGCTCTTTCCTCGCGTTCATTAGCTTTCTCGCGAAGGTGTTCAGAGTATCTCGTCTCACTCCACTTCGTTAGCTCATCACCTGTTAACTTTAACTTCAACCCCATATCGATGAAATCATTTAATGACGACATGATGGAAAATATCAGACACACAATTTGTTACAAGTTGTTAGTAAAGTAAACAATTTACAATTGTGTTCTACTTACAATATGTGCCTAAATTTGCATCCGAAAGTATATAGAAAGAAAAATATACTCAAGTGTCCTGGATGTGGTGGAGCACGGTTGAAATTCGGGCTAGGAACTGTAGGGTCGCTACTTCAAAACACAAATGACCTCTACGGGCAAGGGTTTCAGATGGCACAGAAAACCTGCTTTGTTTTTGGAGGAAATAAATTAGCGTCTATTTGATGTGGTGTGTATGCTTGTCACTAAGTTTTGATTAGGTTTGTATGGCGTTGAGTGTAATTGTAGGTCGTAATGTTGTCAGTCAACCATTTTTTTTTCAAAATCACAAGTCACTTTCTTTCCGAAACTTTCTGCTTTCTACAATTCACTTTTCAAAGACAATCTAACTATATCTCAACACTCTACAACATTGATGACACATCACTTACATCAAGATGACATTCAGTAAGGACATAGACATCAAGTTTACAAGATGGCGACAAGGTCACAATGGCGACAACTTCACAATGTCGACAAGGTCAAAACGGTGACAAGTTCCACAATCACAAATGTTTTACACGTTTACAAGATCAAACAATATGTATGTACTATACGTTCACATTTAGTTTCCATGTTTAAACAATGTAATAATATATATCAAAATGAGCCTTCACAATCACATTTAAATGTACTCTAAAGTTGGACAAAAATTTCTAAGTTCACAACTCTAGGTTTAAATGTTAATTACTTAAACCACGTCCATTTTAAAGCCGGACGAGCCCCCACGTCCACACATGTCAGGGTCTTAAACCTGGCTCGTTAACCTAACACATGTGAGACAGTACAAGTACAACGTGATTTGACTTGAGACTCAACGACACGAAGTTTCGATGGATTTATTTACAGATCACGATCTAGAGATGATCATCACAATACATAAGTTATAACAATACACTTACAAGCAACCCACAGCTTACAGTCTATCTCACAAGATGTACAAGCACTCGACTTTCGGGCCACGGAACTACACAAGCCTTTCTCCCATCATACGTCCAGTCGAGTTCGAGTCCCAGAGCTGTCTGGCTATTTCTCGCAACGCGCCTGCCCACCTGAAGTGGCTTCACGAGGCCTGCGTGCGTCCTGCTTTGTCCTTGCCTGACCGCTGGCTGTCTCGTCAGCCGGCAACCTCGCAGGCAGGTAACTAATACTCGCCTGGCGGGCGTAACGATGTTACAGCATCCCCACTAGGGACTATTCGCCTGGCGGGCGTAACGATGTCCCTGCATCTCTGCTGGCAATACATTAGACTCTGACAATCACATCCATTTTTCTCTGGTAATCTGACATATCCATCAGTACTGTACCGCTCCCTTTGTCAGGTTTCAGTATGACGAGGTACTGCTAAAGCCAGTACGACAGTCCTTCGATCCAAAAATACTCAGAGATACATTCCAACTGGTGGAATTATTGGATACTATGGACATAAATAACAAACACATGGCATCCATGGATATAGCCTCCCTATTAACTAACGTTCCATTAGAGGAGACAGTGAAAATAATAAGGGAACGCATTGAAGACAAACAACTAAAATTAGGCATACCAACACCTATTCTGGAGAGGCTGCTACTACTATGTACCGCCAACATCCAATTCAACTTTCTAACTAAGTCATACCGCCAAATTGACGGAGTGGCCATGGGGAGTCCTCTTGGTCCTATTCTAGCGGACATCTTCATGGCACACTTAGAAGAAAAGAGATCCTCAGACATCAACAACTTGGCCTTTTACCGGCGTTATGTGGACGATATACTAATTATCACCACAGACGAGCTACAAGCAACATCGTTTCAGGCCACAATGAACAAGACGCATAAAAACATCTCTCTATATATGGAACACGAACACAACGAAACGTTACCATTCCTAGATATTCTAATGAGACGTAGAGCAGACGGCACAATTCAAAGATCGGTGTATCGCAAAGAAACATGGACTGGCCAATACCTAAATTTTCAGAGCTTCACACCTGTCCAGTACAAACGGGGCTTAGTACGGACCTTGTTTGACCGTGCTAGAAAGATATGCACCCAGGACACACTGACAGAGGAATTTGAAACTCTGAAGAATGTCTTAAACCTAAATGGGTACTCCACAGGATTTATAAAGCGCCATTGCCAACAGCCCAAACCCAAAGCAGACGTAACTACAGTCCCTAAACTCAAGGTATTCATCCAGCTAACCTTTCGAGGGGATGACGTAATGCAACGTCTACAAGACCGGCTTACTACAGCAGTAGGTCGAACATTCTGTGCGGCAACTCCAGTCATTAGATGTAAAACCGTACCCATTCCTACACCAACAGTCAAAGAACCTGTTCCTCTGTACGCCACAAACAATTGTATTTACCAATTCACATGTAGATGCCAGGCCGTTTACATTGGTCGAACGGAGAGACAGCTTAACAAACGGGTGTCAGAACACATACCTCAATGGGTCAACAAGATACAACACACAGGAGATGCTAGCCGCGAGGAGCCGACACACCGGAAGCTCCCGGCGTCTTCAATCGGCAGGCACATTGTCGCCAGTGGCCATGTTGTGTCCAGAGACACTGCATTTCGCGTGTTGTTTAGAACACAAAATACTCGCTTGTTAAAATTTGCAGAAGCAATTATGATCTATCAACGCAAGCCAGAATTGTGTAAACAGAAAGACATGTTAGTCAGCTTAAAATTACCATGGTAGATAAGTGACATTACTGTGCGAATTTGTGTATATTTCAACTTGAAGGATTTATCTAGTTAATTTCACGTAAGTTGTGTGATTTCTGCAGTATGTACCTGACGAGATGCAGCGAAATATGCCAGGCAATAAATCGTGCAATCTATTGTTTGTGTCTTCGTTATTCAAACACACATATAACACATAAAAACCCAATATAAAATTGCTTATAGTAAACAACACACACATATAACACATAAAAACACAATATAAAATTGCTTATGGTAAACAACACACACATATAACACATAAAAATCCAATATAAAATTGCTTATAGTAAACAACACACACGTATAACACATAAAAACCCAATATAAGATGTGCCTATAGTAAACAACACACACATATAACACATAAAAAACCCAATATAAGATGTGCTTACAGTAAACAACACACACGTATAACACATAAAAACCCAATATAAGATGTGCTTACAGTAAACAACACACACATATAACACATAAAAACCCAATATAAAATTGCTTATAGTAAACAATACACACGTATAACACATAAATACCCAATAAAAGATGTGCCTATAGTAAACAACACACACGTATAACCCATAAAAACCCAATATAAGAAGTGCTTACAGTAAACAACACACACGTATAACACATAAAAACCCAATATAAGATGTGCTTACAGTAAACAACACACACATATAACACATAAAAACCCAATATAAAATTGCTTATAGTAAACAACACACACGTATAACCCATAAAAATCCAATATAAGATGTGCCTATAGTAAACACACATATAACACATAAAAAACCCAATATAAAATGTGCATATAGTAAACAACACACACATATAACACATCAAAAACCCAATATAAAATGTGCATATAGTAAAAAACCCACACACATAACACATTAAAAAAAACCCATGTAAAATGCGCTTTTACAGTGTGTTTACAACACCCATGTGTTACCAAGGCTCATAAGTGAAGGAAGAAATAATAACTGTAAAAATACTATGTATGACATATGTAGCAACTAAGCAGGGTTGGTGGGAGACTCTATCGCAGTGGTTCTCAACCGGTGGGGAATCCCCCCACCCCCAAGGGGAATTTTAGGGTTTCCAGGGGGGGAATTAAAATTATTTCAAGATTGCGTTAATACAAGAACCGATTACTTGATATTGTTTTTCCCTTCATACTGTACGGTTCTGTACATCTCACCCTTTTAACATTCATTTTATAAAGTAATTAGACCCACAAATCACAATTCATGTGGTTGTCTAGACTTGTTTTAGCCTTTTGTTTTAGTGCTATTAAATTTAGCTTCCATTATTACGTATACCGTGTATGGGGAAGGGCGGGATTTTTAGGTAGGAAATACGAAAGGAGGGAATGACGTTCTGAAAATATGGTGAAGGGGGGCACGAGCCAAATTATTAGGCAGGAAATACGAAAGGGGGGGGGGGGGGGGGGGGAATGTCGTTCTGAAAATATGGTGAAGGGGGGCACGGGCCAAAAAAGGTTGAGAACCACTGCTCTATCGGATCCCGTAAAATAAAATAAAAACATAGCCGCAAAATCCAACCAATTATGAGGGGGCCTCACATGAAAACCTTAAAAGTGTGATTGAAATTACAATAACCATGCCATTGTCTTGTAACCTGTCAATATTGTTTAGGATGTCAAGTGTTAAGCACATGACATCAAGGCACAGACAAACATGGTGACATCATAAGGACAGTTTAAAGATGGCCATCCCACTTTTGAATGCACTAAAGAGCAGCAGTGTTCCATTATCCCTTTTTTTAATCAGTGAAGGGGTGAAACTTATAGACATTCATCGGTGAATGAAGGTTCAAAAGGTGACACATGTCTGTCAGTTCAGCAAGTGTATGAGTGGAGTAGGCAGTTTCGCAAACACTTTTTGATCCGATGAAGAGGTACAGCAGGTGGTGCATGAGTGGTTACATACATCCCCCCCCCCCCAACACACACACCGGCATATCTTTTTACAGGACATTGCAGTCAACATCGGCATTTTTCAGCTGCTGTCGATTCTTCTTATTCTTTCTTTCGCTTGAAATATGTCTGTAACTGCAATGTTGTCTCTTGTATGAATTTAACTGTCTTTTTTAGTTCACCCAGGGGTCCATAGAGTTCATCTTCCACTGTCGTCTCTCTTGGCCAGAAGGTTTGCCTAGATATGTTATATTTTGGACAGTCTTGGAGTATGTGCTCTACCGTCTGCGACGCCAATCCACATGTGCACATGGCTGATTCACCAATCTTGAATTTTGTATACATGTGTTTGCGTAATCTATTGTGTCCTGTTCTGAGGCGCAGAATAATGACTTGTTCTAGTCTGTCCATAACGTGGTAGTTGTCCTGAGCAGGTTTTGGTGGCTTTCTGACTGATTTGATCATTCTTTTCTTTTGGTGGTATGTAACGGTCACATCAGGATGTTCTGTTTTTGCTCCTTCCTTAGCCAATCAATTAACTCTGTCGTTTCCGGATACTCCACAGTGGGATGGTATTCACTGTATGGTGAACTTATACTGATTGCTAAATTCAGAAAGTAGTGTCCTTAGTACTGGCAATTTCCCAGACAGGAGCGCCTCGAGTACTAATTTTGCATTTGTCAATAGCACCACAGATTGTGTACCATAGTTGGCATTTAGCAATTTCTCTGTTGCTATCTTGATTGCCTCAATTTCAGCATCATAGTTATGGGAGTACTTTCCTGTTAGTATTTTGGCCGTGTCCCTAGTATTATTTGAGCTGCTGTTGGTGTCTTGGCAAGGTTTATGTTCAGTAGTTAGCCACTGC
Source organism: Cepaea hortensis (assembly GCA_963921405.1). NCBI lineage: Eukaryota > Metazoa > Mollusca > Gastropoda > Stylommatophora > Helicidae > Cepaea > Cepaea hortensis. Next base: position 22,058,659 of record OY992891.1, read on the forward strand.
TTTCTGAACGACCGGCTCACATACCTCCGTAAGTAACCAGCATGAAGCAATCTGCTGCCAAATCTTCGTACGTGGGTATACGAACAACGTCCTTAACCCTTTCACCAGGGAGACCAGCTGTTACACACATGACCAAGACAATTATTATCTACAGAAATCCAAGTACTTCATCTGCGCTGGAGGACTTGCACTGAAGGCAGTGGTGACAACATTGAAAAATGATACATGGTTGTACATTATATTTAAGGTTTTCATTTACAGCCCCCTCGTATGTACAAGTCTCCAAAAGGTTGGGTGCGAGTTGGTTGAGGGCCGATGTTCCATTGGGGGATGATAGGCAGCAGCAGCAGCAGAAGAAGAAGAAAGGGGGAGGAGGAGGAAGAAAGGAGGAGAAGGAAGAAGAAGAAGACAGTAAATACCACCTCATCATCATGTGCCCTGCCAACTTACTCAAACATGACTCTCCACAGATCTCGGTCTTTGGTGTTCTGGATCGACTCTGCTATTGATATTCCTCCATCTCATTCCATTCAGCATAATTTCTCTTGTTCAACCCCTGCCTCTTTTTCCAGTCATCACGATGTTCTCTCATAACTTTCTTCCCATCACATGACCAAAGAAAGTTGTTTGTCTCTTTCTTATTGTTGTAAATACTGTGTCAGTCACACAGCATTCATTCAACCCCTACACTGGACTAAAATGTTGACCTGTCGTCCTTGACTTGAGGACGTTAATTACAAGTACCTCTTAAGTCGGAGTGAGTTCACCTGATGGTGAGGGACAGTTAATAGGGAAAGCTAACCCACACGCAAAATTCATTCCATCAATACTATAGTGTGTATGGACTGCGCTTGAGTTCAAAGCGAGCGAGACCCCCATCCTCCCCAAAATTCATGATGTATCGGACAATACGGAAGTGACACAAGTGTTGCCATGTCCTTGGCAACATGTCAACACAGGTCTAATTTATCAAACAACACAGAGATTCTGGCCGCAACTGGCATCTGCGTTAATATGATGTCCCCTGGCACATAATTATTTCATTTTTCATTCAATGACTTTAAATTTGAGGGTAATCCATGCTGGGCTGATTTTTGCGTGTGGATTAGCTTTCCCTATTGTCAGTATCCCTCGCCACCAGGCAAAACCCACTCCAACTTCAGAGATACTTGTAATTTACATCTCCACGTCAAGGACGAGAAGTCAACATTTTAATACAACTGACCAGCATGGGTTGAACCCGCTACCTAGTCATCAACACACTGGAAATTTAAGAGCGAGAAATCTTATCCATTTGGCCATGCTGACCTTACCATATGTTTATAAATGAAGTATAGGGTGTATTTTTAATGACTTTGCAGTGTTTGAAAATATTGCCGGTCCAAGTTTTGTATTCACCCTCTGTGAAGTTCATGCAACATAAAAGGGAAATACAAAACTTGGACCGGCAATATGTTCAAACACTGCACAGTCATTAAAAATACACCCTGTATAATCCTGGCTTGAGGTGGGAATGTTTTAAAAATAGATCCAGTTTAAAATGGGTGAAAGTTAATTGCATGTCCTTTATAGGGCATCGCAGTCAACCCCAGCATTGTCTGACTTTTGTAATTTATCAGGCAAGTTTACATTCAGTAGTCGGCAGTTGATTTCTGAACTGATGTTCATACCAAATTTAAAAATCAACACAAGGCAGTCGGCCTGCTTACAAATAGCCCGCAGCTTATTTTGAACGTGAAATGTGGGATTGCGAACCGCATTCGTTAACTCTTCGCCGGGGCAGGAGGAACTATTCTGAGAAGTAACATTGGCTGGCTATTATACTGACTACATCACCCAACGAGTGTCGATTGGTCTAAATGGGGCTAACACCATGTACCCAGTACTCCTCAGGGCATGGAAATAGGCCCATAACTTCTTTTCTTCTTCTTCCATTCTTAATTTATGAGGTAAAATTTATACTACATAGTAGGAAACCAGCTGAGTGAACTAAAAAAAAGACTTAAATTCATACAAGAGACAACAATGCAGTTATAGACATATTTCAAGCGATTGAAAGAAGAAGTAGGCAATCTATTATAAGGAAATGAATACAAATTGATCAAATGGACGGTCTGGCTATAAGCCTTCATCAGCAAAGAAAGCAAACATAATTGCCAACAAGTAGAAAGAAAAACATGTATACCAAAATGTATTTTGATATTTCAAAGAGTTATAAAACAAACCAAAAATTAAAAAATAGAGCATTTAGTTTGATTTCAGATTAATAATATTCTATTACACTGTTAAAATATAATATATATATAAGACGTACAAACATTCAATTTGGATGATAAATTTATATAAATCTGGCTAGTGCATTTTAATGTTCACTTCTGCAATATTGAATTTAATAATCTCATTGTGTGGACGTCACCTGCAGACTGCTTTCTTCTGGTTTATGGATGAGCAGCTTGAGGCCCAGAATACGGAAGTGGTGCAGGACGTGATGATTCCTTGGGCGAGTCTAGTACCAGAATGGTATGTGTCAGCTCTGCAATTATGGCAGCCTCCTTGGATGTTTTTTTTTTTTCCTTGGATGTTTGGGAATGTTCATGGTCTGCCCCTGCCTTCTCTTGAGGGCCGACCGGCATGTGTTTTGGCTGTTCTAAAAGGGCCAGCTGAGGCACCTCCTGTAGATGGAGGGATGAAATTAACACTAAAACACTGACAGCCTACGAAACACCGAGAAGTTTAACCCAGTCAACAAATGCCAGAAGAAGTCAGTTGTGTCTGCCAAATGGCAGCTCTGCTGTAAACAAGTACAACACATTTACATCCAAATATAAACATTTCAGATGAACGAAGAAGAAGAAAAATTTACGAATCAATGTCACTGGACATGAGACATTCTTACATATGGTCCTTCACCCTCTTAAAAAGCCACCAAAGAGCTCCCATGTTGATTATTCCAATAGCAATTTGATTAAAAATCCACCTGGCTATTCATATATGCCTTGACCATTGCCCAGACCTTCTACTTGCTCCCTTCTGAGCCAGTCCCTCCAGACATGGATCTCCGTTCTGTTCAGATGCACTCTCCACCCAATTCAAGACAACCTTCATCACAACACCTTTATCGAAACGTAGCTCTCCAAACACAGCGGCAGCAGCAGCTGACCCATCACTCTGGTCCCACACACCTGCATGCCCTGGGCAGAAAATCCATGATACGCTCGCACTTATCACTTCTGAGATGAACTTCTTTAACGACAGCTAAAATAATAATCAATCATAAAGCCACCACACCAGCACAAAATGACCTAATGTGTCTGTCACATACCACCAACAGAAAAGAATGATCAAATCAATTAGAAAGCCACCAATACCAGCACAAGACGATAATATTTTATGGTCAGGCCAGAACAAGTCATTATTCTGTGACTCAGAACAGGATAAAATTGATTGCACACCCACATGTGTACGAAATTCAATATTGGCAAATCGGCCACACGCACATGTAGACTGGTGCCCCAGACAGCAGAGCACATACTCCAAGACTGCCCAAATTATGACATATCTAGGCATACCTTCTTGCCTAGAGAAACAACAATGGAAGATAAAACTCTAGACCACTGAGTGAACTAAAAAAGACAGTGAAGTTTATACAAAAGACAATAAAAAGTCGCTTAAAAGTCGACAGGGTCGACTTCATTGCACCGGGTTTTATCCCATATGGCTCGGTCTCTTTCCGCAGCACGGAAAGCGTCGCACAAAGCACGAACTCCGTAGCTTTTAGCGACGACCCACAGGAGTCTCCGAAACATTTAACTCGTAAACCGAAGGGTGCGGCCCGGAATCGAACCTACAACCTTCGGAGCACGAGTCAAACGGCTTGACCATTTCGCCACAGAGACTCCCACAAAAGACAATATTACAGATATAGACAATAGATTTCAAGTGGAAGAAAGTCATGTTCCAGTCTTGATCCCGTTACTTGTGTGCACTTTCTTGTGATCCTCAAGTTCACCACTGTTCCCAAATACAACACCACACTCATCACACCCATAGGCTTTGTCACCCATGTGCATCCTCTTGTGCCGCTGCAGGCTGTAGTTTAAAGTAAAGCCCAAACCGCAATCGTCACATTGAAATTTCAGTTCCCCGCTGTGCACTTTTTTATGTTTGTTCAAATCCCCGCTCTGTCCAAAACCTGCCCCACATACATCACACTTGTATGGTTTTTCGCCTGTATGTATTCTTTTGTGCCGCTGTAAGTTGCAATTCAAGGTAAACCCCATGTCACACACATCACAGATGTACGGTCGCTCCCCTGTATGTTTTCTCATGTGTTTATTAAGGTCACTGCTACGTTTCAAGCCTATTCCACATATCTTACATTTATATGGGTACTCTGTCGTATGCGTACGTTTGTGCTTGTGAAGTTCTGCATCTGTGGCAAACCCTATGTCACACACATCACATTTAAACGGCCTCACTCTTGCATGAATTTTCTTGTGTTTGTTGAGGTCACCACTTCTATTACACCCTATACCACAAATATCACACTTGTAAGGCTTCTCTCCAGTGTGTATTCTCTTGTGTTTTGTCAAATCACCACTCTGTGCAAAGCCCACTCCACACACCTCACATTTGTAAGGCTTCTCTCCCGTGTGAATTCTTTTGTGCCTTTGCAGATTACAATTTTCGGTAAATCCTTCACCGCAGATGTCACAAGCATAAGGTTTCTCCCCCGTGTGAATTCTTCTGTGCCTTTGTAAATTTGAGTTTTCAGTGAATCCAAGGCCGCAATCACCACACTTGTACGGCTTCTCTCCTGTATGCATTCTTCTATGCCTGCGAAGGTTACCATTCTCCGCAAATGTAGAGCCACAGAAATCACAAATGTAAGGCTTCTCTCCTGTATGAACTCTCACATGCTTATTCAGATCGCTTGTTCGTGTAAACCCTGCGCCACAAATATCACACTTGAAAGGCTTCTCATCACAATGTATAAGTATATGCTTATTAAGGTCCCCGTTCTCGCAGAAAGACGCACTACAAATGTCACACTTAAATGGCTTGAATCCTGTATGTATCCTTTTATGCCTCTCTAGTGAATTTTTATCTTTAAACATTGACTTGCAGACATCACATTTGTGAGGTCTGTCTTCTGCCAACTTTCTTTTCAGTGACGGCACCTTACATATTGCAGATTTTGTATCATTCTTCAAGAACCTTGAGTTCTTCTCGAACACGGGAAGGTCATCATCAGATTCCACATTTGAGACTCCGCTGGCGTCTTCGTCTCCTAAAACATGCCCTTTATTATCATCAGTAATTCTACCCAGCATCGACTCTTCTTTTTCGGAAGTTTTACTTAACCCTGTGTTACACACTTTGTCAGTATCTATATGGTTTACTGCCTTGTTCACAGTGTCGTGACTGTCGTCAGTAAGGTTTGCGGTACTGTTACTGTCATCAGCATTATTAACAGTGATGTTACTGTCTTCAGAACTGTTACTGTCATCAACATCACTCAAAGTGATGTTACAGTCTTCAGTGCTGTTTACAGTATTGTTACTGTCATTAACATCATTCACAGTGATGTTACTGTTATCAGCACCGTTTGTAGTATTGTTACTGTCATCAGCACCGTTTGTAGTATTGTTACTGTCATCAGCACCGTTAGTAGTATTGTTACTGTCATCAGCATTGTTCACACTCATGATGCTGTCATCAGTACCATCTGTAACAATGTTACTGTCTTGGGCAGCACCTTGACTTGTGGAATCACCGATGTTTGTCTTCTGGTGCTCAAATTCAGCACGGCTGACATCACTGCAAGATACAGGACCTGAAACAAGGCAAAGTTGGGACAAACATTAAGTGTGCACAGAGCATACAACAACAAGCATACAAGTTTACAAACAATTACAGGTGCGAAGACTGAGTTCACTGTTCCGGCTTTACCCCATCAGGATCGGGCTTTCTTGGGAAGGTTAGCTACCTGCATAAAGCACCAATTCTGTAGCTCCAGCGATGATCCGCAGGGATCTCTGGGAAAACTGTACTCATGGTCTCAATGAGAGTCCGAAAATGAACCCGTGATTTTCACAGCATGAGGCAGACGACTGGACCCCTCCGTCATGGAGACTCCCATAAACAAACAGACATGCAGACTTGATTTGTCTGTACGAGTCCTGAGACTCAATCTGCTCACTGTTGCCCTCTGTATACAATTTGTCTGTACAAGTCCCGACATTCAATCTGTTCACTGTTGCCCTCTGTATACAATTTGTCTGTACGAGTCCCGACACTCAATCTGTTCACTGTTGCCCTCTGTATACAATTTGTCTGTACGAGTCCCGACACTCAATCTGTTCACTGTTGTCCTCTGTATACAATTTGTCTGTACGAGTCCCAACACTCAATCTGTTCACTGTTGCCCTTTGTATACAATTTGTTTTATGTCCTTTACAGGATGTTGTAATCAACCCCAGTATTTATTGCTGTTCATGTGTGTGTTTTATTTGCTTTCGTTCGCTTTCAACTCAAGCGTAGTCCATACATGAACTACTGCTTCTAGTGGGCTGATATTTGCATGGGGATTAGCTTTCCCCATTACCAGTGTTCCTCGCCATCACACAAACCCACTCTGACTTCTGAGGTACTTTACGTCCACAAGTCAAGGACAAGAGGTCAACATTGTGGTCCAACTGATAGGTCAAGGGGTTAAACCTGCTACCTCAGCACCAGCCCACCAAAAGTTTAACAGTGAGCGTTCTTATCCAATCAACTTCTAAGATACTTGTAACTTACGTCCCTAAGTCAAGGACAGGAAGTCAACATTTTAGTCCAACTGACTCATATAGGGGTTGAACCCGCTACCTCGGATCAGCACACCGAAAGTTTAAGAGCGAGCATTCTTATCCATTCGACCATGCCTACCTTAAAAAATTCACAAGTACTGACTGGCAATCATAGAGGTAGAAGAAAGTACTAGAGATCATATGATGCAACAGTAGTTGTCTTAAACATCCGGTGTGTTGATGCTGACGTAAGGGGTTCAATCCCTATACCAGACAGTTGGACTAAAATGCTGACCTTGTCCTTGACTTGGGGGCGTAAATTACAAGTACCTCTGAAGTCAGAGTGGGTTCGCCTGAGGGCGAGGGACACTGTGAATAGGGAAAGCTAATCCACATGCAAAATTCAGTCCAGCACTACTAGAAGTAGTGTATAATGACTACGCTTGAGTTCAAAGCGAGCGAGCACCAAAAAAAAAAGTCTAAAACATAAAAATGACTCACAGTGGACAGATTTCTTTGTGACAGCATTTGTAGAGCTAGCTGCTGTCCTCCTTTTCTTGGCTGGTGACATGCTAGTACTGTCACTGCTGTCTGTTGTTTGTCGTCTCATCTTGTTTGCTGTCAGCTTCTGAAAGTGTTTCAGTTTCATTATTGAATGCTGGGAGATCATAAGCAAGAGAGGGGTATCTTCTATCAAAGGAAACTATAAGGTGACTCTCTCCTTCCGCTAGCCTACAGGAACCCTTGGGAAAGGTGGAGTACCTGTTTAGAGGGTAGGAGTGACCAGTGAGGATACTAGTGACCAGTGAGAGTAAGAGTGACCAGTGGGGGTAGTAGTGACCAGTGAGGGTAGGAGTGACCAGTACAGACAAAAGTGTGGGGTAGGAGGGTAGGAGTGACCAGTGGGTGTAGTAGTGACCAATGGGGGTAGGATTGACCAGTGGGGGTAGGATTGACCAGTGAGGGTAAGAGTGACCAGTGAGGGTAAGAGTGACCAGTGAGGGTATGAGTGGCCAGTGAGGGTAGAAGTGACCAGTACAGACAAAAGTTTGGGGTAGGAGGGTAGGATTGACCAGTGAGGGTAAGGGTGGCCAGTGCAGAAGTGTATGGAAGAGTGACCAGTGAGGTTAGTAGTGACCAGTGAGGTTAGGAGTGACCAGTGAGGGTAAGGGTGGCCAGTGCAGAAGTGTATGGAAGAGTGGCCAGTGAGGTTAGGAGTGACCAGTGAGGTTAGGAGTGACCAGTGCAGACAAAAGTGCCAAGTGTAAGAAGGAGTGAACAGTGAGAGTAAAAGTAACAATTCCAGACAATAGTGTGATGTGTAAGGAAGAGTGACCAATGAGGGTAAGAATTATTATAGAGGATAGGAGTGACCAGTGAGGATAGGAGTGACCAGTGAGGAAAGGAGTGATCAGTGAGGATAGGAGTGACTAGTGAGGGTAGTAGTGACCAGTGAGGGTAGTAGTGACCAGTGAGGATAGGAATGACTAGTGAGGGTAGTAGTGACCAGTGAGGATAGGAATGACTAGTGAGGGTAGTAGTGACCAGTGAGGATAGGAGTGACCAGTGAGGGTAGTAGTGACCAGTGAGGATAGGAATGACTAGTGAGGGTAGTAGTGACCAGTGAGGGTAGTAGTGACCAGTGAGGGTAGTAGTGACCAGTGAGGGTAGTAGTGACCAGTGAGGATAGGAATGACCAGTGAGGATAGTAGTGACCAGTGAGGATAGGAATGACTAGTGAGGGTAGTAGTGACCAGTGAGGGTAGTAGTGACCAGTGAGGGTAGTAGTGACCAGTGAGGATAGGAGTGACTAGTGAGGATAGGAGTGACTAGTGAGGATAGGAGTGACTAGTGAGGATAGGAGTGACCAGTGAGGATAGGAATGACTAGTGAGGGTAGTAGTGACCAGTGAGGGTAGTAGTGACCAGTGAGGATAGGAGTGACCAGTGAGGATAGGAGTGACTAGTGAGGATAGGAGTGACCAGTGAGGGTAGTAGTGACCAGTGAGGATAGTGAGTGACCAGTGAGGATAGGAATGACTAGTGAGGGTAGTAGTGACCAGTGAGGATAGGAGTGAAGAGTGAGGGTAGTAGTGACCAGTGAGGGTAGGAGTGACCAGTGAGGGTAGGAGTGACCAGTGAGGGTAGTAGTGACCAGTGAGGATAGGAGTGACCAGTGAGGATAGGAGTGACCAGTGAGGATAGGAGTGACCAGTGAGGATAGGAGTGACCAGTGAAGGTAGGAGTGACCAGTGAGGATAGGAGTGACCAGTGAGGATAGGAGTGACCAGTGAAGGTAGGAGTGACCAGTGAGAGTAGTAGTGACCAGTGAGGATAGGAGTGACCAGTGAGGATAGGAGTGACCAGTGAGGATAGGAGTGACCAGTGAGGATAGGAGTGACCAGTGAGGATAGGAATGCCAATATGGAGTGCCAATAAGCATCATCTGTCATGGTTCACCATCTCATGCAAATCACCTGTGCCAGATCAAGTCTGTGTTCTTGTTCTGATTGTCATTTGGCCAACCATCTACTTATTTATCTGTCTTCCCTTTGCTTTTTTCCTATAAATTTTGCCAGTTGTAAATAAGTTTTCAAGCTTAGTGTTTCTCACACAATCTCAAAAGATTATAAGTCTACGTCTAATTTCTCCAATCAAGAAAGACATGTATGAGAAGAGAGGCATTGGAAAACATTGTGACAACTGGAAATCAGTGGGAAAAGAGGCAGAAGCAGCCAGAAATTGAGATGATGCTGGACTGGTGGCATGGAAGAATATCATCAGCAGACATGATCCAGAACACCAAGGACTGAGATCTACGGAGAGTCATGAAAGCCTATGCCAGGTCACACAATGATGAAGATGATCACTTTCAATCGTCAAACCTCAAAACCCAAAAAATTAATTTGATTATTGCTCGCTGGACTTTAGGTACCTGGTGTGCCTTGCCAGATAGAGAAAACCTGATCATTCGAGGTCACATCGATTGACGGATGTCAGTCGCGGCGATCGGGCAAACTTTGAGCTATAGCCTACAATGGATGACGTGATATTCTAGTATGATAATTTGGTCGCGTCTAGCGTGCGCCACATGGTAAAGTGGTTACACACCCGCCTCACATGGCAGTGATCCAGAGTTCTTCTTCTTCTTCTTCTGCGATCATCCGGAGTTTTTTTTTCGGATGTGATTGCATTGTGCCTGTTTACAGCAGAGCTGCGTTCTTGCACCGTTAGGCCGACACATCCGACTTCTGCGGGCATTTGTTGACCGGGTTAACCTTCCCGGGGGTTTCTTAGGACGTTTGACTCTCACTGTTGTGGTGTTATCCCCCATCCCAGCTGGCCCATATAGAACAGCCAAAGATCCTGGTCAGCCCTCAAGGGAAGGCAGGGGCAGACCATGGGCATTCCCCGCCATCCAAGGAGGCTTCCATACTTGCAGAGCCGATATATAGCGCTCTGGTACTGGGCTCACCCAAGGAATCGTCATGTCCTGCACATGGCTGCTTAGCCTCACTTCCGTATATTGGGCCTTCCGTTCACCATAGGCTGTTCTTCCGGAAACCAGAAGTATGCAGTCTGCAGATGACATCCACACAGTGAGCTTTTGATTCGGACTTTCCACATAATGGATTTGCTATCCAAGCAATATTCCATTTCATGCCTCTGGGTCTTCATGCACCTTTAAATGTCAACCTGTATGTAGTTAAAGTAAGCTGCGGTCAACTTGAGCTTGTTGATATCTCCATAGAGCTTGTCCTCAAATGAAGCAGGTGTGGGCCAAAATATCTTTCTCTGTTCTGCATACGTTGGGCAATCCTGCAGCAAATGTTTTGCTGTCATTTTTCCAGTTCTACAATTACATTCATCGGTATCTCCTATCTTTAGTTTATTGAACAAGTGGTATTTCAGCCTGTTATGTCCTGTGCGGAGTCTGAAGATTGCTACTTGTTCTCTTCAGTCGAGTTTGTAATATGCATCATCCTTCTGATGGCCTGGATGCTCTGATTCCCATTTGGTTCTATAAGTGCTTTTTATCAACCTCTTTGCCTCATTATAGGTTATGTCTATGTCAGGCTGTGGTAGTCGTCCGCCCTCTTTTGCCAGTCTGTCAGCCTCTTCGTTTCCAGGTATACTGCAATGTGATGGGATCCACTGTATTACAACTTTTTTGGATTTCTGGCATAGACCATGGAGTGTTGCTCGTAGGTCAGCTAGTTCTGTGCTGTTATTGCTCTTCAGTATTGAGACAGCTGACTTTGCATCTGTGAAGATAGCTATTTGCTTCTCTTTATTTTCCTCCATCAGGAGCATTTCTGCTGCAGTTTTCAGAGCCTCTACCTCCGCTTTGAAGTTACTTGAAAATTTTCCAGTTGCCATTGAATGTGTTTTTTTCACTCCATTTTTTAAATTTAGGAGAATTCCTCCTCCTCCATTCTCTATTGAATTTTTGGCTGATCCATCTGTATATGCATGGGTCCAATTCCTGCTTGGTAATGTTCTTTTATGTAGTTTAGGGTTATTTCTCTTCTTTCGGTTTCATGCTGAGTGTTCTTTTTCTCAATACCAGGAATGTTTTCTATCATCTCAGGCAGTTGCTGCTGTCTCCAAGCTGGGAACTTGTGTGCATTGTAAATGGGCTTGACTGTTGATATGTTAAGTATAGGATCTGCCCTAATCCTTCGTTTTGCAGTTTCTACAAAGTTGGTACGCTTCAGTCTTCCCTTTCCAAAACCATTAAATCTGTTGTACATAGGGTGGTCTGTCAATCTTCTGAATTTTTCTGCTTGTTGCTGGGCTCTGCTATCTCTTCTATCCTGCATTGGTTGTAAACAAGTGATCTTTTCTAGTTCATTAATAGGCGTTGTCTTCAAGCTTCCAGTTATGATTCGCATTCCTTGGTTTTGGACTCTACTTATTTTGTTAAAGTTTGACTTAGCTGCTGTTGCCCAAGCTGCAATGCCATATTCCAGTACTGGCCTCACCCGTCCAGTATATAACTTCTTGAGAACTTTCTCATCTGCTCCCCATGTTGTACCAGCAAGCTTTTTCATGATTGCCATTCTCTGCCTTGCTCTTGTTCGATTTTTCTCAACCTGTGTCTTCCATGTCAGGCGACGATCAAAGGTGACTCCTAGATAGTTTGGATTTTCTTCATGGCGCAATATTTTTCCATTCAATACCAGCTTAGGTTGCTGAGTTTTATTTGAGAGGGAGAACACTGTGCATGTTGTTTTCTCCTCACTTATCTTCACTAGCCATGATTTTGACCAGTCCTCTAGCGCTAATAAGGCTTGCTGTATTCTGCTGTTAGCTGTACTAATATATTCTTCAGATGTCCATATGGCTAGGTCATCTGCAAAGGAGGATGTGTGTACTCTGGCTGGAAAATTTTCTGTGATGTCATTTATATATGCTAGGAATAATGTTGGTGAAAGAACTCCTCCTTGGGGGACACCTTGCTCCAACAGCATCATTTTGCTTGTTTGTCCTTGTACTTTTGTCCTGGCAGTTCTGTTCTCAAGGTAGTGGCTGATCCATTTATACATTTTTCCACAAACATGCATTTTTTGCAGTTTTACTTTCAGTCCTTCCTTCCATACTTTATCAAATGCTTTTTCTAAATCTATCCAGACTGCTAGTGTGTGCTTTTTCTCTTGGAAGGCATCCTCTATTTCCTGAGCTATATAGGTTATTTGATCTTCAGTGGATCTGTACTTTCTGAATCCTGCTTGGTGTGGTGTTAAGAGTTTGTTTTCTTCCAGATGCCATGTTAGCCTGCCATTGATAATGCGTTCCATTAATTTTCCTACACAGCTAAGTAGACTGATAGGTCGATAGCCATTTGGTTCTTCCAGGTCTTTTCCTTTCTTTGGGACTGGTATTAGTATAGCTTCCTTCCATGCCTGTGGGACTATTCCTCTCTTCCAGCTGTTATTTAGGACTGCTAGTAGTTTCTTCTTTGCCTTGGTGCCTAGTCCTATTAGCATTTCATTTGTGATTCCATCCTTTCCTGGTGATTTCTTCTTTTTTAGAGTATTCATTGCCTGTTCCATTTCTTCCATTGTTAGATTTGCCATCATATATTCTGCTGCTGTCTCTGTATTTCTATGATGTATCTGTTTGTCTTTGATTGCTTTCTTCTGTTCGGTTGTAATATCAATGTGGTTTGCATTTGCATAGTGTTCCATTAGTGCATTTGCAGCCTTTTTTCCTGTAAGCAAGGCATTTCCTTGTTTAATTGTTATTTGTTTGTTTCTAGGTCCTTCATTGTTCATGGCTTTCACTAGTTTCCATAGTTTGTTTCCATCCCTGTCAAAATTCAGGTTTTCTGTTTTTTCCCTCCAACAATCTCTTGTTGTTTGATTTACTGTTCTTTTATATTTTGCTGAGATGGCTTTGAGAGAGATGTTCGCTTCAATTGTTTGTTCTCTCTCTGCTGTCTTCCTGGCATCTTCAACTTTGTCCTCCAAACTTTGTAGTTCTTCAGTCCAGTATGGTTTGTAATTTTTCCTCGCTCCTCTAGGAATGGACTCAGTGGCTGCCTGTATTATCGCTCTGTTTAGACTTTCCATTTGCTTTATGTTGCCATATCGTGTATTTATGTTTTCACAATATTTGTCTGTTAGTATGGCAAATCTGTCCCAATCTGCTCGTTTGTAATTCCAGCGGGGCAAGGGCTTTTGCTCCTGTGGAACATACTCCATATTCATTTCAAGCTTGATTGGTCTGTGGTCACTACCTGCTAATTGGTCCAGCACATGGCGATCGATTTTGTGGAGGATGTCTCCTGTGCAGAAAGCTAAGTCTGGAGTAGAAGTGGTAAGCCATCTTCTGGAGTAGAAGCTCGGTGTGTCATCCGCTTTGTTGAGTAGATGGAGATTTGAGTCTATTTCCCAGTCCTCCAATTCATCTCCTCTTTTGTCAGTATCTGGGTATCCCCATCTTTCTGAACGGCTATTAAAGTCTCCGACAATAATGCAGTTTGTGTCAGTTATTTTCATGTTTGAGAGTGTAAGGTCCTTATCTGCTGGGCTATACAGATTGTAGATTCTTATTTTCACGTCCTTTATCATTATATCAACACCTATAATTTCCGTTTGGTTGTCAGAGATCACAGATACTTCGCTGCAAGGTATTGTATTTCGTGTAAGTATTAGAACTCCTCCTTTGTGTCCTTCGCGGTCGAAACGTGTGGCCTGATATCCTCTGACTGAGAATTTGTGATTGGCGTTGAGGTGTGTCTCTTGAATGCATGCCACATCTATTCTATCTTTATGAAGACGCTGTGTTAGGGACTCTTTCTTCTTGTAAACTCCTTCGGCATTCCACTGTAGTATGTTGAGTGTCCGGGGTATTTGGTCAATAGCTCTTAACCTACTCCTCTGTGCCTTGACTCCACAGCACAGGGGAAGGTGACCACCAGTAGTCATGGGTGGACCCCCTCGAGGCAGGGGGCCCGGCACTATCGCCGCCTGATGGGACTTCACGGGATTAGCACCATATCGATTAATTTTGATTTGTGACATCATGAATTAAGTTACGTTGCACTGCTTTGTCAAGCCTGTGGCTCAGTACATCCGATTTCGACAAGCATTTATTCGGGATGCTTTCCCTAGCCTTTGACTGTCCCCAGTCTACCTACAAGGCAGCAGGTTTTACGTTGCACTGCTTTGTCAAGCCTGTGGCTCAGTACATCCGATTTCGACAAGCATTTATTTGGGATGCTTTCCCTAGCCTTTGACTGTCCCCAGTCTACCTACAAGGCAGCAGGTTTGTGTGTCTCTTCGTCTGGTCCCTCTCCCTTGACCTGTCCGACATGGGTGGCCCTACCAGTAGCTGTGCTACCGTCGGCATAGCTCTTGGGGTCATTGGGACGCACAAGCCCCTCTACCTCATCACGGTGGACACACAGCAGAGGGGATCCAGAGTTCGATCCTGGGTCCAGTCAGGGATATGCACTACTGACAATCTCAAATGAGAGCAAAACGAATCTAGTGCTTCCAATCCGACGTGGACAAGGCCCAAGGTTCATACTGGAGTATGATCAGCATTGCCAGTTGTGCTCAATGTTCAAACATTTGTATTAAATTGTAGACAAATTTCCAACACTGAAACATCCATATTTTTCATCGGCAAAAGAAAAACAAGGCAGGTGGCCATGCATTACATCTAAAGCTATACGAACTAATAATAAAAATCTGGAGGACAGAAGAATTACCCCATGACTGGAAAGAGTCATTATTGATACCTATCTTTAAGAAAGGAGACAAGTTCCAATGTGGAAATTATAGAGGAATATCACTACTGTCCACAAGCTATAAGATACTATCCGCAGTATTACTAAATAGATTAAAACCATATTCAGAAGACATATTAGGTGACTACCAGGCGGGTTTTAGACAAAACAGATCAACAATAGATCAGATATTTATCTTACGACAAATAGCCGAGAAACATTGGGAATATAAAAGAGATCTCCATAACATTTTTGTGGATTTTAAAAAGGCTTATGATAGTGTCCATAGGAATAGTCTATGGAATGCTATGCAGGAATTTGGAATACCAAGGAAGTTAATCAACATGACCAGACTATGCATGGAAGATACTTATAATATAGTAACATATAAAGGCAGGAAATCAGACCCCTTCCAAATAACATCTGGCTTGAAACAGGGTGATGCACTATCGCCGCTACTCTTCAATCTGGCTCTAGAGAAAGTTGTAAGGAAGATAAAGGAGGAATGTGATATTGGAGGAACATCCAAGCTGCTTGGTTATGCAGATGATATAGATATTATAGGGCAAAGTGAACAAAAGACACTGGAAATATTGACTCACTTAAAGGAAAAAGCCCAACAGATGGGGCTGGTTATCAACCAAGATAAGACAGAATATATGGTAATTTCAAGAGACGGAATGGCTAGAAACTCTGGCCACATACAAATAGATAATATGACCATTAAAAGAACGGAAACATACAAATACCTGGGTACGATCTTCAACTGCTCCAACATCATAAGGGAAGAAATACAAACTAGAATCAACTCTGGAAATAAGATATACTATGCACTACAACATCTACTAAAATCAAAGGCGCTATCTCGTAACACCAAAATCACAATATATAAAACACTGATCAGACCAGTTGTGCTGTATGGCTCTGAAACCTGGAGTACAACGAAAGGAGACGAAGCCTTGTTACAAACCTTTGAGAACAAAATTTTAAGACGCATCTTTGGACCCATTAGGGATACACAAAGTGGAGAGTGGAAAAGAAGAAGTAACAAAGACATTTATGATCTGTTTAAGTCCCCGCTAATCACTGGTATCATGAAGGCTAATAGACTACAATGGCTGGGGCATATAGAAAGAATGGAAGATAATAGGGAAACAAAACTCGCTTACACTCAGGAAATAAATGACCGTAGACCCCGAGGTAGACCAAGAAGGCGGTGGAGAGATAATACATGTACAGACCTACAAGCACTTGGAATCAACGACTGGCAAGAGAAGGTCCACCAGAGAGACGAATGGAGACGGATTGTATTTGCAGCAAAGAACCTCAATGGCTCGGAACGCTGAAGAAGAAAAGAAAAACAAACAACAGGCAGGAACCAACACTACAGTACCTGAGTTATGTCCCCATCCTGTGATTGTTTTCTTTCATCTGCTTGTAAATCCCCCAGAATGATCATCTCGTCTGTTCTACAGAACAAAAGAAAAACATATTCTGTTTGTTTTGCTGCAACAAATGCATAAATCGATCACACAGACAGACAATCAATCAACCAATCAGGTGCCGTCTCCACAATGAAGGTTGGCTGCAATGGATCTTCAACACTGTCTGTCTCCTTGATTGTACATTCTGTCAGACTGCTGTTTATTCATCTCTTGATGTTATCCTTCCACTTGTATCATTGTATACCTCTTGCTCACTTGCCTTCAGCCTCGCCTCCAGTATGGTTTTGATAACAGTGGTTTTTTAACGTGGCCGAAATATTTCACTTGCCTTTTTTTTAAATTTCTTTTTCTTTGATCAACTTTCTTTTCACTCCCAGTTGTTCTAGAACTGTATTTAATTGTTTCCATGAAATATGACATTCTTCTGTGTATTCACACACAATGTTACTTCATGAACCACATATTTCATTACTATGCAGCCAACATTATCACAAGTATATACAATTAATTAAATGACAGCTACTGCCTTGTGAGGGTATGAAGCACTGGATGCACAAAGCTCTCCTCTCCAAGGAAGGGAAGGCTTGGGAGTAGACATGCTCGCAGGTATGGACAAACATGGAACAACACAAGGACAACGAAAACAACCGAACGTCTTGCACAGCAGGAGAAAAATACCTGGAGTCATGACTCGGTCATGCTGACTTCTGCTTTGAGGTTATGACATCTGCTTAAAAGTGAAGCAGGTCTGGTTGAATTAATGGCATGTGTGGACTCTTACAAAATACGAATAAGGATAGTATACTTTCTTCCTCCTCCTGATACTGGGGTAGTGAATCTGAGCCTAACCTTCTCAGACAAGTGCGAGAAATTCAAGTGCACGTATAAAAGTCCTCTATGGTTGGAAATAATAAAAGAGCACACAGAATAGATCACTGCCCAGGCTAAATTTCAAAATAAGGAAACCTATTTTCCAATTCCAGCTCTTGAGACAAATGGCCCCATTCAACCATTGACTATATCGATTTTGTTGTATTTGGGGCCTTTATAGTGCAGCATATATTTTGTCTTTCGTAGATTACTTCTGATAAGGAAACCTACCCATAAAAGAATATTTATATCATGAGTGATTCTGCTACACACAGAAAATGTGCATCCTTGTCGGTGCTACAGAGTTCATGCGCTGAGGTGAGATTCTCCTTGTGTAATCAAAGGATTACAAGGGTTAAAGGTGAGAGGATTGACTTCATTGCACCAGGGTTGTACCCCATGTGGCTCAGATTCTTTCCACAGCGCGACCCGCCGAAAGTGTCGCACAAAATGAGAATTCCATAGCTCCAGCAATGACCCCTAGGAGTCTCCGAACAAACTGCACTTGTGAACCAAATGATGTAGTGCAGAATCGAACCCACAAGCCAAGAGATTTATCAAAAACAATTATAGAACCAAGTGGAAATCAGAGCATCCAGGTCACCAGAAAGTTGTTGTCTATTACCAACTCAATCAAAAAGTACAAGTTAAATCTTCAGAATAGGGACCGGCCAATACAGGCTTCCACAACAGGCTTAAATATCACATGTTCAATAAACTAAAGATAGAAGGTACTGATGAATGTAACCGCAGAACTGATAAAATGGCAGCTAAACATTTACTGCAGGCGTGTCCAACATATGCAGAACAGATAAAATTATTTTAGCCAACACCTGCTCCATTTGAGGACACACCCTATGGGGATGTCAACAAGCTTAGCGAGTCTCTGTGGCATAACCACTTCACCGTGGAGGCTCCGTGTGATCTATGGAAAGAGACAGGAGCGCTTGAGAAGATTTTAATGTGCAATGCAAGATATGATGGTCTCTATGTCAAAGGGGTAATGGACTCAGTTCATAATCCCGCTTACCCGCGTTCGAAACACGGCTGCATGCAATTTGGCAGCAGACCGTGTTGCACTGGGTTTTAACGAATTGATATGGGAGCCGGTCGTTCAGAAAGCAACGGTAAACCACTGAACATAAACTGGTCAAGATATCACAACAGCAGTAAAATGCTGGTGTTGACAGCGGTGCCCTGTAAAGGATATTGGGAAAAAAAATGCAAGTTCTTTACAAAAAGCCAAACCTGCAAACTAACAGCGTGAACTGGCCTGGCACTCACCTACCACTACGAGGAAAGTTATATTTGTACATTAACCACCGACTTCCCCCAGCTTTACATGGGTACCAGGAAATTTGGGAAGTGAAAGTGGCAGGCATGATATTGATGACATCATCCACAGTGACTGCTGATTGGTCTACACAAACATGGGACTTCTTCTTCTGTGTTCATCTGGAGTCTTTTTTCGGATGGATTGAGTTTGCCTGTTTACAGCGGAGCTGCGATACTGTGCCTTTAGGCAGACACATCCGACTTCTGTGGGCGTTTGTTGATCGGGTTAACCTTCCCGGGGAAATATGGGACTGGCACCATGTAGTAAATACACTACAAGATACAGAAAATGGTCTTTTTATGGAGGTGGAAGCAGTCACTGCGGCGTTCCGCTAGCTGGAGGACAAACAGTACACGCATGTCGTGATTGTGACCGACTCACAAAGTATGATGAGAAAGGTGAAGATAGGCATGCTGCGGGTGGCGTGGCAGGTTCAATTCAACAATCAAAAATAGAGAGAATCTGTTGGAATTTCCCCCCAGGACATGCTGGTGTGGCGGGAAACGAGCAGGGGGACAAATTGGCTTGATCTGCACCACTCAGTTGGGTACTGGTGCATGATAAGACCGACGTGGGATCTTGTGTATAGTGGAGAAAACAGACAAATTATCACGGCCTGGAGAGCATGGTGCTGCAGGGAGTGACCAGACATCTGACTGACACTCACGACTCAGAGGAAAGGCCAGACGGACACATAATCAGACTGCTACTGGTACTATTAGTATTGGACTCTTCACTGGCTGTTGCAGATGAGGACGGAGCACATATTGGAATATCCTGAGTGCTGTGATGTCGGTTCTTGACTCAACTCAACCCAAAATGGTATTTTACTTGAACTATTGACCAGTGGGCTGTATTAGATTACCTCACTCCACTTTCATGGCATGGATCCATTCTCTACTGGATCTTCCAGCTGACTCTTTGGTGTGCAATGAAGAAGACTTCCACTCCCATACAGAAGATCTGTTTTTGATCCTAGAAACACAGAAATTAACCATTCAGCTTGGAAACAAAACAGTTTTGTAAAGAAGAAAGGCCCAAAATATCATATTAATCTAATCATGTTATATTTATTTACAATGTCAGCTAAAGTGGAAATGTAAGTAGCTACTTAAGTTTCCACTTTAGCTGACAACTTTGTGCACAAAGATGAGCGAAATATTCACCTTACATCAGACCACCAGGAAATGTGAGAAAGTGAAAGTGGAAGATGCGGTATTGACCACATCATGCCTGGAATGTCAACTGGTCTATACAAATGTGGGTCCTCTACTTTACACATAATGAGTTTCTGCTTGGGTAGCAGGTAGCAGGTAGTACTGTCTACTGTCATAGGCAGTACCATCTACTGTCATACAGACTTCTGCTATACATTTATACACCTTATGGTGTCGAGGTGAAGCATAAACAGCGGAAGAGTGCTCGTCCATCATCTCATCTTGTTCCTCTTGTACCATGCGGTGTTGAGGTGCAGCATAAACATTGGGAGAGTGCTCATCCATCATCTTATCTTGTACCATGCGGTGTCGAGTTGAAACATAAACAGCGGAGAGTGCCTGTTTATGGGCATCATATATAGAGATTTACATAGGCTCTGTTATTCCCTCCATCCATCGTTTACATGGTCAGCCTCTTCTTCTAGTCCCATTTGGTCTAAACATCATTGCTTGTTGTGGTATACTGTCAGTTGGTAGCCTAGATATGTGGCAGAACCATTTCACTTCCAGTTTTCTCAAGAAATGTTGCTGTTGTATGTAAATTATTTGTCACATCTTGAATCCATCAATGTTGTGGTTTTCTTCTTCTCTGCTTCCACAGTACACCTCCCTTCATAGTTATCTTGTCTAGATATTCAAATTCTTTTACCTTCCAAAAATATTTCAAATTTTATTTGTCTTAATAGCAAATCTTAACACTTAAAGTTCTTGTCAGTCCATGTTTTCCCCAATGCTAGTCAACGGATCACCCTGACGTACAAAATTATACAACATTCATTGCAGTAAAGTGAGTTAGCTTGGTTTGAGTTGGTTCACGGCCTATGTCCCACTGGGGGACAAAGTACAAAGACCAGCAGAAGAAGACAGTCAACAGATAATTTTCTTTACACATCGAAGAGTTAGACCATAAGTGTTCAGATTCAAACCAGTACTCTACTCAGCATGTAGCGACTGACGACACCAGTTCTGTGTTGACTATTCAGAATAATTATAATATTCATATACTCTATTTAGTTATTTCCAGGGGGTTAGATCATGCCGTGACCTGAAGTGAAACCGGAAGTGATGTACTGCGCCACCCCGCAATTATCCATTGTGTCCCCAAACATGGCTATGTAAAGACCATTCATGCTTACGACATCATTCATTCATTCAAATATCATGTGACAATAACAAAGGGCATCTTGGTTTCAGCAGAAAAGGTCCATCTAATATTCCGTGCATAGCGATTGGTTGAAATTATCATGGTATTAAAATAAATTAAAATTATTTAGCATACTTAAAGTAATTAAATTTTTTTCTGGCCTTGTTTATAGAAAGGCATTAATTTTAGATGATTTTAGAATTCTGCATCCAATTTTACATATTTTTGGAAAGTTTCATTGCTGAGCTTGCTTGAATTGTGGTTGAAAAAATAATTTTCTGTGAAGATGTGCCTTTGTGAATGAGAAACCCGTGGGCCATGGCGGCCGCGCATATCGATCGGACTGGCATGCACATTTTGTAACACTCAAAATGTGCAATTTGAACTACTAAAGTTAAAGAGAATGCAGTTTTAAAGATTAATAATAATTTATTTGTATACCTGTACTGTTTTAATCATTTAACACGACAGAACATATTTTTGAAGTCAGTTTTCATGTCCGTCTATGTCCGGTTTGGCAGCGTAGAGATATGGATCATACGTGACACACTGAAGAGTTCCAAAGTCATGGCAATCAATGTGAATTATATTTTTCCCTGGAGATACAGGCGACACTAATTTGTGAATATCTCCGCTTAAAATTGGCATATACAGGCATTATTGAGGTACCAGAAGATTAGGTTTTTCAAGGCCTATCTGTGGGGTGGTCTCATGAGCAAATACTCAAAATGAAAATCATGATAGAACTCGCTACTCTAAATTTCAAAATTTCTACCATAATTTTTAGTCAACAGAGAATTTAATTAAATCGGCATAATAGACAGGCCGGTCTCCGTGGCAAAAGGTTTGCGAACGCGGTTCGTGAGCCGCTTACCATCATTACCAGGCGAGACACAGCCGCGGCCGATTTGTGCAGCAGACCGTGTCGCATGGGCGCCGGTCGTTCAGAAAATAATGGCAAACTACTGAACGTAAAAACTTGCTTAGTACATCAACAGCAGCTGAAAAATGCTGGGGTGTTGACTGCAACGTCCTGATTGCACGTATGATTCATTGAATGCAACAAACAAAAAATAACAGACGCAGCCAAGAAACAAATGTCTATGAATACATACCGTTCTATATTAAGATGCATTTATCTTATAAAACATTCGCATTCGTTTTGTGTTACCAGAACTTTACTCCGCAAAATGTTGTTCATCGTTAGAAACAAAACATCAAGACACGGCGGCCTCGTGCCACCATATTGGATTGGTTACGGTTCTGTACACGGAGCCACACAGGCAAATCATCATCATCACCATCATGTGCCGTGCCGACAAGCGTGGTCATGATTCGGTATCTCACACGATCAGCAGAGTCATGGATCAGCTCTGTGTTCTTGTCTTGACCATGCCATGTGGTCAAGAAAGAAAAAGCAGTGGCTGCAGCAGGATATAAAAATATGAATTGGAAACAAATAGGTATATTAAGCTCCTGCGAGAAGAAACGTACTAAACATCAACACGTTGCACATAGGAGATCCATCGTATCGCGAAATACAAATACAGGTGAAAATCCGAAATCAGAAGCACTCAATAAATATATAAAATGAATAATAAAATAAAATACACACAAACGCGTACAATACGACACACAGGACGGCCGACGTTTTGATTCTCAGAATCTTTGTCAAGGACAGGACACCACAGATAGCTAACACAACGAAATACAGCAAACACAGAAAAAAAAACACAACTACACCGATGCCATGTGGGGCAGAAAAGCCATGTGGTCAAGCTATCTTGGTGTTTACTTTTCTGTCTTCCCTTTGTTCTTTTCCTCTCAATCTTGCCAGTTGTCAACAAGTTCTCCAATTTATTTCTTCTCATAACGTGTCCAAAAAATGTTAACTACTACTCTACTTTCTCTAATCAGTTTACGGTTTTCATTTGCTTTTTGTAGTCATGTTTCGTTAAACAGAGAAACAACGTAAATAGGCGCTCCGGGGAGCAGCCTCCCACAGCAGAAGTAGTCATGTGCACACGGTGACTCGAGACCGTCAGCAAGCGACCGAGAGCAAAATGTTAGTCATTATCATCATGTACCATGCCAACTGGCGCAGGCGTTCATGACTCTCCACAAATCTCGATCTTTAAGTTTCCAGATCAACTCTGCCGATGACATGCCACCGTCTCAATCAATCCAGCATAATTTCTCTTGATCCGCTCTGCCTCTCTTCTCCATGATCTTTCCAATTGCCATGATCCTGTGCCTCTTTTCTCATCACATGGCCAAAGACAGCTGTTTGCCTCTATCTTATTGTTGTATACATTGTTCTATTTTCATTAGCCTCTTTCAGGTAATCGTTCTTAGTTACTTTAGCAGTCCAAGGAAGTCGCAACACTCGTCTCAGGAACCACATCTCTGTTGCTTCCTAGTTCTTCCTAATTTGTTCATTCCAAGATTCATTGCCATACAGCAAAACAGGTTACTATAGTGTTTCAGCACTCTTTTTTCTTACATTCAATGATAGTGACCTATTGTCCGATTTGGCAATATATTTTCCTTCAGCACGGATCAGTCAACCATGAGGTGAAGAAAAGACGCTGCCGCTGTATAAAACACACACTGAGAAAACCTATGGGGGTCCCGGGTTCAAGCCCCGGGATTTTTTCACGTGGACTTCTAGTAACAAAATTTCCCTTGGTCTCTGCCAGGGTAGTGAGATCGGACGCCCGTGTGTATTGTTGCGCACGTAAAATAACCCCTTTTCCGCATATCCTTTACATGACATCGCTGCCAACACCAGCGTTTTACCGCTGTCGTTGATTTCTTGGCAAAATTACGCTCAGTAGTTCGCCATTGCTTTTTTGAGCGGCCGGCTCACTTATCCCGTAAGTTACCAACGCGGCGAGAACCGCTTCCAATTCTCGCGCGCTGCATTACCCTACGTGGATAAACGGGATTACGGAGAAAGTCGTTTAACCCCTCGGCCAGGAGAGTAGCCTAACGGCGCTGCCCGGGCAAATTTTCGAGTAAAAAATCTACCCAAAGTATATCAGGATCCTCGCCGGTCGTGCACTGAGCTGAGATTCTCAGGACTCAGGCTTGAGTTAAGAGTAGAAGGAGCACTTAGGGATTACACCCGTGTGTCGTGATGTTGATCCGTTGACTAAACTAAACTAATATTATTAACATCTGAGAGGAGAGGTATAGATACGTTATTAATATGGTGAATTTAAATACAGAAGCTGCAAACAAAAGGTTGCGAGATTTATTGCCTTGAATTTTTAGCTGCATCTACTCTAGCTAGGTGCATACTGCAGAGGTATATATAATATGATGTGAATAAATAAATTAGGCGGTTTCAGTCGGATTTGAGCAAACAGAAAGAATTCGTTTTAAATTTGAAACTACCGTGGGGATAACAGATGCTTCACAATCGAACAATACCCGTTATTATATGTTTTAATGGTTTCAGCTAACGCATAATTCACTTATTCACTTCATATGAAATACAACTGAAGAGATGCAGTGAAATATCATCATCATCATGTGCCATGCCAATAAGCGTGTGCGGTCATGTTTCACCATCTCACTCGATCACCAGAGTCGTGGATCAGCTCCGTGTTCCTGTCTCGACCATGCAACGTGGCCAAGCCATCCAGGTATTTACTTCTCTGCCTCCCCCTTGTTCTCTCCCCTTCGATCTTGTCAATTGTCACCAAGTTCTCAAATTTATTTCTTCTCATAAACATGAGTAAAAAAGTTTTGACTGTCTACGTCTAATACCTATAATCAGTGAATGATTTTCATTTGTTTCTTGAAGGACTTGTTCATTGGTCTTTATGACTGTCCATGGTATTCTTTGCATTTTCACCAGAAACCACATTTCTACAGCCATCAGCTGTTTTTCAGCTTGACTGCTCATTGTCCAAGCGTCACATCCATATAAAAGTACAGGCACTATGTAGCACCTCAACACACTTTTCTTTCTAACTCTGAAGTCGGAGTGGGTTCGCCTGATGGCAAGGAACACTTAATAGGACTAATCCACACGCAAAATTCAGTCCAGCACTGCTAGAAATAGTGTTGTGAACTATGTTTGAGTTCAAGGCGAGTGAGCGAAAAAACAAAACATTTTTTCTCTCAGCGAAATATGCCAGGCAAGAAACCGTGCAACATATTGTTTGCGGCATGTGTTTAAATTAATATGGGCAAGGTACGGACAGAGCTTGCTTGCTTGTGTTAGCTGGCTGTGAACTCCTGTGTTGGATGAAGACATTCTGTTGTCCAACATCGGTGTGATGTCATACAGGACCTGAGGTTTGCGTGAGTATCCGTTGTCCCATGTCTGGCTTATTGGTGTGCAGGCAGATAACTCTCCGACTTCGGAAGAACCGGACAGAGCCGAAGGGCATAGTTAAGGGTGGGAGGTGGTGATGGTTGAAGGACAATGCCCTAATAGGGATAAAGAAGACCACATACTCAATACACTTGAGTGTGGGAACAGAGGGCCTTAATTTATTTTAAAAATAATTAACTCTCTCTTTCTCTAGCTTTCCATATCTCTCGACTTTTCTCCCTCTGACATTTTCCTCCGAAGTCGGAGAGTATCTGCCCGCACGGCGAGGAACCACCAGTCTGCACACCAATAAGCCATTCATGGGACAACGGATACTCACGCAAACCTCAGGTCCGGTATGACACCACACTGATGTTGGACAACAGGATGCCTTCATTCGACATACAGGACTTTGCGCTGGAGTTCACAGCCAGCGAACACAAGCAAGCAACCGTCTTTTTTACTTTTCTCTCTCTGTGACATTTTATCTCTTTTTTACTTTTTACCCTCTCCAACATTTTATCTGTTGTATTTTTACTTTTCTCCCTCTCTGACATTTTCTGTCTCTCTACTTTATCCCCTCTCTGACATTTTCTGTCTCTCTACTTTATCCCCTCTCTGACATTTTCTGTCTCTCTACTTTATCCCCTCTCTGACATTCTGTCTCTCTACTTTTCTCCCTCTCTGACATTTTCTGTCTCTCTACTTTATCCCCTCTCTGACATTTTCTGTCTCTCTACTTTATCCCCTCTCTGACATTTTGTCTCTCTACTTGTCTCCCTCTCTGACATTTTCTGTCTCTCTACTTTTCTCCCTCTCTGACATTTTCTGTCTCTATACTTTTCTCTCTCTCTGACATATTCTGTCTCTCTACTTGTCTCCCTCTCTGACATTTTCTGTCTCTCTACTTGTCTCCCTCTCTGACATTTTCTGTCTCTCTACTTGTCTCCCTCTCTGACATTTTCTGTCTCTCTACTTTATCCCCTCTCTGACATTTTCTGTCTCTCTACTTTATCCCCTCTCTGACATTTTCTGTCTCTCTACTTTATCCCCTCTCTGACATTTTGTCTCTCTACTTGTCTCCCTCTCTGACATTTTCTGTCTCTCTACTTGTCTCCCTCTCTGACATTTTCTGTCTCTCTACTTGTCTCCCTCTGACATTTTCTGTCTCTCTACTTTTCTCCATCTCTGATACTTTCTCTAGGTCTCTGATACTTTCTCTAGGTCTCTCATCCTTTCTCCATGTCCCTCTCACCATCTCATTTCCCCTCCCTACCTAATTCTGGCATACATCAATCCCCAGAACACATGCCACCAACCAAGAACACACCCTTACATTACACAGGTAGGCCCCGCTATACGTCGCCTCGGCATACGTCGTTTCGCTATAACGTCGTTGTCATATAGGGGACTAACTTCACTCTACCTCGCTACGTTTCGCCATAACGTCGTTTTGAGGCTGGCTATCGGTAAAGTCCATGGTTTACCTCCAACGACGTTAAGAACAATTCATGCAGGTGCTCACAAAATCAAAGCGGGTGCTAAAAACGTAACCCTTTTGAGTGCTTCCAAGATCACTTGTACCAGAAGTATTCTTATGGAGAACATGGAAGCACAATTGATTGTCTGGATTGAAGACCAGAATCAACGGATATGCCTTTGATCAAGATGGTTATTTAAGAGAAAGCAAAGTCTCTCTATGAAGATCTAGCTAAGAAAGCAGGTAAGAGCAGTACTAGCAGAGCCGATGATAGTTTTAGAGCGAGTCGTGGTTGGTTTAAGTGCTCTAAGAAGCGTTCACACCTGCACAACATTCAGACAACAGGTGAAGCGGCGAGTGCTGATATTAAGGAGGGTGCTTGTTGTGCAACAGACATTGGACACATATTTTGTTCAAGCAAAGAAGAGCCAGAAAGAGGTTACAGTTTCATCCTCAGATGAAGAGGCAGAATTTAATGCCTCTACGTCCCAATAACTCTACCACTCACCCTCCAACCCACCTCTATTTAACCAATAAATATCAACAACCATCAAAATAAACATTACTGTGGTACACAATACACTGTATTTCATTTAATTCTATGGGAAATAGTGTTTCGTTTCACTTAACGTCGCGTTTTCCAAGAACGTAACCCCGACGTTAACCGGGGCCTACCTGTACATTCCATACACGTTTCTCATGCTTCCCATACATATACTCAAATACAACACATCCAATCACACCCATAAACATACAACACATCCAAACAAATACTAACATATGAGCAAAACACATCCCATACCAAAATACAACACATCCCATTCAAAGATCAATACATCCCAACATATAACACATCCCATACCAACATATCTCATACAACACAAAACATACCAAGATACAACACATCCAATACGCATTCCATACACACAAGATACAACACATTCCAACATACAACACATCCCATACACATTCCAACATAAAATGCACACACATTCCAACATACAACACATCCCACACACACTCTCCAACATACAACACATCCCATACACACTCCCACATACAACACATTTCACACACACACTCCCACATACAACACAGCCCACACACACACATTCCCACATACAATATATCCCATTCACACACCCCCACTAACAACACAAACAGCATGGCTAGACACGTTTATTGATCACTGAATTAAGTAGTACACTTTGTATCATTATTCATTAATCAATGCCAACTACATTAAAAACATCTTAGCTTGGTTCAATAATGTGACAAAAACATCTTAGCTTGGTTCAATGATGTGACAAAAACATCCAACTTAACTACAATTTACATATCTCTCTATGCAGCATATATGTCAACAAATCAATAACACAAAGTGACTCTGATGATAAGATATTTGCATGATAGCGACAAGTAGACAATAAAACCATAATAAAAGAAGAATACCATCTGTACTAATGACCAATCACATTTTCATCAATCATAAATTGTGCACAATGTTATCAATCATATATTGTGAACAATATTACTAATCATATATTTACATATACTGCTTTAAATACAATTACTTTTGTATCAAATAAAAGCTGATGAAATTTTGATCTCCCTGTTCAACAAAAAACTTGGCATAAAAGTTATGAGAAATGTACAAATTTGTGTACAATAAATTGATAAGTACAATTTATAAGTAGAAGACAATTTAGGATGTCTGAAAGAAAGAAAACGGCAGATTAAAATGTTATGAAAAGGTTTTAAAATGTGCAGCTAAGAAACTCACAGTTAAAGAAATGACAGAATAAAACAGTCACGGTCAAATGATGGCGGAACATAAACGACACATCAGACAGTTGTGATGCCTCAAGACAAATGTGGGGAAACCTGCAAACCACAGTTGTTTTACTTTTTCAACAGAGTTCTGGAAAGCAACATGACCAAGAAAGGTAACTGGGTACCTGACCCCAAAATATCTTAGTTTAAACATTACCAATAAAGAGGGTTGGACACCTGATAAAAACATCATTGTTTAAAAATTACCAAGAAAAAGACCTGGCATCTGATCCCAAAAATCTTAATTTAAACATTACCAATAAAAAGAGCGGGACACCTGATAAAACATCTTTGTTTAAACATTACTGAGAAAAAGAAGCGGACACCTAATCTCAAAAATACTTTAAGTAAGTGATAATGAACCTTTTGCTGAGTCTCTACAGTGAGGCTGACGCAAGTTTTCAGTTCAGTAGATAAAACTACAAATGACAGAGTCATGATGACAACACTAAATTAGCCAGTGGACAGGGCAACAAGAGGTGCAGTTGGGAATCACTAAAGAAGTGGGTAAGCCGTTTGCTGTGTGCTCAGAAGATCATTTTCAGACTGTCATTCGATTCTTGAGTGCAGTTTTTTGGGAGATGTTTGAGGTCGTCGGCGCAGCTATGGTTTTTGTGCGCTGTGCGATGCTTTCAGCGGGTAGTCAGCTGCTCAGAGAAGAGAGAATGAGCTTTATGGGATAAAACCCAGTGCAATGATACTGATCTTCTTGCCCCTGGACCCCTTATTTGTGGTAGTCTATGAAGATAACATCAAACCAACCAGTTGACAGAACTACAAATGATGATATTAAACCAACCAGTTGACAGAACTACAAATGATGATGACATTAAACCAACCAGTTGACAGAACTACAGGTGATGATAATATCAAACCAACCAGTTGACATTAACTACAAGCGATGGAGTCTACGATGATAACATCAAACCAACCAGTTGACAGAACTACAGCAGATGGAGTCTATGATGATAACATCAAACCAACCAATTGACAGAACTACAGGAGATGGAGTCTATGATGATAACATCAAACCAACCAGTTGACAGAACTACACATGATGATAACATCAAACCAACCAGTTGACAGAACTACAGGAGATGATAACATCAAACCAACCAGTTGACAGAACTACACATGATGATAACATCAAACCAACCAGTTGTAAACTCTAGGCAGGTGTCAAGAAGATCAAGCAGACTGCTGCTGTTTATATTTATTCATACTGACGCCTGAAGTTGGACAAAGAAGAAGAGGTGAGTCAAAACCCGACATCACAGCACTCAGGACATTCCAATACACGCTTTGTCATCATCTTTAACAGCCAGTGAAGAGTCCCAAAACTACTGGTACAAAGAAGAAGAAGCAGCAGCAGAGGAAACCAACTAGACGAGAGAGATACAAACAGTTGAACAATAACATCACACCAACCAGTTAAGAAGACAAGTCATGACAAATATATGAGACATGGCAACATAACAAATCAGCAGCCTAACAAACCACTACTGCATATTGCTGAAAACACAAACTAGAAATCTGTGTGCATAAAATAAATCACGGTTTCATATAGCCAGAGGACTTGGTGCACTGTCGGGTGCCCAACGGAAGTACCACCAACAAATAACAACAACCATTTCTGTGGTGGTTGTGGCTGAGTATAACAAAGCGCAAATGATTTTCACATGGGTATGATCTTTAGCTGTTCAGAAAGCAATGGCAAATTACTAAACGTATTTTTTTTTTTTTTTTAGAAAATCACAAACAGTCCAGATTGCAATGTCCTGTAAAAAAGACATATGCAACTAATTTTTACAGCTCCTGTGGGTCGTTGCTGGAGCTACGGAGTTCGTGCTTTGTGCGACGCTTTCCGCTCTGCAGAAAGAGACCGAGCCATGTGGGATAAAATCCCAGTGCAATGAAGTCGACCCTGTAGACTTTTAAGCGACTGTAGACCCAACCTATTTAAATATTACTGTAATGATGTTTTGTCCATAATGTGTTGTCAAAGCTGCCTATAAAGGTTCACAATGATAAATGGGCACTCTCCTGCTGTTTATGCTTCACCTCGACTCTGCAAGGTACAAGAGGAACAAGATGAGGTGATGGACAGGCACTCTCCCGCTGTTTATGCTTCACCTGGACACAAGGTACCAGAGGAACAAGATGAGATGACGGACGGGCACTCTCCCACTGTTTATGCTTCACCTCAACACCACAAGGTACAAGAGGAACAAGGTGAGATGACATAGCACAAGCAGAGTCGTCAATAACATAAGAGGGGGTCAACAAGGTGGGGTGGCAGAGATCATAAGTAATATGTGAAAGTGGGGAAACAGAGATGGTCAAAAATATGTGGAAGTGGGGCAACAGAGATGGTCAAGAATATGTGGAAATAGAGATGGTCAAGAATATATGGAAGTGGACAGAAATGGTCAAGAATATGTGGGAATCAATGACAGTCAACAACATAAGATGGTCAATAAATGTCAGGAGTCGGAGATGATAAACATCAAATTCAAAGATAATCAATAACCTGAAGGAGTCAGGGATAGTCAACACCACAAAGGAGTCAGAGATGGTAAACAACATGGAGGAATCAAAGATGATCAACAACATGCAATAATGACAGAGAATTATATTTGGTTAACAACATTAAAAACTCAGAGGTAGTCAACAACATGTAGGAGTCAGAGATGGTCAACAACATGTGGTTGTAAGAGATACTTTACATCATATGGGAGTCAGAGATGGTCAACAATATGTGGGAGTCAGAGATGGTCAACAATATGTGGGAGTCAGAGATGGTCAACAATATGTGGGAGTCAGAGATTGTCAATGACATGTGGAAGTCAGAGATGGTCAACAATATGTGGGAGTCAGAGATAGTCAACAACATGTGGGAGTCAGAGATGGTCAACAACATATGGGAGTCAGATGGTCAACAACATATGGGAGTCAGAGATGGCCAACAACATATGGGAGTGAGAGATGGTCAACAACATGTGGGAGTCAGAGATGGTCAACAACATGTGGGAGTCAGAGATGGTCAACAATATGTGGGAGTGAGAGATGGTCAACAATATGTGGGAGTCAGAGATGTTCATTGACATGGGGGAGTCAGAGATGGTCAACAATATGTGGGAGTGAGAGATGGTCAACAACATATGGGAGTTAGAGATGGTCAACAATATGTGGGAGTCAGAGATGTTCATCGACATGGGGGAGTTAGAGATGGTCAACAATATGTGAGAGTCAGAGATGTTCATCGACATGGAGTCAGATATGTTCATCAACATGGGGGAGTCAAAGATGTTCATCGACATGGGGGAGTCAGAGATGGTCAACAATATGTGGGAGTCAGAGATGTTCATCTACATGGGGGAGTTAGAGATGGTCAACAATATGTGGGAGTCAGAGATGTTCATCGACATGGGGGAGTCAGAGATGTTCATCAACATGTGGGAGTCAGAGATGTTCATCGACTTGGGGGAGTCAGAGATGGTCAACAACATGTGGGAGTCAGAGATGTTCATTGACATGGGGGAGTTAGAGATGGTCAACAATATGTGGGAGTCAGAGATGTTCATCGACATGGGGGAGTCAGAGATGGTCAACAACATGTGGGAGTCAGAGATGTTCATTGACATGGGGGAGTTAGAGATGGTCAACAATATGTGGGAGTCAGAGATGTTCATCGACATGGGGGTCAGAGATGGTCAAAAACATGAGGGAGTCAGAGATGTTCATCAACATGGGGGAGTCAGAGATGGTCAACAACATGTGGGAGTCAGAGATGTTCATTGACATGGGGGAGTTAGAGATGGTCAACAACATGTGGGAGTCAGAGATGTTCATCGACATGGGGGAGTCAGAGATGGTCAACAATATGTGGGAGTCAGAGATGTTCAACAACATATGGGAGTCAGAGATGGTCAACAACATATGGGAGTCAGAGATGTTCATCGACATGGGGGAGTCATGTTCATCGAAATGGGGGAGTCAGAGATGGTCAACAATATGTGGGAGTGAGAGATGGTCAACAACATATGGGAGTTAGAGGTGGTCAACAATATGTGGGAGTCAGAGATGTTCATCGACATGGGGGAGTTAGAGATGGTCAACAATATGTGGGAGTCAGAGATGTTCATTGACATGGGGGAATCAGAGATGGTCAACAACATGTGGGAGTCAGAGATGTTCATCAACATGGGGGAGTCAGAGATGGTCAACAACATGTGGGAGTCAGAGATGTTCATTGACATGGGGGAGTTAGAGATGGTCAACAACATGTGGGAGTCAGAGATGTTCATCGACATGGGGGAGTCAGAGATGGTCAACAATATGTGGGAGTCAGAGATGTTCAACAACATATGGGAGTCAGAGATGGTCAACAACATATGGGAGTCAGAGATGTTCATCGACATGGGGGAGTCAGAGATGTTCATCGAAATGGGGGAGTCAGAGATGGTCAACAATATGTGGGAGTGAGAGATGGTCAACAACATATGGGAGTTAGAGGTGGTCAACAATATGTGGGAGTCAGAGATGTTCATCGACATGGGGGAGTTAGAGATGGTCAACAATATGTGGGAGTCAGAGATGTTCATTGACATGGGGGAATCAGAGATGGTCAACAACATGTGGGAGTCAGAGATGTTAATCGACATGGGGGAGTTAGAGATGGTCAACAATATGTGGGAGTCAGAGATGTTCATCGACATGGGGGTCAGAGATGTTCACTGACATGGGGGAGTCAGAGATGTTCATCGACATGGGGGAGTCAGAGATGTTCATTGACATGGGGGAGTTAGAGATGGTCAACAACATGTGGGAGTCAGAGATGTTCATCGACATGGGGGAGTCAGAGATGGTCAACAACATGTGGAAGTCAGAGATGTTCATCGACATGGGGGAGTCAGAGATGGTCAACAACATGTGGGAGTCAGAGATGTTCATCGACATGGGGGAGTCAGAGATGGTCAACAACATGTGGGAGTCAGAGATGCTCATTGACATGGGGGAGTCAGAGATGGTCAACAACATGTGGGAGTCAGAGATGCTCATTGACATGGGGGAGTTAGAGATGGTCAACAACATGTGGAAGTCAGAGATGTTCATCGACATGGGGGAGTCAGAGATGGTCAACAATATGTGGGAGTCAGAGATGTTCATCGACATGGGGGTCAGAGATGGTCAAAAACATGTGGGAGTCAGAGATGTTCATCGACATGGGGGTCAGAGATGGTCAAAAACATGTGGGAGTCAGAGATGTTCATCGACATGGGTGAGTCAGAGATGGTCAACAACATGTGGGAGTCAGAGATGTTCATCGACATGGGGGAGTCAGTTAGAGATGGTCAACAATATGTGGGAGTCAGAGATGGTCAACAATATGTGGGAGTCAGAGATGATAATGACCATTAAAAAGGTCAAGAGTTGACTGAATGGCAGAAATAGTGTGGGATACATTTGACATAATTCACCCTGACCAAAGACTAATATGAGAGATATGGTTAAAGCATCTTAACATAACCACAGAATAATGTGAGAGATATGGATAAAACATCTTACCATAACCACAGAATAATGTGAGAGGTATGGATAAAACATCTTAACATAACCACAGAATAATGTGAGAGATATGGATAAAACATCTTACCATAACCACAGAATAATGTGAGAGGTATGGATAAAACATCTTAACATAACCACAAAATAATGTCTGAGATATGGATAAAACATCTTACCATAACCACAGAATAATGTGAGAGGTATGGATAAAACATCTTACTATAAATCACAGAATAATTGAGATATGGATAAAACATGTTACCATAACCACAGAATAATGTGAGGGGTATGAGTAAAACATCTTACTATAACCACAGAATAATGTGAGAGATATGGATAAAATATCTTAACATAACCACAGAATAATGTCTGAGATATGGATAAAACATCTTACCATAACCACAGAATAATGTGAGAGGTATGGATAAAACATCTTAGTATAAACCACAGAATAATGCGAGAGGTATGGATAAAACATCTTACTATAAACCACAGAATAATGTGAGAGGTATGGATAAAACATCTTACTATAACCACAGAATAATTGAGATATGGATAAAACATGTTACCATAACCCAGAATAATAAGAGATAAGGATAAAACATCTCAATTTGACCACAGACTAATGTGAGAAACAGATAAAACATCTTACCACATCATATCCACAGACTGATGTGAGAGAATGAAAAGAATAAAGTGGGAATGAAAACAGAGTTGATGAAAACAATAAAAAAGAGGCAAGTGAAATATTTAATCCACATTAAAAGACATAACACTCTTATAAAAACCATCCTGGAGAGTAAGATTGAAGGCAAACGAGCAAGAGGTAGACAATGATGTGAGTTGGAAGATAACAACAAGAGGTGAATAAACAGCAGCCTGACAATGTACAATCAAAGTGAGAGACAGACAGGGTTGGAGATCCATTGCAGCCAACCTTTGTTTGAAGAAGACTGATAAAAATAAGGCAATAAAGTTTATAAAGAGACAAAAATGCAGATATAGACAATCAATTTTACATGAACAAAAGAACAAATTATTATTCTGTACCTCAGAACTGGATAAAATAGAATATGCAACCACATATATACAAAATTCAAGATTGGTGAATCAACCTTGTGCACATGTGGTTTGGCGTCACAGACAGCAGAGCACATACTCCAAAACTTTCTGGCCTAGAGAGACAATAGTGGAAGGTAAACTATATGGACCACGAAGTGAACTAAAATATACAATGAAGTTTATAAAGAGAAAACACAGTAGACACAGACAATCAATATTACACGAATGAATGAAGAACATCTATGAATTTGAGATTCACAGAAGCATTATGGGATGGATGGATGATGGGTAAGCGCTGTCAGTTGGAGATGCATAAAATGCAGCCGTCATGGATGTCAATCGTTGTGGTAGCAGAGCAGTTTGGTGATGATGATGCTGATGGAAGACTTGTATTCTGCAGAATATTGCTTCTGGTCCATTGCAGACGGTCTCTAGGTCTCCAACTGAGATGACTGTCCTTTGGAAATCAATCCCCCACGTTTTCTTCAATGATGCTCTAATTACAGACGCCTGCATTTCCAGAGAACCTGGGGGTAGAGCTAAAGGGGTCAGCATTGCAGCTTTCACAGAGTACATGAGCCAACGCTGGGTCTCCTCCTCCTCCTCCTCCTCCTGGCAGACATAGATAGCATGAGCAATGTCCTGAGACGTGCCAAGACCAGTGACCTGAATGCAGAATTTGCCGGTGGTTATTGCTATCAAACATTGGCCTGAATTGCTGCAAGAATATGAGCTGGACAAGAAACATCTGATTTAGATTCAATTATATACATAACCTGCCGACAATAGGCAATGTGCTGTCCTGTACAAACCTGTCAACACTTAATATACTGTCCTGTACACACCTGTTGACAATAGGCAATGTGCTGTCCTGTACACACCTGTCAACACTTAATTTACTATTCTGTACACACCTACTGATTCTAGACAATGTTTTGTCCTGTACACTACCTACTGACCCTAGACAATGTACTGTCCTGTACACTACCTACTGACCCTAGACAATTTACTGTCCTGTACACACCTATTGATTCTAGACAATGTACTGTTCTGTACACTACCTACTGACCCTAGACAATGTACTGTTCTGTACACATCAGGCTGACACAACACAATGTACTGTCCTGAACACATCAGGTTGACACAACACAATGTACTGTCCTGTACACATCGGGCTGACACTAGACAATCTGCTGTCCTGTACACAAATATTAACACTAAGTGTACTGTCCTGTACACATGATTCACCTATTAACATTAAACTTATGTTAATTCAGTTAATGACACTAGATGATGACGACACCAGCTACACATTCAGCTGCAGAAACCCATGCGAAGCAGACATTCCTACACAACATAACAGGTATGATGATGATGATTCTGTTGACTACGGCTCATTATCTACACCCCACCAAAATCTACAACTCTTGGTTTACTATAGACAAAGTAACATGAAAAATTACCTGGGCATCACACGCGGAGGTATCACAAATTCACAATATAAAAATGGAATTCACAGTCTCTTGCTGAGGTGAATTCTATTTCCAAACTCAAGAGATCCTCTTGGTGTTATATCTTTCTCCAAATGATATATTTCATATTATTTACAACTGTGAACAAACATGTACACAACATGTACATATATAATATGTGCAATGTACACTAAATATAGATATCATCTTGACTAAAGTCATGAACAACATGGCTGATGCTTCAAAACATGAAATATGAAAATGTACCAACAATGAGAACAATTATCACAGCAATGTTGTACAGTCCTGTTGTTGTACAAACAGCTATGTTGTACAAGCAATCATGTCATTGTACAAACAGAAATGTTGTATAAACAGCAATGTTGCAGAAACAGATACGTTGTTAGTTAGTTAGTTAGTTAGTCGACAGATCATCCTCGTTGCACATCGAACCATTCAGTCCATAAGTGCTCGGATCCCCTCCTCAGCAAATCCCGCAGCGTGTAGCGGCTAACGACGCCAGTTCTGTGTTGGTTTATCAATCTTCTTCCTGCGTAGTGTTCTTGTTTGGCCACCCCTCTTTTAATTTGCTGCTCTCGCAGTCTAGCCATTGTTGTAGATTCACAGTCATCACTTGGTTCTCGCAAAAGTCTCACTTCACGTAGAGCATTCAGAATGTCAGCCTGGTCCATGGCGCGTCCGCCCTCCACAGTAGCCTCACCTGCGAGCTTGTCAGCCCGCTCATTTCCTTGTACTCCCGCATGCCCTGGCAAGAAGATGAAACTAATCTTTGCCAGCCGAGGCCGCTTCAGAGGCAGCAACCATTCTCTTCTTATACTTATGTCCAATAGTGAAATCATGGTGTACAAACAGCACAATCTTGTTGTACTAATAGCACAATTATGTTGTACAAACAGCACAATCATTTTGTACTAATAGTACAATTATGTACAAATAATACAACCATGTTGAACAAACAGCACAATCATGATGTACAAATAGCAAGCTTGTATTATTAGTTAATATTGTTACTCCAATTGTTTACGCAGGCATATGTATGCACAACTGAACACTGGCAAATCAGCCATATGCATATGTGGATTGGCATCGCAGACAGAAGATCACATACTCCAGGACAGTCCCGGATACAACATATCTAGGCACACCTTCTGGGCTAGAGAAGCAACAGTGGGAGATAAGCTTTATGGACCACTGGGTGAACTAAAAGTAAAGTGAAGTTTGTACAAGAGACAACACTGCAGATATAGACAGTCAATTTCAGGTGAATGAAAAGAGGAGGAGGAGCAGCAGCAGCAGAAGAAGAAGAAGAAGAAGAAGAAGAAGAAGAAGAAGAAGAAGAGGAAGGAAGAAGAAGAAGAAGAAGAAGAAGAAGAAGAAGAAGAAGAAGAAGAATGTTGTTACACACATTGTTATGTCACTATCAACATAGAAAGAAGAAGAAGAAGAAGAAGAGAAAGGAAGAAGAAGAAGAAGAAGAAGAAGAAGAAGAAGAAGAAGAAGAAGAAGAAGAAGAAGAAGAAGAAGAAGAAGAATGTTGTTACACACATTGTTATGTCACTATCAACATAGAAGTCTCAACATGCCCAACTGACATACATAAGTCTCAACATGACTTACTGACATACAGGAGTCTCAACATGAATCACTGACTTACTCAAGTTTCAACATGACCCACTGACATACAAAAGTCTCAACATGTCTCATTGACATACACAAGTGTAAATATGCCTCACTGACATACAAGTCTCAACATGACCCACTGACATACACAAGTCTGAACATGACCGACTGACATACAAAAGTCTCAATGACATACACAAGTTTAAACATGCCTCACCGACATACAAGTCTCAACATGACCCACTGACATACACAAGTCTCAACATGTCTCACTGACATACAAGTCTCAACATGCCTCACTGACATACATGCCTCACTGACATACAAGTCTCAACATGACCCACTGACATACACAAGTCTCAACATGTCTCACTGACATAACACAAGTCTCAACATGACACTAACATACAGGAGTTTCAACATGACCCACTGACATATACATCTCAACGGCTGTCTACCAAACTTTGTGTCTGAGTTGTTTACCTAAATTCTGTTTATGCTTTGTTTACCTAAACTTTATGTGTACCAGTTGTTTAACTTTGTGTATACTGGTTGTTTATCTAAACTTTGTGTGCATGAGTTGCCTGCCTAAACTTTGTGTGTATGAGTTGCCTACCTAAACTTTGTGTGTATGATTTGCCTACCAAAACTTTGTGTGTATGAGTTGCCTACCCAACTTTGTGTGTATGAGTTGTCTACCTAAACTTTGTGTGTATGAGTTGTCTATCTAAACATTGTGTGTATGAGTTATCTACCTAACTTTGTGTGTATGAGTTGTTTACCTAAACATTGTGTGTGTGTGTGTATGAGTTTTCTACCTAAACTTTGTGTGTAAGTTGTCATAGATGTCTACCTAAACATTGTGTGTATGAGTTGTCTACTAAACTTTGTGTGTAAGAGTCGTAGATGTCTACCTAAACTTTGTGTGTATGAGTTGTTTACCTAAACATTGTGTGTAAGTGTGTATGAGTTTTCTACCTAAACTTTGTGTGTAAGAGTCGTAGATGTCTACCAAAACTTTGTGTGTATGAGTTGTCTACCTAAACTTTGACCAGTCCACCTGATTAATTGCCATGGGATAATTAATTGTCTTAATCCATCTCGCGTATCTGCCAGGGGCTTATATAACGTTGAAACATTGTCACTGCAATACAATACAACATTTCTGCTACATGCTAACAACTTTTACATCATAACTGTGACACATCACTGATTCTCATTTTCTGCTACACATTTTTTGTTTTGTCCAAATCTACTTTTGATTTGGCACTTAATCAGTTAAATATAATCCAAGACAAAGCGTTCACGGCATAGGTCACACAAGACACGGGACATGACTGCGATGTGCTGAATCCTGTCTGAAGTCATACAGCGACCTCACATGTGGAGGGAGGTCTTGCTCTAATATTTAATATTTCTATTTGTGTTGGGTAGGAGTTAGGATAGATATAGATTTTACTTGTTGTGTCCCGCCACATGATGATAGTGAATAGTTATATTGATGTTGAATAACGAAGACACAAATAACAGGTTGCATAATTTAATGCCTGGCACATTTCACTGTATCTCGTCCCTTCTACACCCCTTAAGGTAGACTGGGCATGTGATCATCATCATCATCAAGTGCCCTGCCAGCTGGCGTAGGCGTTCATGGCTCTCCACAGATCTCGGTTTTTGGTGTTCTGAATCAACTCTGCTGATGGTATTCCTCCATGCCACCGTCTCAATCCATCCAGCATCATTTCTCTTGGTCTGCCTCTGCCTCTCTTCCCCTCGATCTTTCCAGTCGTCACGATGTTCTCCAATGCTTCTCTGCTCATCACATGACCAATAGTGACTTATAGCAAAAGATACTCTTCATTTTCTGAAATGTGGCGTTTGCTTGCCCTATTCTGCTCTTAATCTCTGTTGAACGTCTTCCATCTGATGTAATAAATGCTCCTAGGTATTTAAAATTATCAAATTGGTTAAGAATTTTCCCTTCTATTTCTATGTCACATTTTGGTGTCACCATTTTCTTTGATATCACCATTGTTACTGTTTTCTTGATATTCAAGGAGAGTCCTTTCTTTGCACTCTCTGTTATTACAATATCCAACAATTGTAGGTCTGTTGAATTATCCACCACCAATACTATGTCATCTGCATAGCGTATATTATTTATATTATAACCTCCGATTAGTATTCTTGTTGTCTCTTTGATCTCTCTCATTATTACTTCACTATATTTGGGGAAGAGATCCGGTGACAAGACACACCCCTGTCATACTCATAGCTTTATCTGTTCGTAACTGCCCTATGATGCGAGAACAATATTTTTATCAACCAATTGGCTCTCGAGTGATGAGGTCAGTATTTTTATCGACCAATCGGCTCTCGAGTGATGAGGTCAGTATTTTTATCGACCAACCGGCT
This sequence comes from Cepaea hortensis, assembly GCA_963921405.1. Taxonomy (NCBI): domain Eukaryota; kingdom Metazoa; phylum Mollusca; class Gastropoda; order Stylommatophora; family Helicidae; genus Cepaea; species Cepaea hortensis. The sequence continues at coordinate 22,099,498 of OY992891.1, forward strand.
CTTGAGTGATGAGGTCAGTATTCTTACCGACCAATCTGTTCTCGAGTGATGAGGTCAGTATTTTTATCGACCAATCGGCTCTCGAGTGATGAAGTCAGTATTTTTATCGACCAATCGACTCTCGAGTGATGAGGTCAGTATCAGGCTGTAAGCCTCAAGTTTTCTCCTGGTACTCATTTTAGGCTAGGCCGATCTGGGAGCTCAGATCAATTTAAAACATGAGAAACCACTCTAATATGGATTGAACCCACCCAACCACCGTGATGGCAGGTGGGTGTCTAGTCACTGCGCCACCACTGCCCACTATACTACAGAAATCACACAACATAAAATAAGGCAACCACTGAATCTCTCAAAATAGAATAAAACAACACAGGAGATCATCATCCTGCCCGTTTGTTTACAAAAAGCTCTGCTAATAAAATGACATGATAGTCAGTTTAAAACGACCGTGCCAGTCAGGAAGGTGCAAAAATTAACATGGACAGACAGAAAAACCCATGAGTAAGTCATACAAGAAAACAAATAAAAACCGTAAACAGATTAGAGAAATTAGACATAGACAGTAATATTTTTTGTTTTTGGACACATTATTAGAAGAAATAACAGGAGAACTTGGTGACAACTGGAAGAACACAGGAAGGCAGAGAAGTAAATACCTGGATGGCTTGGCCACATGGCATGGTTGAGACAAGAACAGAGCTGATCCACGACTGGTGATCGTGTGAGATGGCAAAACATGACTGCCCCCTTTTTAATAGCATGGCACATGATGACAATGAGTCAGTGTAAATTCACAGTAGTAACACACGCATTGTGTATTCCAGCTTTGAGGATCCACTGTTTGCCTCATGCGAATCTTTGCACTATGAACCCGATGAGATTCATTAAGAAATGCTAGGTAATAACTTATGTAACCCATAATTTGTGTCTTCATTATGCAAATTCACAAAGGGAAAACATCGTTTTGATGATACGAGGGTAAATTAATAAGTAAGTCACAAATGGCTGTAGAAAAATAACTAACTATGATAACAACTTGAAACCAGTTTATTTGTATACATACATTGTCCCTTTATTTCTCAACATAATTTCCACCAACATTGACGCACTTATCCCATCGTTTTATCAGTCCTCCCAAATCGGCTGCAAAGAACTGCGTGCTCTGTTTTAAACCACGTTTTCACTTCACATTCAACTTCGGCGTCACTCACGAAATGTCTCCAGCCAAGGTGGATTTTCAGTAGACTTAACCCCTAGCGATTTCCTGTAAAGCGGTGCATAGCTGGGTAGAAAAAGTAATGAGGGCGCGTCAACAAGTAAGTCACACAGTTCTGTGGGATGGCAGGTAAATGAAAATGAAGCACGCAGTTCTATGCAGCTGGTTTGGGAGGACTGATAAAACAATGGGATAAATGCATCAATGTTGGTGGAAATTATGTTGAGAAATAAAGGGACAATGTATGTATAAAAATAAATTGGTTTCAAGTTGTTATCATAGTTATTTTTCTACAGCCATTTGTGACTTACTTATTAACTTACCCTCGTATATTGACGATTATAATTGTACCACCATTCTGTGAGGATTTGCATGAATGGTGTTGTGTTCACAAGTTGCTTTCTAGACTGGAGTCTGACAGAATATGAAGGGTAAATGAGACACATAAATATATGTTTATTGCTATCATACATTCAAATGAATTGCTGCTATCATGTGAGCTGGACGTGAAAACATATTACTCTGGTAAAATTATACATATATATATATATATATATATATATATATATATATATATATATATATATATATATATATATATATATATATAAAACCTATTGACAATAGACAAATTACTGTCCTGTACACACCTATTGATTCCAGACAATGTACTGTCATGTACACACCTATTGATTCTAGACAATGTACTGTCCTGTACAAACCTGCTGACAATCATGTACTGTCCTGTGCACATCTGCTGACAATAATGTACTGTCCTGTACAAACCAACTGACAATAATGTACTGTTCCTACAAATCTGCTGACAATAATTTACTGTTCTTACAAATCTGCTGACAATAAGGTACTGTCCTGTACAAACCAACAGACAATAATGTACTGTTCTTAAAAATATGCTGACAATTATTTACTGTTCTTACAAATCTGCTGACAATAATTTACTGTTCTTACAAATCTGCTGACAATAAGGTACTGTCCTGTACAAACCAACTGACAATAATGTACTGTTCTTACAAACCTGCTGACAACGTAGTGTCCTTTACAAATCTGCTGACAATTTACTGCTATATAATACTCGCCAACAGTAAATATACCATCCTGTAATATTTGTCAATGCTAAACTTACGTCTTGTACAAACCAGTTGACAACAATGTACTGTCACAAAACATCTGTCAACAATAAATACACTGTCCTTTACACACCTGCTGTCAATAATGCACTGTCCTGTACTATCTGTCAACATAAAATATACTGTTCTGTACATACTTGCTGACAATAATGTACTGTTCTGTACACACTACTGACCCTAGACAGCATGCTGTCCTGTACACATCTACTGAGAATAATGTACTGTCCTATAATACGTCAACACTAACTATACTGTTCTGTACACACCTCCTGACAATAGACAATGTACTGTTCTGAACACACCTGATGGCAACAATGTATCGTCCTGTACACACTACTGACCCTAGACAGTGTACTGTCCTGTACACACTACTGACCCTAGACAGTGTACTGTCCTGTACACATCTACTGACAATAATGTAGTCCTGTAATACCCGTCAACACTAAATATACTGTTCTGTACACACCTCCTGACAATAGACAATGTATTATTCTGTACACACCTGATGGCAACAATCTACTGTCCTGTACACACTACTGACCACAGATTTACTGTCTTGTACACACCTGCTGACAATAATTTACTGTCAGTACACACCACATGGGACCTCTTGCAGGGTCATGAAACTGTCAATGCCAGAACATACATTTTTTTTACATATATTCAACTAGGGCTTCTGTGCAAAATCTTTTTTAACAATTCACCAGAGGTGATACAATTTCTCACTTATAAGACACTCACTCAAAAACGATAACAATAATGATTTCAACATCAATGTTTCATATCAATATATTGGTAAAATATAATCATTTCTGTGAGGTCTCTATTGTATCATTCACCTAGATGTCAACAAATGAAAACATAAACTTGAATACAAAAAGTCTGTGAATTTGATTTTATACCAATGTGAACTGTAAAATGCATAACACCAATGCAAACTGTAAAATGCAAAACATCAATCCTGAGTGTCAGACACAACACATCAATTCCAACATAAGACATCACCACCAACCTGGACAGCGAGATATAAATCACCAATTGAGAGCTTCAGACACAACATCTCAACTTTGACATAAGACAAAATTACCAACCTAGACAGTGAGACACAAAATACCAACCTGGAATGTAAGACACATCAACTTGAATTATGAGACAAAAAGCACAAGACTGACCCATAAGACATATTATCAACTTGAATTATGAGACATAAGACACCAATCTGTAAGGTATATTAAAAACCTGAATTATGAGATAAAAACATCAACCTGTAAGACATCAACTTGAATTATGAGACACAAAACACAAACCTGTAAGACAACTTGAATTGTGAGACATAAAACATAAACCTGTTGGACATCATCTTGAATTAAGAGACATGAAACACCAACTTGCCTTTAAAACTTATCCTGAATTATGAGACACACTGTAAGACATACTAACATGAATTATGAGACACAAAACACAGACCTGTAAGACATATCAATTTGAATTAGAGACACAAAACACAAACCTGTAAGATATATTATCAACTTGAATTATGAGACACAAAACACAGACCTGCCTGTAAGACATATTATCAACCTGAATTAATAGACACAAAACACAAATCTGTAAGTTTGAATTATGAACACAAAACACAAACCTGTAAGATAAATTGAATTATGAGACACAAAATACAAACCTGTAAGACATATTGTCAAATTGAATTATGAGACACAAAACACAAACCTGTAGGATAACTTGAATTATGAGACACAAAACACAAACCAGTAAGATAACTTGAATTATGAGACACAAAACACAAACCTGTAAAACATATTGTCAATTAGAATTATAAGACACAAAACACAAACCAGCACTCACCAACTTTCCTGTTTATACAGAAGAATGGACTACACATCACCATTGATTGTCCAACATTCCCCGCCATCCATACATAAGAATAGACTGTACATAACCATAACCATTCAGTACTGACTGTCCAACATTCCCATCCATACAGAACTATGGACTACACATAAACCTTTTGTACTCATTGTCCAACATTCCCATCAATACAGAACTATGGACTACACATAAACCTTTCTGTACTCACTGTCCAACATTCCCATCCATACAGAACTATGGACTACACATAAACCTTTCTGTACTCACTGTCCAACATTCCCATCCATACAGAACTATGGACTACACATAAACCTTTCTGTACTCACTGTCCAACATTCCCATCCATACAGAACTATGGACTACACATAAACCTTTCTGTACCCATTGTCCAACATCCTCATCCATACAGAACTATGGACTACACATAAACCTTTTGTACTCATTGTCCAACATTCCCATCAATACAGAACTATGGACTACACATAAACTTTTCTGTACTCACTGTCCAACATTCCCATCCATACAGAACTATGGACTACACATAAACCTTTCTGTACTCACTGTCCAACATTCCCATCCATACAGAACTATGGACTACACATAAACCTTTCTGTACTCACTGTCCAACATTCCCATCCATACAGAACTATGGACTACACATAAACCTTTCTGTACCCATTGTCCAACATCCTCATCCATACAGAACTATGGACTACACATAAACCTTTCTGTACCCATTGTCCAACATCCTCATCCATACAGAACTATGGACTACACATAAACCTTTCTGTATTCATTGTCCAACATTCCCATCCATACAGAACTATGGACCACACATAAACCTTTCTGTACTCATTGTCCAACATTCCCATCAATACAGAACGACGGACTACACATAAACCTTTCTGTACTCATTGTCCAACATTCCCATCCATGCAGAACGACGGACTACACATAAACCTTTCTGTACTCAATGTCCAACATCCTCATCCATACAGAACTACGGACTACACATAAACCTTTTTGTACTCAATGTCCAACATCCTCATCCATACAGAACTACGGACTACACATAAACCTTTCTGTACTCATTGTCCAACATTTTCATCCATACAGAACTATGGACTACACATAAACCTTTCTGTACTCATTGTCCAACATTCCCATCAATACAGAACGACGGACTACACATAAATCTTTCTGTACTCATTGTCCAACATTCCCATCAATACAGAACGACGGACTACACATAAACCTTTCTGTACTCACTGTCCAACATTTTCATCCATACAGAACTATGGACTACACATAAACCTTTCTGTACTCAATGTCCAACATCCTCATCCATACAGAACTACGGACTACACATAAATCTTTCTGTACTCATTGTCCAACATTCCCATCCATACAGAACTACGGACTACACATAAATCTTTCAGGAGGTCAGCAAGAACAGATAAGAACGCTTGCTTTCAAACTTCTGGTGTGCTGATGTCGAAGTAGTAGGTTCAAAACCTTACACAGGGCAGTTGGACTAAAATGTTTACTTCTTACCATAATGTAAACTGCAAGTACCTCAGAAGACGGAGTGGGTTTGCAGGATGGCAAGGGACACTAGTAATAAGGAAAGCTAATCCAAACGCAAAAATCTGTCCAGTGCACTAGAAGTAGCAGGGTACATACAATCATCTATGTACTCACATACACATGGTACATACAATCATCTATGTACTCACATACACATGGCACAATCATCTGTGTACTCAAATACACATGGTACATACAATCATCTGTGTACTCACATACAATTATCTGTGTACTCATACACATGGTACATACAATCATTTGTGTATTCATACACATGGCACATACAATCATCTGTGTACTCACATACACATAGCACATACAATCATCTGTGTACTCACACATAGCAAATACAATTATCTGTGTACTCACATACACATGGCACATACAATCATCTGCGTACTCACATACACAATCATCTGTGTACTCACATACACACTGTGCATACAATCATCTGTGTACTCTTATACACACTGAATAGACAATCATCTGTGTACTCACATACATATGGCACATACAATCACCTGTGTACTCACATAAACATGGCCCATACTATCAACTGCATACTCACATACACATGACCCATACAATCATCTGTGTACTCACATACACATGGCACAATCATCTGTGTATTCACATACACATGGCACATACTCACTTGCGCATGGCACATACAATCATACATGTACTCACATACACATCGCCCATACAATCATATGTATACTCACATACACATGGCATATACAATCAATTGCGTACTCACATACACATTGCACATACATTCATATGTGTACTCACATCACATATGGCACATACAATCATCTATGTACTCACATACATATAGCAAATACAATCATCTGTGTACTCACATACACATGGCACATACAATCATGTGTACTCACATACTCATACAAAAATCTGTGTAATCATATACATATGGCACATACAATCATCTGTATACTCACATACATATAGCACATACAATCATCTGTGTACTCACATACACAAGGCACATACAATAATATGTGTACTCACATACATATGGCACATACAATCATCTGTGTACTCACATACACAATGTGCATACAATCATCTGTTTACTCATATACACACTGAACAGACAATAATCTGTGTACTCACATACATATGGCACAATCACCTGTGTACTCACATAAACATGGCCCATACAATCAATTGCATACTCACATACACATGACACATACAATCATCTGTGTACTCGCATACACATGGCACAATCATCTGTGTATTCACATACACATGGCACATACTCACATGTGCATGGCACATACAATCATATGTGTACTCACATACACATGGTCCATACAATCATATGTATACTCACACACACAATCAATTGCGTACTCACATACACATGGCACATACATTTATATGTGTACTCACATCACATATGGCACATACAATCATCTGTATTCACACATACATATAGCACATACAATCATCTGTGTACTCACATACACAAGGCACATACAATAATATGTGTACTCACATACACGTGGTACATAAAATCATACGTGTACTCACATACACATACAATCATCTGTGTACTCACATACACATGGCACATACTGTCATCTGTGTACTCACATACACATACAATCATCTGTGTACTCACATACCCATGGCACATACAATCATCTGTGTACTCACATACACATGGCACATACAATCATATGTGTACTCACATACATACTGTACTTACAATCATCTGTGTACTCACATACACATGGCACATACAATCATCTGTGGACCCTACATGGGTATTTGCTGTGGCATCATCTATGGACCCTACATGGGTATTTGCTGTGGCATCTGTGGACCATACATGGCTATTTGTTTTGGCATCTTAGGCCCCAATAGGAGTGTGCCTGGCTCAAGTTGCTGCAATTACACCAATAGTATTGCAGCGTCACCTGTTCAGAAACTGTTTACTGTACCTCTGTCACCTCCTCAGACTCAGCCTTAGGTAATTTATGTCTCTTTCAGTCATCATTCACACTATTATATATGTTTTTCTTGGAAGACAGCATTCATGTCTTCTTCCTCATGCATCTATGGTCTGGTGGCCCCCTTTCTTTCAATTCCAAAAGATCACAGGAGCTGGTCAACAGTGGGGAGTAGGGGGGGAGGGAATAACGATAACAACAAAATCACAAGTCCATAACTTTCACAGAAGTCAAATATAGATACACCGTAAATAAACAGATTCCATGTCAGATTCTTTAGCATCCCCTGACCAAACGTAAGAAGTTCAGACCAAACATAAGAAGTACAGACCAAATGTAAATACAAACCAAAGATAAAATGTACAACCACTCATGGCATTATTTGAACATAGAAATAGCCAACGACATACGGCACGTTTCGTGAAACAAAACAAGTTACTGTTAGGGTCCACAATCTCAGCATACCCATGCCAGGATTTTGTTTGATCTCTTCGGTGGCTTATTCTGGAACACTTTTTAGTATTCTATATTTAATGTAATCCTGTCATAGACAGAGTTAACCAGTCATGTGTCTGTTTTTCTTGTCTATGACTGCTTATTTGATCATTTTGCTCCCCAATGCCGTTACATTCCTTCTTCTGTCTTCTTTCAATGTCTCATAGACTTCCACAGCTATTCTCATGCTACTGTTCTCGTATGGCTGTTCTCATGCTGTTCTTGGTGTGGCTGTTCTCATGCTGTTTCTGCTGCAGCTGTCTCATGCTGTTCATGTGTGGCTGTTCTCATGCTGCTGTTCTTGTGTTACTGTTCTCACGATGTTTCTGGTGTGGTTGTTCTCACTCAGCTGTTCTTGTGTCAGTGTTCTCCTGCTGCTATTTCTGGTGCAGCTGTTCTTTTTTAATATAGTCCACCGAGTTTCTAGCAGAAGTTGTGAAAGTTCCTCAACTTTCCTTACATATGATCCATGGACACTTGGGCTCGTAAGTTAAGTTTATTGGATTATTTCTCTCCGTATGAGCTTCTAATGTGTACTTACACACTGTATATACAATACCTGTACATTCTCACATTAACACTGTACATACAATCATTGTATATTCAAATGTACACATACACACAATTACTGTGTGCTCACATTAACATTGTACTTCAATCCTTCTGTATTCACATTAATATTATACATACAATCCCACTGTACTTACACACAATCAATCCACATGCAACATTCAGTCCAGCACTACTAGAAGTAGTTGTGTATGGACTATGCTTGATGGTCAAAGCGAGCGAGCAAAAAAAAAAGTCTCTATCGACTCACACTAACATGTACACATAATCCCAATGTACTCACATTAACATTGTACATACAATCTATGTGTACTCACTTTAACATGTACATACAATTCCTGCAGAAGTAGCATTTGAATGTTTTACATACAATTTCCATGTAATTATGTATTTTTATGTACTCACATTTATACTGTACACAATTCCTGTGTGCTCACACACTGTACATACTACCTCTAATACATAAAATTCCTGTGTACGGACATTTACACTATAAACCCAATCAATGTCCTCACACCGTCTCATCGGATCATCATCTCAATGTATTCCTCTTGTAAGCAGACATCACACCTGTAAGGTTTTTCTCCGCAGTGTGATCGTTTGTTTGTCTGCAGGTTGCCATTCTGGGTAAACATGGTGTACATATAATTCCTGTGTACAGAAGACATTTACACTATAAACCCCAATCAATGTCCTCATACAGTGTACATATAATTATTGTGTACCCACATGCACCCTGGGGATGCTCTTGAAGGATCAAACACAAATTCCTGTGTACATTATAAACCCAATCAATGTCCTCACACGGTGTACATATAATTATTGTGTACCCATATGCACCCTGAGGATGCTCTTGAAGGATCAAACACAAATTCCTGTGGGCAGGTCAGAAGTTGAATGTTTGTTCTGTGCAGGTAAATAATGAAGAATGACTTGAACAGGCTGAGGGGATGAGTTCCTGGGACCTGTGTGACGCATCAGGGCATGTCAATGTTGCTGCTTGTGGATGTGACGGACCAGTTCCTGAGACCTGCGTGACACACATGAAGACATGCCAAAGGCAGTTTGTAGACATGGCCAGTTCCTGGGACCTGTGTGACGCGTCAGGGCATGTCAATGCTGCAGCTTGTGGATGTGATGGACCAGTTCCTGAGACCTGCGTGACACACATGAAGACATGCCAAAGGCAGTTTGTAGATGTGACGGACCAGTTCCTGAGACCTGAAAGACAGCAAGATATGCATGCCAAAGATACAGGTCACTGATATAAGTTGACCAGTTCCTAAGGTGTGTGTGACACAGCAAGGCATACCAAAGACACAGCTCGTTGTTGTAAATTGACTCAGTGCCTATGCTCTGTGTGACACGCTAAGATATGCCAAAGACACAGCTCACTGATGTGTAGTGACCAGTTCCGATGCTCTGCATAACACAGCAAGGCTTACCACAGACACAGCTAGTGAATGTGAGAATGAACTTTCAAATCCACGTGACACAACACGTTCACCACACAAGAACACGTCCGTCTGTACCACATGCCCATCACTGTACCCATTCTGATGTCACCGACGATGAAAAACACTGCTGAACTATCATCATACTTTCACCGCTTCTTGCATGTGCATTATTTTATGTGTCTCCAAGTCAGCATTGTGGGTAAAGAACACGTCACACACGTCGCAGGTGTACGTCTCACTTCCTGCGTGAATCAATTTATGTGCCAGAAGACTTTTGCTAAGAGGAAAACCAGCGCCACAGATATCACATATGTACGGTTTCTCTTCTATATGCTTCATTATATGAGCTTGCAGGTACTCATACAAACCAAACCCCATATCACATATATTACATTTATAACGATCATCCCGCAGTTGTTCTATAGTCCGCTTCTGTAATTCCCTATTGTTAAAAAACTCAACGTTGTACATGCTGTACTTGAAATCTGACATCCCCGGCAAGTGGCTCCCCCTGTAGACTTCAAGAAAATTGCTCTGATTAAACCCGACATCATAGCTAAAGAGTTCGCTGTCTGTTCGTTCTCTGACAGAGGGCTCCGAACCAGCCCCTTCAGTAAAATCAATGTTGCAAACGTATTTAATATCGGACATTTCCGCGACATGTTTCCGCTTGTGTGTCTGCAAGTTGTTGTTCTGTGTGAATCCCGCCCCACAAATATCGCACTTGAATGGTTTCTCCCCTGCATGCGTTCGCTTGTGTGTTTGTAAGTTGCTGTTCTGTGTGAAACCCACCCCGCAGATATCACACCTGTAAGGTTTTTCTCCGGAGTGTATCCGCTTGTGTGTCTGCAGGTTGCCGTTCTGGGCAAACAATGCCCCACAAATATCACATGTATATGGCTTTTCCCCCGTGTGTCTTCGGGTGTGCCTCACTAGCTGGCTCTTATGAACAAACCCAGCGCCGCACACATCACATCGGTTAGGTCTCTCCCCGGAGTGGATTTTTCGGTGTGTCTTTAAGTTGCCATTCTGAGCAAACCCAGCCCCACAAATTTCACACTTGTACGGCTTCTCTCCCGTATGTTTTCGTTTATGTGTATCCAGCTGACTTAAATACGCATACGCAGCCCCACAGATGTCACAAGCGTACGGTTTCTCTCCCGTATGCTTCCTGCGGTGAATCTGCAGGTGTATCTGCTGGGAGTACGCTACACCACAGAATTCACACTTGTACGGCTTCACAATAAAATGCTTCTTCTTGTGCTTGTACAGGTTGCCGCTCTGTGTGAACACTTTCCCACACAGGTCACACTCGTGGGATCTCTTGGCCGGGTGGGTCTTCTTGTGGGCTCGCAGGTGCATCCTCTGGGTGAACTCTGCGTTACAAATATTGCATTTAAAGGTTTTGCCCGTGGCATGCCTCTTAATGTGAGCCTGAAGGTTGCTGTTCTGTGTGAAACCAACCCCACATATGTCACACTTGTACGGGTGTTCACCTGTATGAATTCTTTTATGTGTTCGCAGATTACCATTCTGCGCAAAGGAAGCATCACAAACATCACATTTGTACGGTTTCTCTCCCGTATGTTTTCTTTTGTGTGTCAGAATCTGGCTGCTGTGAGCAAATGCGGCACCACAGATTTCACACTTATAAGGCTTCTCTCCTGTATGTTTCCGCCTGTGAGTTCGCAGATTGCCATTCTGGGCAAAAGTTGCCCCGCAAATATCACATTTGTAGGGCTTCTCTCCAGTATGTCGCCGCGTATGTGTCAACAGCTGGCTGTTGTACGCAAACACAACACCGCAGAGATCACACTTGTACGGCTTCTCTCCTGTATGCTCCCTTCTATGTATCTGAAGATTGTTGTTATGAGAAAACTCCTCTCCGCAGAAATCACATTTATAGGGTTTTTCTTGCAAATGCCGCCTGACATGAGTCTGCAGGTTGCCTTTGTGCGAAAACCCCACACCGCAGATATCACACTTGTACGGCTTTTCCCCTGTATGTCTCCGTTTGTGTATCTGCAGGTTGCCATTCTGTGCAAATTCCATCCCACAGAGATCACATTTGTATGGTTTCTCTCCCGAGTGCTGCCTCTTGTGTATCCGCAAATTACCATTCTGAGAAAACCCTAACCCACAGATATCACATTTGTATGGTTTCTCCCCGGTGTGGATTCGCCGGTGCACCTGCAGGTTACCATTTAGGGCAAATCCCACCCCACAAATATCACACTTATAAGGCTTTTGACCAGAATGCCGTTTCTTGTGTCTCCAATGTTGCCCTCGCTGGCTAAACTCTAAACCACACTCGTCACACTTGAATGGTTTCTCTCCCGTATGTTTTCGCTTGTGTGCCTGCAAATTACCGCTACTGGTGAAACTTACTCCACAAACATCACATTTGTATGGCTTCTCTCCCGTATGCCTTCGTTTATGTCTATTCAGGTCACTATGCCAGGCAAAACTGGCGCTACAAACATCACATTTGTATGGTTTGACTCCGGCGTGGCGCCGTTTGTGCGCCTGCAGATTGCTGTTTTGAGTAAACCCCACACCACAAACGTCACACTTGTAAGGCTTTTCTCCTGTGTGGATTCTCTTATGCGTCTGCAGATTACCTTTCTGTGTAAATGCCGAGCCACAAATGTCGCAGGTGAACGGTTTTTCCCCGGTATGTTTCCTTTCGTGTCGCTGGAGATGTCCTTTCTGGAAAAACCGTAAACCGCACTGGTCGCATTTGTAAGGCTTCTCTCCGGTGTGCCTCCGCTGGTGTGCTTGTAACTGGCTACTGTAAGTAAATGCCAGGCCACAAATGTCACACTTATACGGTTTAACTCCCGCATGTTTCCGTTTATGCGCTCGTAAATTTCCGTTCATGGTGAAGGACAAACCACAGATGTCACACTTGTAGGGCCTCACACCGGTGTGAACTCGTTTATGTGCTTGCAGGTTGCAGTTCTGTGTAAATCCGGCCCCACAAACATCACAGACGTACGGCTTTTCCCCTGTATGGATCCTCATATGTCTCCGTAGGTGGCCATGCTGTGTAAAGCCAGCACTACAGATCTCACACTTGTACGGAATTTCTTCCAGGTGTGTTCGCTTGTGGGCCTTGAGGTTTCCGTTCTGCGCAAAGGACACACCACAAACATCACACTTGTACGGTCTCTCGCCCGTGTGCGTTCTCCGATGTGACTGCAAATTGCCGATCTGTGCAAACCCTATACCACAATAGTCACACTTATACGGCCTCTCCCCTGTATGTCTCCTCACATGCGTTGTCAGATTACCCAACTGAGCAAACGCCACTCCGCAGACATCACACTTGTAGGGCTTCTCTCCCGTATGCCTCCTTTTATGCGTCTGAAGATTGCCACTATGAGCAAAGCCCAATCCACATATATCACATCTATAGCGTTTCTTGGAGGCATTTGCCATCTGTGAAGCAGCTTTGTTCTTCGAGGAGCTTGCGTTTTGTGACTTCGTGTTTTCAATTGCAAGAAAAGTTGTGTCCGTACTGTAAGGCTCGGTGCTTCCCTCACTAATGAACAGCACAACCTCCGTTCCGTCATCTTCACCATCATTATCCATACCTTCAGCGGCAGCCATACCTGCTGTTTTATTGATATCATCCAAGAGATCTGACAGTTCTCCTTCGGTCATCGCAGTCAGTTCTGGCTCGGTTAAGTCAGCCACCACGGAGGCAACATCGGCGCAGTCCTCCTCCAGCACGCTGACAGTTTTGGGCGCTGTTCCGCAGACTGGTTTTGGTAAGATGAAAGGAATGATCTGCTCCTCCTTGAGCTGCCAGTATTTGTCGCTGTGCATCCTCTTCATGTGCTTCTGAAGATAGTGCTGTTGGGAGAAGGCCAGATAGCACATGTTGCAGGAGTAGATGTCTGAAACACAATCAAGGGTGACATTTACTCCACATTATCACATGATGCAGGAGTAGATAAACACAATCAAGAGTGACATTTACTCCACATTATCACATGATGCAGGAGTAGATAAACACAATCAAGAGTGACATTTACTCCACATTATCACATGTTGCAGGAGTAGATAAACACAATCAAGGGTGACATTTACTCCACATTATCACATGATGCAGGAGTAGATAAACACAATCAAGGGTGACATTTACTCCACATTATCACATGATGCAGAAGTAGATAAACACATTCAAGAGTGACATTTACTCCACATTATCACATGTTTCAGGAGTAGATAAACACAATCAAGGGTGACATTTACTCCACATTATCACATGTTTCAGGAGTAGATAAACACAATCAAGAGTGACATTTACTCCACATTATCACATGTTTCAGGAGTAGATAAACACAATCAAGGGTGACATTTACTCCACATTATCACATGTTTCAGGAGTAGATAAACACAATCAAGGGTGACATTTACTCCACATTATCACATGTTTCAGGAGTAGATAAACACAATCAAGGGTGACATTTACTCCACATTATCACATGTTTCAGCAGTAGATAAACACAATCAAGGGTGACATTTACTCCACATTATCACATGTTTCAGGAGTAGATAAACACAATCAAGGGTGACATTTACTCCACATTATCACATGTTGCTGGAGTAGATAAACACAATCAAGAGTGACATTTACTCCACATTATCACATGTTTCAGGAGTAGATAAACACAATCAAGAGTGACATTTACTCCACATTATCACATGTTTCAGGAGTAGATAAACACAATCAAGAGTGACATTTACTCCACATTATCACATGTTTCAGGAGCAGATAAACACAATCAAGAGTGACATTTACTCCACATTATCACATGTTTCAGGAGTAGATAAACACAATCAAGGGTGACATTTACTCCACATTATCACATGTTTCAGGAGTAGATAAACACAATCAAGGGTGACATTTACTCCACATTATCACATGTTTCAGGAGTAGATAAACACAATCAAGGGTGACATTTACTCCACATTATCACATGTTTCAGCAGTAGATAAACACAATCAAGGGTGACATTTACTCCACATTATCACATGTTGCTGGAGTAGATAAACACAATCAAGAGTGACATTTACTCCACATTATCACATGTTTCAGGAGTAGATAAACACAATCAAGAGTGACATTTACTCCACATTATCACATGTTTCAGGAGTAGATAAACACAATCATGAGTGACATTTACTCCACATTATCACATGTTTCAGGAGTAGATAAATACAATCAAGAGTGACATTTACTCCACATTATCACATGTTTCAGGAGTAGATAAACACAATCAAGAGTGACATTTACTCCACATTATCACATGTTTCAGGAGTAGATAAACACAATCAAGAGTGACATTTACTCCACATTATCACATGTTTCAGGAGTAGATAAACACAATCAAGGGTGACATTTACTCCACATTATCACATGTTTCAGGAGTAGATAAACACAATCAAGAGTGACATTTACTCCACATTATCACATGTTTCAGGAGTAGATAAACACAATCAAGGGTGACATTTACTCCACATTATCACATGTTTCAGGAGTACATAAACACAATCAAGGGTGACATTTACTCCACATTATCACATGTTTCAGGAGTAGATAAACACAATCAAGGGTGACATTTACTCCACATTATCACATGTTTCAGGAGTAGATGAACACAATCAAGGGTGAAATTTACTCCACATTATCACACGTTTCAGGAGTAGATAAACACAATCAAGGGTGACATTTACTCCACATTATCACATGTTTCAGGAGTAGATAAACACAATCAAGGGTGACATTTACCCCACATTATCACATGTTTCAGGAGTAGATAAACACAATCAAGAGTGACATTTACTCCACATTATCACATGCTTCAGGAGTAGATAAACACAATCAAGAGTGACATTTACTCTACATTATCACATGTTTCAGGAGTAGATAAACACAATCAAGAGTGACATTTACTCCACATTATCACATGTTTCAGGAGTAGATAAACACAATCAAGGGTGACATTTACTCCACATTATCACATGATGCAGAAGTAGATAAACACAATCAAGGGTGACATTCACTCCACATTATCACATGATGCAGAAGTAGATAAACACAATCAAGGGTGACATTTACTCCACATTATCACATGTTGCAGGAGTAGATAAACACAATCAAGAGTGACATTTCCTCCACATTATCACATGTTGCTGGAGTAAATGTCTGAAACACAATCAAGGGTGACATTTACTCTACATTAAAACAAGAAGCAGAAACATGTTTTCTGCCTTTAATTTCCTAATGGAGGTAAAGGACCCTAGCTCCACAAACAACGCACGCCCAGCCCTTTGTAGTCTTGCTCACGATTTACAGGATATTGCAGCTATAGCTTTCTAGAACAGGTAGTCTTGTTTCATGCCAACCCTCCTTAGTCATGTCTTGCATCAACCCTCCTTAGTCACATTTCACATCAACCCTCCTTAGTCATGTCTTGCACCAACCCTCCTTAGTCACATCTCACACCAACCCTCCTTAGTCATGTCTTGCGCCAACCCTCCTTAGTCATGTCTTGCACCAACCCTCCTCAGTCACATTTCACATCAACCCTCCTTAGTCATGTCTTGCGCCAACCCTCCTTAGTCACATTTCACATCAACCCTCCTTAGTCACATCTCACACCAACCCTCCTTGGTCATGTCTTGCACCAACCCTCCTCAGTCACATTTCACATCAACCCTCCTTAGTCACATCTCACACCAACCCTCCTTAGTCATGTCTTGCGCCAACCCTCCTTAGTCACATTTCACATCAACCCTCCTTAGTCACATCTCATGCCAACCCTCCCTAGTCACATCTCATGCCAATCCTACTTAGTCACGTCTCATGCCAACCTTTGTTAGTCAGTCTCATGGCAACCCTCCTTAGTCACATCTCACAACAACCCTCCTTAGTCACGTCTCATGCCAACTCCCCTTGGTCACGTCTCACGCCAACCAAAGACGAAGATCTGTGACAAGACATGAAAGTGACAATATGAAACTTGAAGTGTGGACTTCTGTAGATGAAAGAGACAATATGGAACATGAAGTGTGGACTTCTGTAGATGAAAGAGACAATATGAAACTTGAAGTGTGGACTTCTGTAGATGAACGAGACAATATGAAACTTGAAGTATGGACTTCTGTAGATGAAAGATACAATATGGAACCTGAAGTGTGGACTTCTGTAGATGAAAGAGACAATATGGAACCTGAAGTGTGGGCTTCTGTAGATGAAAGAGACTATATGGAACCTGAAGTGTGGACTTCTGTAGATGAAAGAGACAATATGGAACCTGAAGGTGGACTTCTGTAGATGAAAGAGACAATATGGAACCTGAAATGTGGACTTCTGTAGATGAAAGAGAAAATATGGAACCTGAAGTGTGGACTTCTGCAGATGAAAGAGAAAATATGGAGCAGCCATCTCAGAGTATCTCTACACACTGTCCCCATGAGGAGTTGGTTATAATGTCTCCTCTCTTGCCTCAAATACGTCACTGACGTGCCTGGCTAGGGTTCAATCCCAGTTCATGTGCACACAATGACTAACAGCTGACAATCAGTGATGGAGTCATACAATCACTAACAACTGATAATCAGTGATGGTGTCATACAATCACTAACAGCTGATAATCAGTGATGGTGTCATACAATCACTAACAGCTGACAATCAGTGATGGAGTCATACAATCACTAACAGCTGATAATCAGTGATGGTGTCATACAATCACTAACAGCTGACAATCAGTGATGTAGTAATACATTCACTTACAGCTGGCAATCAGTGATGGAGTCATACAATCACTAACAACTGACAATCAGTGATAGAGTCAAACAGACACTAACAGCTGACAATCAGTGATGGAGTCATACAGTCATTAACAGCTGGCAATCAGTGATGAAGTCATACATTCACTAACAGCTGACAATCAGTGATGATGTCATACAATCACTAACAGCTGACAATCAGTGATGATGTCATACAATCACTAACAGCTGACAATCAGTGATGAAGTCATACAATCACTAACAGTGTGGACTTCTGTAGATGAAAGAGACAATATGGAACCTGAAGTGTGGACTTCTGTAGATGAAAGAGATAAGAACATGGAACCTGAAATTGTAACAAAGTACTCACTATCCTCCTGTAGATGCTCATCAGTCTTGACTGCATCCTCATCGCCAGGTGCTACAGCAGATGTGCCTGCTTTCTTCTTCTCCAAAGGCTCATCTCCCTGGAACTGAATGCTCAACTCCGTCAAGTCATTGTCATCATATCCCACCTGGGGATACCAGAAATATTACTGTACACACATTATACCACCTGGGGATACCAGAAATATTACTGTACACATATTATATCATCTGGGGATACCAGAAATATTACTGTACACACATTATACCATCTGGGGATACCAGAAATATTACTGTACACACATTATACCACCTGGGATAACATAAATATTACTGTACACATATTATATCATCTGGGGATAACATAAATATTACTGTACACATATTATACCATCTGGGGATATCAGAAATATTACTGTACACACATTATACCATCTGGGGATACTAGAAATATTACTGTACACACATTATACCACCTGGGGATAACATAAATATTACTGTACACATATTATACCACCTGGGGATACTAGAAATATTACTGTACACACATTATACCACCTGGGGATACTAGAAATATTACTGTACACACATTATACCATCTGGGGATACTAGAAATATTACTGTACACACATTATACCACCTGGGGATAACATAAATATTACTGTACACATATTATACCACCTGGGGATACTAGAAATATTACTGTACACACATTATACCATCTGGGGATACTAGAAATATTACTGTACACACATTATACCACCTGGGGATACTAGAAATATTACTGTACACACATTATACCATCTGGGGATACTAGAAATATTACTGTACACATATTATACCATCTGGGGATACTAGAAATATTACTGTACACACATTATACCACCTGGGGATAACATAAATATTACTGTACACATATTATACCACCTGGGGATACTAGAAATATTACTGTACACACATTATACCATCTGGGGATACCAGAAATATTACTGTACACATATTATACCACCTGGGGATACCAGAAATATTACTGTACACATATTATACCATCTGGGGATACCAGAAATATTACTGTACACACATTATACCATCTGGGGATACTAGAAATATTACTGTACACACATTATACCACCTGGGGATAACATAAATATTACTGTACACATATTATACCACCTGGGGATACTAGAAATATTACTGTACACACATTATACCACCTGGGGATACTAGAAATATTACTGTACACACATTATACCATCTGGGGATACTAGAAATATTACTGTACACACATTATACCACCTGGGGATAACATAAATATTACTGTACACATATTATACCACCTGGGGATACTAGAAATATTACTGTACACACATTATACCATCTGGGGATACTAGAAATATTACTGTACACATATTATACCACCTGGGGATACTAGAAATATTACTGTACACACATTATACCATCTGGGGATAACATAAATATTACTGTACACATATTATACCACCTGGGGATACTAGAAATATTACTGTACACACATTATACCATCTGGGGATACTAGAAATATTACTGTACACATATTATACCACCTGGGGATACTAGAAATATTACTGTACACACATTATACCACCTGGGGATAACATAAATATTACTGTACACATATTATACCACCTGGGGATACTAGAAATATTACTGTACACACATTATACCACCTGGGGATAACATAAATATTACTGTACACATATTATACCACCTGGGGATAACATAAATATTACTGTACACATATTATACCACCTGGGGATAACATAAATATTACTGTACACACATTATACCATCTGGGGATAACATAAATATTACTGTACACACATTATACCACCTGGGGATAACATAAATATTACTGTACACATATTATACCACCTGGGGATAACATAAATATTACTGTACACATATTATACCACCTGGGGATAACATAAATATTACTGTACACACATTATACCATCTGGGGATAACATAAATATTACTGTACACACATTATACCACCTGGGGATAACATAAATATTACTGTACACACATTATACCACCTGGGGATAACATAAATATTACTGTACACACATTATACCACCTGGGATACCAGAAATATTACTGTACACATATTATACCACCTGGGGATACCAGAAATATTACTGTACACACATTATACCATCTGGGGATACTAGAAATATTACTGTACACACATTATACCACCTGGGGATACTGGAAATATTACTGTACACACATTATACCACCTGGGGACACTGGAAATATTACTGTACACATATTATACCATCTGGGGATACCAGAAATATTACTGTACACACATTATACCATCTGGGGATACCAGAAATATTACTGTACACACATTATACCACCTGGGGATACCAGAAATATTACTGTACACACATTATACCATCTGGGGATACCAGAAATATTACTGTACACATATTATACCATCTGGGGATACCAGAAATATTACTGTACACATATTATACCACCTGGGGATACTGGAAATATTACTGTACACATATTATACCATCTGGGGATACCAGAAATATTACTGTACACACATTATAACATCTGGGGATACCAGAAATATTACTGTACACACATTATACCACCTGGGGATACCAGAAATATTACTGTACACACATTATACCACCTGGGGATACCAGAAATATTTCTGTACACACATTATACCATCTGGGGATACCAGAAATATTACTGTACACACATTATACCACCTGGGGATACCAGAAATATTACTGTACACACATTATACCACCTGGGGATACCAGAAATATTACTGTACACATATTATACCATCTGGGGATACCAGAAATATTACTGTACACACATTATACCATCTGGGGATACCAGAAATATTACTGTACACACATTATACCATCTGGGGATACCAGAAATATTACTGTACACACATTATACCACCTGGGGATACCAGAAATATGACTGTACACACATTATACCACCTGGGGATACCAGAAATATTACTGTACACATATTATACCATCTGGGGATACCAGAAATATTACTGTACACATATTATACCATCTGGGGATATTACTGTGCACATATACCATCTGGGGATATTACTGTACACATATACCATCTGGGGATACAAGAAATATTACTGTACACACAATATACCACCTAGGGATACCAGAAATATTACTGTACACATATACCATCTGGGGATACAAGAAATATTACTGTACACACATTATACCACCTGGGGATACCAGAAATATTACTGTACACACATTATACCATCTGGGGATACCAGAAATATTACTGTACACACATTATACCATCTGGGGATACCAGAAATATTACTGTACACACATTATACCACCTGGGATACCAGAAATATTACTGTACACACATTATACCACCTGGGGATACCAGAAATATTACTGTACACACATTATACCACCTGGGGATACCAGAAATATTACTGTACACACATTATACCACCTGGGGATACCAGAAATATTACTGTACACACATTATACCACCTGAGATACCAGAAATATTACTGTACACACATTATACCACCTGGGGATACCAGAAATATTACTGTACACATATTATACCACCTGGGGATACTAGAAATATTACTGTACACACATTATACCACCTGAGATACCAGAAATATTACTGTACACACATTATACCACCTGGGGATACCAGAAATATGACTGTACACACATTATACCACCTGGGGATACCAGAAATATTACTGTACACATATTATACCATCTGGGGATACCAGAAATATTACTGTACACATATTATACCATCTGGGGATATTACTGTACACATATACCATCTGGGGATATTACTGTACACATATACCATCTGGGGATACAAGAAATATTACTGTACACACAATATACCACCTAGGGATACCAGAAATATTACTGTACACATATACCATCTGGGGATACAAGAAATATTACTGTACACACATTATACCACCTGGGGATACCAGAAATATTACTGTACACACATTATACCATCTGGGGATACCAGAAATATTACTGTACACACATTATACCATCTGGGGATACCAGAAATATTACTGTACACACATTATACCACCTGGGATACCAGAAATATTACTGTACACACATTATACCACCTGGGGATACCAGAAATATTACTGTACACACATTATACCACCTGGGGATACCAGAAATATTACTGTACACACATTATACCACCTGGGGATACCAGAAATATTACTGTACACACATTATACCACCTGAGATACCAGAAATATTACTGTACACACATTATACCACCTGGGGATACCAGAAATATTACTGTACACATATTATACCACCTGGGGATACTAGAAATATTACTGTACACACATTATACCACCTGAGATACCAGAAATATTACTGTACACACATTATACCACCTGGGGATACCAGATATATTACTGTACACATATTATACCACATGGGGATACCAGAAATATTACTGTACACACATTATACCACCTGGGGATACCAGAAATATTACTGTATACAAATGTTATCATCATCATATGCCACCTTAGGATACAAAAAATATTACTATACACAAATGATATCATCATATCCCACACAAGGATACAAGAAATATGACTGTACACAAACTATACAATGTGAAGATACAAGAAATATTACTGTACACACATTATACCACCTGAGATACCAGAAATATTACTGTACACATATTATACCACATGGGGATACAAGAAATATTACTGTACACATATTATATCATTTGGGGATACAAGAAATATTACTGTATACAAATGTTATCATCATCATATGCCACCTTAGGATACAAAAAATATTACTGTACACAAATGATATCATCATATCCCACACAAGGATACAAGAAATATGACTGTACACAAATTATACCATGTGGAGATACACAAAATATGACTGTACACATACTATCCCATGTGGAGGTACACAAAATATGACTGTACACAAATTATACCATGTGGAGATACAAGAAATATGACTGTACACAAACTATACAATGTGAAGATACAAGAAATATGACTGTACACACATTATACCACCTGGGGATACCATAAATATGACTGTACACAAACTATACCATGTGGAGATACAAGAAATATGACTGTACACAAACTATACCATGTGAAGATACAGGAAATATGACTGTACACAAACTTTACCATGTGGATATACAAGAAATATGAATGTACACAAACTATACCATGTGGAGACACAAGAAATATGACTGTACACAAACTATACCATGTGAAGATACAAAAAATATGACTGTACACAAACTTTACCATGTGGAAATACAAGAAAAATGACTGTACACAAATTATACCACGTGGAGATACAAGAAAAATGACTGTAGACAAATGACTTACCAGAATCTCCGTGCCAGATTTGATGTGTTTTTCTGCTCGGAAGTAAGTTTCACCGTTGTACTGACACACAATGACACACTGCTCATCTTCAAACCTGGCTGCATTGACAAAGCGCATCCAAGGTGCTCGCCCACCCTTGAAAACAAAGCAACGAACATGCATGGCAACTGTGATGGATTCATGAACATGCTGGAAAATGCACACAATCAGTAACATATGACAATCAATGATAGTGTCACACAATCAGTAACAGCTGACAATCAGTGATAGTGTCACACAATCAGTAACAGCTGACAATCAGTAATAGTGTCACACAATCAGTAACAGCTGACAATCAGTGATAGTGTCACACAATCAGTAACAGCTGACAATCAGTGATAGTGTCACACAATCAGTAACAGCTGACAATCAGTGATAGTGTCACACAATGAGTAACAGCTGACAATCAGTGATAGCGTCTCACAATCAGTAACAGCTGACAATCAGTGATAGCGTCACACAATCAGTAACAGCTGACAATCAGTGATAGCGTCACACAATCAGTAACAGCTGACAATCAGTGATAGCGTCACACAATCAGTAACAGCTGACAATCAGTGATAGTGTCACACAATCAGTAACAGCTGACAATCAGTGATAGTGTCACACAATCAGTAACAGCTGACAATCAGTGATAGTGTCACACAATCAGTAACAGCTGACAATCAGTGATAGTGTCACACAATCAGTAACAGCTGACAATCAATGATAGTGTCACACAATCAGTAACAGCTGACAATCAGTGATAGTGTCACACAATCAGTAACAGCTGACAATCAGTGATAGTGTCACACAATCAGTAACAGCTGACAATCAGTGATAGCGTCACATCATCACTATGTTGTCTTATCACAATCGACATTCCCCTACATTTGGTATTTATTCCCTCGCATGTTCAGTTGTCTGATGCAGCAGCCATCTCAGAGTGTCTTTACTCACTGTTCCCAAGAGGAGTTCGTTGTAATGTCTCTTCTCTCACCCTTCGAAGACAGCCTTCGCTCCCAATTCATGTACACACAATGACTAACAGCTGACAGTCACTGATAGTATCATACAATTATTAACAGCTGACAATCAATGATGGTATCATACAATCACTAACAGCTGACAGTAAGTGATACATATCATACAATCAATAACAACTCACAATCAATAATGGTGCCAAACAATCACTAACAGCTGACAATCAATGACGGTATCATACAATTACTAACATATGACAATCAATGATGGTATCATACAATCACTAACAGCTGACAATCAATGATGGTATCATACAATCACTAACAGCTGACAATCAATGATGGTATCATACAATCACTAACAGCTGACAATCAATGATGGTATCATACAATCACTAACAGCTGACAATCAGTGATGGTATCATACAATCACTAACAGCTGACAGTCAGAGATAGTATCATACAATCACTAACAGCTGACAATCAGTGATAGTATCATACAATCACTAAGTCAGTGATAGTATCATACAATCACTAACAGCTGACAATCAGTGATAGTATCATACAATCACTAAGTCAGTGATAGTATCATACAATCACTAACAGCTGACAGTCACTGATAGTATCATACAATTATTAACAGCTGACAATCAGTGATAGTATCATACAATCACTAACAGCTGACAGTAAGTGATACATATCATACAATCAATAACAGCTCACAATCAATGATGGTGCCAAACAATCACTAACAGCTGACAATCAATGATGGTATCATACAATTACTAACATATGACAATCAATGATGGTATCATACAATCACTAACAGCTGACAATCAATGATGGTGCCAAACAATCACTAACAGCTGACAATCAATGATGGTATCATACAATAACAGCTGACAATCAATGATGGTATCATACAATCACTAACAGCTGACAATCAATGATGGTATCATACAATCACTAACAGCTGACAATCAATGATGGTATCATACAATCACTAACAGCTGACAATCAATTATGGTATCATACAATCACTAACAGCTGACAATCAATGATGGTATCATACAATCACTAACAGTCAGAGATAGTATCATACAATCACTAACAGCTGACAATCAATGATGGTATCATACAATCACTAACAGCTGACAATCAGTGATAGTATCATACAATCACTAACAGTCAGTGATAGTATCATACAATCACTAACAACTGACAGTCAGAGAAAGTATCATACAATCACTAACAGTCAATGATAGTATCATACAATCACTAACAGCTGACAGTCAGTGATAGTATCATACAATCACTAACAGCTGACAGTCAGTGATAGTATCATACAATCACTAACAGCTGACAGTCAGTGATAGTATCATACAATCACTAACAGCTGACAATCAATGATGGTATCATACAATCACTAAGTCAGTGATGGTATCATACAATCACTAACAGCTGACAATCAGTGATAGTATCATACAATCACTAACAGTCAGAGAAAGTATCATACAATCACTAACAGCTGACAGTCAGTGATAGTATCATACAATCACTAACAGCTGACAGTCACTGATAGTATCATACAATTATTAACAGCTGACAATCAGTGATAGTATCATACAATCACTAACAGCTGACAGTAAGTGATACATATCATACAATCAATAACAGCTCACAATCAATGATGGTGCCAAACAATTACTAACAGCTGACAATCAATGATGGTATCATACAATTACTAACATATGACAATCAATGATGGTATCATACAATCACTAACAGCTGACAATCAATGATGGTGCCAAACAATCACTAACAGCTGACAATCAATGATGGTATCATACAATAACAGCTGACAATCAATGATGGTATCATACAATCACTAACAGCTGACAATCAATGATGGTATCATACAATCACTAACAGCTGACAATCAATGATGGTATCATACAATCACTAACAGCTGACTATCAATGATGGTATCATACAATCACTAACAGCTGACAATCAATGATGGTATCATACAATCACTAACAGCTGACAGTCAGAGATAGTATCATACAATCACTAACAGCTGACAATCAATGATGGTATCATACAATCACTAACAGCTGACAATCAGTGATAGTATCATAAATCATTAACAGCTGACAGTCAGTGATAGTATCATACAATCACTAACAACTGACAGTTAGAGAAAGTATCATACAATCACTAACAGCTGACAGTCAGTGATAGTATCATACAATCACTAACAGCTGACAGTCAGTGATAGTATCATACAATCACTAACAGCTGACAAACAGTGATAGTATCATACAATCACTAACAGTCAGTGATAGTATCATACAATCACTAACAGTCAGTGATAGTATCATACAATCACTAACAGCTGACAGTCAGTGATAGTATCATAAAATCACTAACAGCTGACAGTCAGTGATAGTATCATACAATCACTAACAGCTGACAAACAGTGATAGTATCATACAATCACTAAGTCAGTGATAGTATCATACAATCACTAACAGTCAGTGATAGTATCATACAATCACTAACAGCTGACAGTCAGTGATAGTATCATACAATCACTAACAGCTGACAATCAGTGATAGTATCATACAATCACTAACAGCTGACAGTCAGTGATAGTATCATACAAACATTAACAGATGACAGTCAGTGATGGTGTTATTAAAGGTGAGACAAGACCAGCGAATTAACTGTACCTCTAGCGACTGCATCAAAGTGAATGCACTATAACTACAGCAAATTTGTTGCTATGAATGCATAACTCTCATGAATTTATTATAACAAATGCATCATAGCTCTAGTGAATTCAACAAAGGAAGCAATACAAAACAGATGGAGGCAACAATCAGCCCAGCACTAACCTGCAGACAATCATCAGACTCTGGGAAAATCTCATCATCATCATCAACCTGGATGATGGTGTGTCCAAACATGGAGTTCACTGGGAAGTCTTTGGCAGCAAACACACCCAGCCCAGCCTTGGGGATTCTTGACTTCCTGATGGCCAGCCCTTCTGGCAGCACAGGCAATGGACCACTGCAAGGGTCTTGCTGAAAATTGGCAGTGCCAAGGACAATAATAATAGATTTCAGTTTCAACTTTTCAGTGTCTACAGTTCAGTTCAGTATTTACAAAATTTAAAATATGTGGCCTTGTTCAACCTTCTTCTTCAGCATTAGTTATAACTGAGATCCTTTTATTTGGTGAGTTTTGATCTTCTTTCTATTTTTATTCTCTTACGATTTGCGAATTCCTTGGACTGCCAGAGTAACTAACGATGATTGCCTAAAAGAGGCGAATGAAACTAGAACATTATATACAACAATAAGAAATAGACAAATAGCTTTCTTTGGTCATGTGATGAGAAGAGAGGCATTGGAGAACATCATGACGACTGGAAAGATTGAGGGGAAGTGAGGCAGAGGCAGACCAAGAGAAATGATTCTGGATGGAATGAGACAGTGGCATGGAGGAATATCAGCAGCAGAGTTGATCCAGAACACCAAAGATTGAGATATGTGGAGAGACATGAACACCTACGATAGCTGGCATGGCACTTGATGATTGATGACGAGTTAGTCCTAAACAGGATTGTGTCTACGGACATGTAAACAAAAACTTATTGTTATTTAGCACACTGGCCCACTGCAAGGGTCTTGCTGGAAATTGGCAGTGCCATGGACAGAAACAATACATCTCCGTTTCTATGAATCAGTGTCTACAGGTGAATATTCGATAGCACGGTGGTCACTCTGGGCACTTAGGTGGAGTCTATAGCACGGTAGTCCCTCTGGGCACTTAGGTAGAGTCTATAGCACGGTGGACCCTCTGGGCACTCAGGTGGAGTCTATAGCACGGTGGTCACTCTGGGCACTCAGGTGGAGTTTATAGCACGGTGGTCCCTCTGGGCACTCAGCTGGAGTCTATAGCATGGTGGTTCCCCTGGACACTCAGGTTGAGTCTATAGCATGGTAGTCCCTCTGGGCACTTAGGTGGAGTCTATAGCACGGTAGTTCCTCTGGGCACTCAGCTGGAGTCTATAGCACGGTGGTTCCCCTGGACACTCAGGTTGAGTCTATAGCATGGTGGTCCCTCTGGGCACTCAGCTTGAGTCTATAGCATGGTGGTTCCCCTGGACACTCAGGTTGAGTCTATAGCACGGTGGTCCCTCTGGGCACTCAGCTGGAGTCTATAGCACGGTGGTTCCCCTGGACACTCAGGTTGAGTCTATAGCACGGTGGTCCCTCTGGGCACTCAGCTGGAGTCTATAGCATGGTGGTCCCTCTGGGCACTCAGCTGGAGTCTATAGCATGGTGGTTCCCCTGGACACTCAGGTTGAGTCTATAGCACGGTGGTCCCTCTGGGCACTCAGCTGGAGTCTATAGCACGGTGGTCCCTCTGGGCACTCAGCTGGAGTCTATAGCATGGTGGTTCCCCTGGACACTCAGGTTGAGTCTATAGCACGGTGGTCCCTCTGGGCACTCAGCTGGAGTCTATAGCACGGTGGTTCCCCTGGACACTCAGGTTGAGTCTATAGCACGGTGGTCCCTCTGGGCACTCAGCTGGAGTCTATAGCACGGTGGTCCCTCTGGGCACTCAGCTGGAGTCTATAGCACGGTGGTTCCCCTGGACACTCAGGTTGAGTCTATAGCACGGTGGTCCCTCTGGGCACTCAGCTGGAGTCTATAGCATGGTGGTTCCCCTGGACACTCAGGTTGAGTCTATAGCATGGTGGTCCCTCTGGGCACTCAGCTGGAGTCTATAGCATGGTGGTTCCCCTGGACACTCATGTTGAGTCTATAGCACCGTGGTCCCTCTGGGCACTCAGCTGGAGTCTATAGCACGGTAGTCCCTCTGGGCACTCAGGTGGAGTCTATAGCACGGTGGTCCCTCTGGGCACTCAGCTGGAGTCTATAGCACAGTGGTTCCCCTGGACACTCAGATGGAGTCTATAGCACGGTGGTCCCTCTGGGCACTCAGCTGGAGTCTATAGCACGGTGGTTCCCCTGGACACTCAGGTTGAGTCTATAGCACGGTGGTCCCTCTGGGCACTCAGCTGGAGTCTATAGCACGGTGGTCCCTCTGGGCACTCAGCTGGAGTCTATAGCACGGTGGTTCCCCTGGACACTCAGGTTGAGTCTATAGCACGGTGGTCCCTCTGGGCACTCAGCTGGAGTCTATAGCATGGTGGTTCCCCTGGACACTCAGGTTGAGTCTATAGCATGGTGGTCCCTCTGGGCACTCAGCTGGAGTCTATAGCATGGTGGTTCCCCTGGACACTCATGTTGAGTCTATAGCACCGTGGTCCCTCTGGGCACTCAGCTGGAGTCTATAGCACGGTAGTCCCTCTGGGCACTCAGGTGGAGTCTATAGCACGGTGGTCCCTCTGGGCACTCAGCTGGAGTCTATAGCACAGTGGTTCCCCTGGACACTCAGATGGAGTCTATAGCACGGTGGTCCCTCTGGGCACTCAGCTGGAGTCTATAGCACAGTGGTTCCCCTGGACACTCAGGTTGAGTCTATAGCATGGTGGTCCCTCTGGGCACTCAGCTGGAGTCTATAGCATGGTGGTCCCTCTGGGCACTCAGCTGGAGTCTATAGCATGGTAGTCCCTCTGGGCACTCAGGTGGAGTCTATAGCACGGTAGTCCCTCTGGGTACTCAGGTGGAGTCTATAGCACGGTAGTCCCTCTGGGCACTTAGGTGGAGTCTATAGCATGGTGGTCCCTCTGGGCACTCAGGTGGAGTCTATAGCACGGTAGTCCCTCTGGGCACTCAGGTGGAGTCTGTGAACAATGAAACACTGAAGACCCATGGAAGAAACATGACCATCCCTGGCTTAATCCAAGCCAGTCTGAACATGCTGTGCTATATCCTGATCTGTTTACTACCTAATATTTCCCTCCACAGATATGAAGATAAAACACAGAAACTTGAAATATTTTGGCCACTTGAAACGTCATGAAAGTTTGGAAAGAACAATCATGGAGGGGTATATACCTGGAAGCGAGGAAGAGGAAGGCCAAAGAGAAGATGGGTGCAGGATGTGGCAGATAATCTCCAGATGCGTGTATCAGACGTGGGACATCTTGCTTATGACCGAGCAGTTTTCCAGAAGGTTGTTATGGGAGAGAGGTTCTGCAAAGGACATGCTACTGAATGAATGAATGAAGATATGAAGTTCTAGTATAGACTTGTTTCTGAGCTTGAAGAGGGGGAAAATGAGCTATGCAACATGGCTCCCATAAAGATGGTATTTCAGAACTGGGTTGGAAGGAATGTCTCTACACCAACTTCAGTCTGATAGATGCAAGGTGTTTCAACAACCAACCAATCAATTAAACAACCAATCAACCAACCAATTATTCAACCAATCAAAAAAAACCAGCTAGCTAACTATTAACACAATGAACATCAACAATACACTAAGGGTGCAACACAGCTAACCACAGACAGCTATCATGTGTAACTTGATGTCATAAATGTTTAGAGAGAGTGATATTGTGTTACTTGATGCCATAACTGTTACAGAGAGTGATATTGTTACTTGATGTCATAGATGTTACACAGACAGTAATACTCTGTTACTTGATGTCATAAATGTGGCACAAACAGTGATGCCGGATTTGAAGTCAGCTGAAGATGGTTTGGAAGTGGGATGCATTTGATTTTGGTGGTATGAGGGTTGGCCCATCAGAAAACAGCAGCAAACTATTGACCGTAAAAATATCTAGAAAATCTCAAACAGCCAAGAAATGCTGGGGTTGATGGGTGACTTCAAATCTGGTATTTTCTGAAACTGCCTTAAATGCTCCTAAGCCAGAGACAGCGGCACCTGGCTTTAAAAAAAAGTCACTTAAAAGTTGACAGGGTCGACTTCATTGCACCGGGTTTTATCCCATATGGCTCGGTCTCTTTCCGCAGCGCAGAAAGCGTCGCACCAAGCATGAACTCTGTAGCTCTAGCGACAACCCACAGGAGTCTCTGAAAAATTTAACTTGTGAAACAAAAGACGCGGCCCGGAATCGAACCCACAACCTTCGGAGCCCGAGTCAAACGGCTTGATCACTTCGCCACAGAGACTCCCTACACAGAGGCACCTGGCTATGTTACCTAAGCGTATTCCATACAATGACATGATTGTCATGACCAAATATGTTATCTAAGCGTATTCCATGCAATGATGTGATTATCATGATCAAATATGTTATCTAAGCCTATTCCATGCAATGACGTGATTATCATGATCAAATATGTTATCTAATCATATTCCATGCAATGATGTGATTATCATGATCAAATATGTTACCTAATCATATTCCATGCAATGACGTGATTATCATGATCAAATATGTTATCTAAGCATATTCCATGCAATGACGTGATTATCATGATCAAATATGTTATCTAAGCATATTCCATGCAATGACGTGATTATCATGATCAAATATGTTATCTAAGCATATTCCATGCAATGACGTGATTGTCATGATCAAAACATCTACCTCAGCATTATCAAAATAGATGAGGGATCCATGAACTGGGCAGACACCGCTGTATTCTTGCTTGCAGTCTTCACAATCTGAAGAAAACAACAACTGTAATAACTACAAACATAACTACCATTATAACTACAATAACAATAAATAATCATTAATAACCACAAGCACAATAAACCAAATGAATAGCTACCATCAGGATACCTATATTTATGATTTTTTTTAGTTGCATATCCTTTTTTACTTTTATCCTTTTTTTATGACACTGTTGCAGTCAACACCAGCATTTTACTGCCGTTGTTGATGTCTTGGCAAGTTTTATGTTTAGTAGGTGCCATTGTTTTCTGAACGACCGGCTCCCATACCAACACGTTAAAACCAGCGAGACACGGTCTGCTGCCAAATCGGTCACCGCTGTGTTTTGAATGCGGGTATGCGGCATTATGAATCGCGTCCGCAACGCCATCGCCATGGAGACTGACTATTTATGATTACAATCACAATAAATAATCACAATAGCAATAATCCACAATAATCAAAATAATAAATAATACTAACAATTACAATCATAATAAAACCCACAATCAAAATAAAAACAGCAAAACATATAAAAAATAATCATGCCAATTATAACCACAATCATAATGATTAGTAAACAATTATTAAAACTACAATTATAATAAACATATACATTTACTACAATCGCAATGTTGCATGTTCGTTGCAGGACTTTGCTGTCGACCCCAAACCCAAGTTAATTTTCTAGCCAAGTTTTGTTCAGTAGCTTGCCATTGCTTTCTGAACAGGAAAGTCAAAGTTTAAGTCCAACTTGACCTGTGTAAGGAATGACACCCCTACCTCGGCACAAAAAATTCAAGCTGAAATACTTAATGCCCCTCCCCCCCAAGTATTTCACTTGCCAAGAAATGATAATATACTTGTAGAATGTATTTTATTTCCATCATTATTCGAGGCATGAGGCTATATTAAGCCAATCCTGATGTATGGAAGTGAATAATGGACAAACAGTGAGGAATTATGTGGAAGATGCAGATATGTTATTTTACAGAAGAGCAAAAATTAATTGGACAGCCAAAATGAGCAATCAGGACGTTTTAAGGAAAGCTGAGTCTCAAAGGCAACTTATCACAAACATCAGAAAGAGGCAGTCCCCATTTTTGGCCACATTATGAGAAGACAAAAACCGGAACATGCTGTGACAACTGGAAAGATTTGCAGAAAGAGAGATAAAGGAAGACAGCATGAGAAGATTCTTGACAGTCTTGTGTCATGGTATGCAAGGGAGTCAATACACGGACTGATCCATGATGTCGGAGATCGTAATTTGTGGAGGGGCATGATCGCTCAGGCCAGCTGGCAAAGCACTGGATGATGATGATGATGAGGATACCATGGATGGACAGAAAGAGCAATGAAGATTTTTTGAAAGAAGTTAATTCACAAAGAGAGCTTGGTACTTGCATCAGAAGAAGGCAGTCCACATTCTTTGTGCACATAATGAGAAGGGGAAGCTGGAGTATGTCATTACAACAGGAAAGTTTGAGGGGAGAGAGGCAAAGGGAGACCAGGAAAGAAGATACTGGACAGTCTAACATCATGGCATGGAGGAACATCAATATCAGAAATGATTGGCAGCACACGAGACAGAAGGCTGTGGACAGACATGACCACCAATGCCAAACGGCATAGACTAACAAAGAAATGGATAATAAGATACAGTGTAAATAAACTTTGAATCCATTCAAGACATAAACAACCTGACAAGTGATGACAAGACACCAGCCACTTACAGATCAAATACTCCTCACACATAACAGCCGGTGACTGCGAGTCTGCCGCCTTCTCTTCACATGGAGGCTGTTGAGGTTCATTGCTACCCCCAGCAGTGTTCTCATGGTCTGCATTTTCTTTCTCTGCCTCTTTCTTCGGCTAAAATAAGAAGTTTACAATATATGTTAATATTAATTGTACAATCATTCAAAAATAGCCGAATCACACAATTTAACAGATTTTAAAATGTTTTTTAATTCACTCACGCTGAATAAACTCAAGCTTAGTCCATACATGTGTAATTACTTCTAGTGCACTGGACTGATGTTTGCATGTGGATTAGTTTTCCCTATTACCAGTGTCCCTCACCAACAGGCAAACCCACTCTGACCTCAGAGGTACTTGTAATTTACGTCCCCAATTCAAGGATGAGGAGTCAACATTTTAGTCTAACTAACCAGTGTAAGAGTTGAACCCGTAACCTCAGCATCAGCACACCAGAAGTTTAAGAGCGAGCACTATTATCCATTCAGCCATGCTGACCTCCAATTTATAACACAATCAGACGGAATGGAACAATCTGACTGAACGACAATATTCAACCAAATGGCATAATCCAGTCAAATGGCACAATCCAGCAAAATGGCACAATCCAACCGAATGATGTAATCCAACTCAATAACACAACCTAATGCAATAACACAATCTAATGCAATAACACAACCTAATGCAATAACACAACCTAACCCAATAACACAATCTAACCCAATAACACAATCTAACCCAATAACACAACCTAATGCAATAACACAATCTAACCCAATAACACAATCTAACCCAACAACACAACCTAACCCAATAACACAATCTAACCCAATAACACAACCTAACCCAATAACACAACCTAACCCAATAACACAATCTAACCCAATAAAACAACCTAACCCAATAACACAATCTAACCCAATAACACAATCTAACCCAATAACACAATCTAACCCAATAACACAATCTAACCCAATAACACAACCTAATCCAATAACACAACCTAACCCAACAACACAACCTAACCCAACAACACAACCTAACCCAACAACACAACCTAACCCAATAACACAACCTAACGCAATAACACAATCTAACCCAATAACACAATCTAACCCAACAACACAACCTAACCCAACAACACAAACTAACCCAATAACACAACCTAACCCAATAACACAATCTAACCCAATAACACAACCTAACCCAATAACACAATCTAACCCAATAACACAACCTAACCCAATAACACAATCTAACCCAATAACACAATCTAACGCAATAACACAACCTAACCCAATAACGCAATCTAACCCAATAATGCAATCTAACCCAATAACGCAACCTAACGCAATAACACAATCTAACCCAATAACACAACCTAACCCAATAACACAATCTAACCCAATAACACAACCGAATCCAATAACACAATCTAACCCAATAATGCAATCTAACCCAATAATGCAATCTAACCCAATAATGCAATCTAACCCAATAACACAATCTAACCCAATAACACAACCTAACCCAATAATGCAATCTAACCCAATAATGCAATCTAACCCAATAACACAACCTAACCCAATAACACAACCTAACCCAATAACACAATCTAACCCAACAACACAACCTAACACAATAACACAACCTAATCCAATAACACAACCTAATCCAATAACACAACCTAATGCAATAACACAACCTAATCCAATAACACAACCTAATCCAATAACACAACCTAATGCAATAACACAACCTAATCCAATAACACAACCTAATCCAATAACACAACCTAATGCAATAACACAACCTAACCCAATAACACAACCTAATGCAATAACACAACCTAACCCAATAACACAACCTAACCCAACAACACAATCTAATCCAATAACACAACCTAACCCAATAACACAACCTAATGCAATAACACAACCTAATCCAATAACACAACCTAACCCAATAACAAAACCTAATGCAATAACACAACCTAATTCAATAACACAACCTAATCCAATAACACAACCTAACCCAACAACACAACCTAACCCAATAACACAACCTAACCCAACAACACAACCTAACCCAATAACACAACCTAATGCAATAACACAATCTAACCCAATAACACAATCTAACCCAATAACACAACCTAACCCAATAACACAACCTAACCCAATAACACAATCTAACCCAATAACACAATCTAACCCAATAACACAATCTAACCCAATAACACAATCTAACCCAATAACACAATCTAACCCAATAACACAATCTAACCCAATAACACAATCTAACCCAATAATGCAATCTAACCCAATAATGCAATCTAAAACAATAACGCAACCTAACCCAATAACACAACCTAACCCAATAACACAATCTAACCCAATAACACAATCTAACCCAATAACACAACCTAACCCAATAACGCAATCTAACCCAATAACGCAACCTAACCCAATAACACAACCTAACCCAATAACACAACCTAACCCAATAACACAATCTAACCCAATAATGCAATCTAACCCAATAATGCAACCTAATCCAATAACACAACCTAATCCAATAACACAACCTAACCCAATAACACAATCTAATCCAATAATGCAAT
This sequence comes from Cepaea hortensis, assembly GCA_963921405.1. Taxonomy (NCBI): domain Eukaryota; kingdom Metazoa; phylum Mollusca; class Gastropoda; order Stylommatophora; family Helicidae; genus Cepaea; species Cepaea hortensis. The sequence goes on from OY992891.1 coordinate 22,136,470, forward strand.
CTAACCCAATAATGCAATCTAACCCAATAACACAACCTAACCCAATAACACAATCTAACCCAATAACACAATCTAACCCAACAACACAACCTAACCCAATAACACAATCTAACCCAATAATGCAACCTAACCCAATAACGCAACCTAATCCAATAACACAACCTAATCCAATAACACAACCTAATCCAATAACACAATCTAACCCAATAACACAATCTAACCCAATAACACAACCTAACCCAATAACACAACCTAACCCAATAACACAATCTAACCCAATAATGCAACCTAATCCAATAACACAACCTAATCCAATAACACAACCTAACCCAATAACACAATCTAACCCAATAACACAACCTAACCCAATAACACAACCTAACCCAATAACACAATCTAACCCAATAATGCAACCTAACCCAATAACACAACCTAATCCAATAACACAACCTAACCCAATAACACAACCTAACCCAATAACACAATCTAACCCAATAACACAATCTAACCCAATAACACAACCTAACCCAATAACACAACCTAATCCAATAACACAATCTAACCCAATAACACAATCTAACGCAATAACACAACCTAATCCAATAACACAACCTAATCCAATAACACAACCTAACCCAATAACACAATCTAACCCAATAACACAACCTAATCCAATAACACAACCTAACCCAATAACACAACCTAACCCAATAACACAATCTAACCCAATAACACAATCTAACCCAATAACACAACCTAATCCAATAACACAATCTAACCCAATAACACAATCTAACCCAATAACACAACCTAACCCAATAATGCAATCTAACCCAATAATGCAATCTAACGCAATAACACAATCTAACTCAATAACACAATCTAACCCACTAACACAATCTAACCCAATAACACAACCTAACCCACTAACACAATCTAACCCACTAACACAATCTAACCCAATAACATGGGTAGAACTGCAGTCAAGCTGTAAAAACACAACAAAAAAATCAACAAACATGAGAAGTAGAATGGGCCAGCTTTACAAAATTACAATCACGAATGACAGAATGGGTGTGGTGGATAGAGTCTTCAACAACACTCAAATAACAAACAAACACTAATACAACTACAGAAAAAACATATAACAGTTAATCAAAACAATGTTTTCCCTACATGAATTTGAATAACGAAGACAGAAACAATAGTCTCTTGTTAAAGTTTGCAGAAGCCATCATGAATAATTTACATAGGCCAGTTTTGTGCAAACAGAAAGACATAATAGTCAGTTTAAAATTAGTGGTAGACAATTAACATTACTGTGCGAACATGTGTATATTTCTTCAACTTTAAGGGTTTATCTAGTTACTTTATGTTGTGTGATTTCTGCAGTATGTAACTGACGAGATGCAGCAAAATAGGCCAGGTAATAAATCACGCAATCTATTATTTGTGTCTTCGTTATTAAAATATAACAGTTATTTAGCTGACTTTTAGCCTTCACCGCAGTAGTCCAAGCAACGAAACACACATTGTACGTGCAAGTCAAACTCAGTTCAACAAGTGTTTTTCCCTCCTGGCAACTTACTACATGGTCAATATCACGCCGGCCACATTTACTACCTAAGATATTCTCTGATACCTGGGAGTCTCTGTGGCGAAGTGGTCAAGCCGTTTGGCTCGGGCTCAGTAGGTTGTGGGTTCGATTCCGGGCCGCGACCTTCGGTTCACGAGTCAAATTTTTCTGAGACTCCCATGAGTCGTCGCTAGAGCTACGGAGTTCGTGCTTTGTGCGACGCTTTCCGCGCTGCGGAAAGAGACCGAGCCATATGGGATAAAACCCGGTCCAATGAAGTCGACCCTGTCGACTTTTAAGCAACTTTTTTTTTTCTCTGATACAAATTTTAGGTTGGTTCAAGCTCATAGGCTGGGAGCCCAGGACAATTTTAAAAATCCTGCCATGGTAGGGACTCAAACATATGACCACCACGCTAGAAGGCAAACATGATAGCCACTGCACTACCGTAACATCCCACAATTTCATCTATCGGAGGAAATATAATCAGTAGTCCAAACTGGTGGCACCAGGAGCCGTTATTTCCCAAACCCTAATTCAAACCTTGCCAACGGACGTTAGATGAGACTTTTAGTCTGTTTCATTCTGTTAAAACTGACAGTTGGTTGAATTGCATCCTAGCTTTGAACTATTTTGCTAAATTAAGAATGAAAACACGCCAACTGCCCATATCATTAAAACACTTGAATACTCAGCAATAAAACAAGCTCTTTCTTTCAGGCTGATGATGATACTGGAGGTCAATGAAATGACAGGAGGTCGATGAGTTTATTGGAGGTCAATGAGTTTATTGGATGTCAATGAGTTTATTGGAGGTCAATGAGTTTATTGGAGGTCAATGAGTTTATTGGAGGTCAATGAGTTTATTGGAGGTCAATGAATTTATTGGAAGTCAATGAGTTTATTGGAGGTCAATGAGTTGACTGGCGGTCAATGAGTTGACTGGACGTCAATGAGTTGACTGGAGGTCAATGAGATGACTGGAGGTCAAATGATCTGACTGGAAGTCAATGAGTTAACTGGAGGTCACTGAGTTAGCTGGAGATCACTGAGTTAACTGGAGGTCAATGATTTGATTGAACCCAAATAAGATTGGAGGTCAGAGGTCAATGTGTTAAATGCAGGTTCAATAGTTTATTGAAGGTAAATGAGTTGACTGGAGGCCAATGAGTAGACTGAAGGTCAATGAGTTGACTGGAGGCCAATGAGTTGACTGGAGGCCAATGAGTAGACTGGAGGTCAATGAGTAGACTGGAGGTCAATGAGTAGACTGGAGGTCAATGAGTAGACTGGAGGTAAATGAGTAGACTGGAGGTAAATGAGTAGACTGGAGGTAAATGAGTTAACTGGAGGCCACTGAGTTAACTGGAGGTCACTGAGTTAACTGGAGGTCACTGAGTTAACTGGAGGTCAATGAGCTGACTGGAGGTCAATGAGTTGATTGAACCCAAATAAGATTGGAGGTCAGAGGTCAATGTGTCAAATGGAGGTTCAATAGTTTATTGAAGGTCAATGAATTTACTGGAGGCCACTGAGTAGACTGAAGGTTGATGAGTTGACTGGAGATAGTGGCTGATTGTCAGTCAAAAAGTTGCTTGGATGCCAGTGAGTTTATTGGAGGTCAATGAGTTCAATGGAGGAGGTCAAGGAGTTGACTGCAGGTCAATGAGTTCAGTGGAGGTCAACAGTCTTGTTTTCTTGTATACAACAAAATGTTCTCACCCACAGTGTCCCATGCCGTTGTTAGCAGTACACAACGACTGATGAGCTTTATCATAATTTAGCGCAGCAGAAATATCAAGGGTATAATGATAAACCGAACTAGACTATACCCACAAACAGACTAGACCAACCCACAGACTAGACCAACCCACACACAGACTAGACTAAACCACACACAGACTTGACTAACCCACACACAGACTAGAATAACCCACAAACAGACTAGACTAACCCCCACAAAGACTAGACTAAACCACATACAGACTAGACTAACCCCCACAAAGACTAGACTAACCCACAAACAGACTAGACCAACCCACAAACAGACCAGACCAACCCCCACACAGACTAGACTACACAAACAGACTAGACTAACCCCCTCAAAGATTAGACTAACTCCCACACAGACTAAAGAAACCCACACACATACATAATCCCAATTAAGAAATCACACAAAAGTCAAGTATTAGTAGCTTAACATGAAAGAGAACAGACAGTGTGCTAACTAAATAACAAAGCTTATAGTAAAACCTTATTGTTCTCGGTGGTGTCTTCATTTGATTTCCCTTGTTCACTCTCTCCTGGCATGTTGTCTGCGCAGGACACACTGGCTTCTTCCTCCGGCCTAGTCAGAAAAATGGATGTGTTACTACACTGAGCTAATTTATAGAACTTTATGTTGTGATGCCGATCTGTGGCAAAATGTTTACGAATGCAATTCATTGTAATCCTGTGTGCTGTGTTCAAAACACAGTTGTGGATGGTTTGGAAGCATGCCGCCTTGGTTTCCCTACAATGGTATGAGTGCCGGTTGTTCAGAAAGCAATGGCAAACTTTTTGTTTTGTTGCATATCCTATTTACAGGATACCACCACCATTTTACTGCTGTTGTTGATGTCTTGGCATGCTTATGTTCAGTAGTTTTCCACTGCTTTCTGAACAACTGGCTCTCATACCAACACGTTAAGATCCAGCGTGACGAGGTCTGCTGCCAAATCGGTCACAGCTGTGTTTAGAACACAGGTAAGCGAGGTCACAAATCATGTTTGCAAGCCCTTAGCCACAGAGATCGGCAATGGCAAACTACTGAACATAAAAACTGTCCCTGGAATCACAAACAGCCAAAGAATGCTAGAGTTTACTCATCATCATCATCATGTGCCATGTTGGTAAGCGTGGGCGGTCATGTTTTGTCATCTCACTTTATCACCAGAGTCGTGGATCAGCTCAGTGTTCCTGTCTCGACCATGTCACGTGGCCAAGCCATCCAGGTATTTACTTCTCTGCCTTTCCCTTGTTCTCTTCCCATGTTGTCAATTGTCATCAAGTTTTCCAATTTATTTCTTCTCATAACGTGACCAAAAATTGTTGACTGTCTACATCTAATTTCTCTAATCAGTTTACAATTTTCATTTGTTTCTTGTAGGACTTGGTCATTGGTTTTCCTGTCTGTCCATGGCATTCTTTGCATTTTCCTCAGAAACCACATTTCCACAGCCATCAGATGTTTTTCAGCCTGCTTGCTCATTGTCCATGCTTTACATCTATACAAAAGCATACACATTCTATGTAACACCTCAACACTTTTTTCTCGTTTATTTGTCAGTATGTTTTCCAAGTTGCAAAAGGCTACCTTCGCCATGGTGATTCTTGTTCTAATCTCTTGAAGGAGATGTTATGGCTGTTCCGAGATAATTGTACCGATTCACTTGTTTAAGAATATTCCCATTTACTTGAATATTATATTGTAGTATTTCCTCTTTCCTATGACGACCATAATCTGTCTCTTCTTACAATTTAATTCTAACCCAAGTTGTTCACTGTGTGTAGCACCTGCATCTACTAAATGTTGCAGACCCTGCTTATTGTGTGTAATCAATACAGTATCATCTGCATTTCTAATGATATTGATCTTTCGCCCTCCAATGATGATTCCTTTCATATCTTCTACATTTCTGAAAATATTTTCAGTTTACAGGGACACAAATTTCCGGAGACCATACAATCCCTGTCTCACACCTCTCTTATTAAGCTGATATTGGCCTACTTCATTATCAATTTTTATGGCAGCTTGTTTCCAATATATGTTTTTTACAAGTCTGAGGTCTTTCCAATCAATCTGTAAATCTGCAAGCATATTTATCATGTTGACATGTCTTACTTTATCGAAAGCCGTTTTGTAGTCAACAAAGCAAAGATGTAGGTCTTTGTTTACTTTTATAAAACATTCAATTAATGTTCTCAGCATATATACAACATTTACTGTACTTCTATGACACTTCTACTTGTGCCATTAGTATTGGGAATTTTTGCTGACCCTTGCAGATGAAGTCGGAACACATATGGGAATGTCCTAAATGCTGTGATATCAGTTCTTGACTCAACTCAACTTTATGACATGTGGGAACTACAGCACAAGACTAACTGTTCAGCACACATGTCAGAAGCATGCAGTGGCATGTGAGACATCCAGATAAGCAGACGCAGAATTATGGAGACAGGCTAGAAATGCATGTGAACAAATCAACATCTGAAGCGGACATTCCATTCTCACACTGTTCATGATCTTTCCGGGTCTTTGTTGAGCTCATCAATGTTACATGAGTGTCAACAGACTGATGAAAGGGTTAAACAAGATTGAGTTGAGTTGAGTTAAGAACCGACATCACAGCACTCAAATACAAACAGATGTAAAAAAATCCACAGCTCACAGTGTCGCTCCACCATGCATTCAATTCAGAAGCTGGGCGATGGAAACATGTACTATCAGTCAAACATCAGGAAAATGTGAAAGCAAACTATAGCCAGAAGCAAAAACACTTCAGAGACCCTAACAGCTCAAAAGCCTATCTGCTATATTGGACTGGAAGTCCCCAAATAACACATAAAAATAGTATACATTCTAAGATATAAAGTGACATACTAGTGTTCAAACAGCTGAATCAGCATTCTCAAATTTGAAGAAAGAAATGGGATTGTCCTTGAATGTAAAAAACAAAACAAAACAGAAACAACAGTTACATCAAAGAAAAAGATTACGTCAAAATGTGAGACAGCAATAGATGTGTTAGGGCAGTGGTTCTCCACCTTTTTTGGCTCGTGCCCCGCTTCACCATATTTTCAGAACGTCATTCCCCCCCTTTCGTATTTCCTACCTAAAAATCCCCTCTCCCGCCCCTACAAAGTATACGTAATAATGGAAGCACATACTAAAACAAGTCTAGACGTCCACATAAAACGAGATTTGTGGGTCTACTTACTTTATAAAATGAATTTTAGAAGGGGTGAGATGTACAGAACCGTAAGTATGAAGGGAAAACCAATATCAAGTAATCGGTTCTTGTATTAACGCGATCTTGAGATAATCTTCATTCCCCCCCTGGAAACCCCAAAATTCCCCCCTGGGGGGTGGGGGGGGGAATTCCCCACCGGTTGAGAACCACTGTGTTAGGGTTAGGCTGACAGGATTCAATGCCAAACAGAAAGTACATCAGGACCAAACAAAAATGGATGGTGGGAAATGGGAAAGTTGGGGTATGTCACAATTATGACTTAAACAGTTGTTAATATGGTAGTAGACTTGTTGTATTATAATACAATGACAAAATTTCAACGATATATATAAGCTCATGGCAAATATGGAAAGTTTCTTCAGACAATAAATCATCCGATGGCACTGAATCAGATAGAAATGTAAACAAGCTGACAATAAATCATCCGATGGCACTGAATCAGATAGAAATGTAAACAAGCTGACAAGTTAACAGATTCAGTGCAATAGAGGAGCGGCCAGCCTTGTGGCTAGCATATTGCACTGTACTTCGGGAGACCTGGGTTTGAATCCTCAGTAAGATGTGGATTTTTTTTCTGTCAGGGGCAAAAAGAAAACTCTAACCTGCACAGTTTGCGGTGACTACTAGCCAGGCTGCCTTGATTCCTCAGGTTCAAGACCCCCCATCCTACACCCCAAGGTATAATAGGCAGCAGATAAAACAGGGTTTTTTACAGTGCCAAACAAAAAGTGGGTTTGGACTAAACAAAAATGGATAACGGAATATGGGAAGTAGGAGTGTGTCATAGCTGTGACTTAAAAGTTATTAATATGGTAGCAGGCATGTTGTATTATATATCAAATTAAAGGGAGTTGAAGATGGAAAAGTACTATATATAAACTTATGGCAGATATGGAAAGTCACTTCCATGGCACAGTTAAAATTCCTAGTGGTATAGGATGGAAGATGTGTGACAGAGATTAATAGCAGATTGGGCCAAGTAAAAGCTGCATTCAGAAAATGAAAAGTACTTTGTGCAATAAATCACTTTCATTGAAAGTCAGAAAGAGAGGCTGAAATGTTATATAGAACCTGATCTGCTGTGTGGCACTAAATAATAGAACATGGACAAATTAGGAAGAGCTTTGATGTAATGGAGGTGTTATTTCTGAGACATGATGTAAGTACCTTTGACTGCCAGACTAAACTAACAATAAGTGCCTGGAAAAGGGTAGAGATAATAGAATATTATAAACAAATATAATATAAGAAAGACAAAGTTCTTTGGTCAAGTAAAGAGAAGAGAGACATTTGGAAAACATGACTGGAAAGAAAAGGCAAGGGTAGGCCAAGAGAAATTATTGTGCATGGGTAAGGGTGATGGCATGAAGGAATATCACCAACAGAATTAATCAGTAACATCAAGGAGATCTGTGGGGGTGCAGGAACGTCTACGCCAGCTGACCTGGCACATGATGATGATGGTATATTTTAAGTGCAATCTCATTACCCTGATCATAAACATGATCACCGGTTGCTAATGCATATTCACAACAATACAATATATACCCCTGTTAATCTTATAAAAACATGCATAAAGTTTTAATAATAAGGCAATTCTAATAAAAACTAACTGTGCAAAGCTAGTAGATGCCTTTGCTATACAAATATTTATGTTACCTGGGTAGAGCCCCGGTTGCTCCTGTTTCTTGCTCGCCGTTAGGGGCCCTTCCACTGTCATCATCATCCATTCTCTACCTCAGCTTGTCCCCTCAGTGCGATTTCTTAAACTACACACTTGTCTGACAGATTGCAATAAAACGCTCTTGTCTGACACGGGCTGCATGAAGCAGCAAGATAAGTGAACTACTTACACCACTAATAAAATGGATATAAGAAACGGCAGCGACATGGCGGCAGCCATGGGAACCGAATTAACAATCACGGTTGTTGAAATCATCGACACGAAACCTCCCCTAAAATGTCCACACTTCCACGGCCGTGCACGCATATTTAACTACAAAAATACATCTCGATGCTAAACAAATGCACAACGTGAAATAAAACTATACAAGCTGCAAAAATCCGTGCATAGTTGTACAAAGTCTCAAGGGCTCACACAGCCGCCATTTTGGACTGGCATTGGGAATTCATTATTATGAGCAGTGTTGTTTTCTTCTGAAAACTGTCAGTAAAAAATCACATTTTTGTCCTCTAATGTCCCGCAAGAAATAATTTGTGAAATCACACATTTGGAAGCAGAAGAATGGTGTCCTGACGAGGATACTTTGAAGATTTAATGATTTGAACAGGGCGACGTCTGCTAGAGGACTCGGCCCGCGCCGGTTATCTTCAGAGATATATGAATATGAATACATGATACAATACTACCCGTCCAGGGAATTTTTTTATCTCTCTCGCCATCTCTTGCGATTCTTACACCCCCAAACACAGCCTGTCTCAACCACATAGCTGTCCTTTTCTTCGCCCGTTCCCCTAGTTTGCTAGTCCAGTTGGTGAGGTAGAAAGATAGCGTATTTAAGAAAAGATACAGACCCTTTGTATGTAACCGGACACAGGGATATTGGCATATCCAGGACACGGACACAGGTCATTAAGAACTGCATATCGATCCAGATTGTAGGTCAGTAGAATTGTACCCCCGACCTGGTACAGGGATCAACACAGACGCATGCATAAATGTCCTTATAACATGTCAGACTGAGGAAATAATAACTTCTTTAAGATATAAAACAAAGGACAAAGACAAATGTTTAAAAATAAAAACACAATTGAAAAGAAAAAAAAACAAAAACTGTCATCCGGGGCCTGAGAACAGAATCAGGCCCAGAACGTGAGCCCAGGCTTAAGAAATTTTGATATTTGAACTATCTGTTAAAATAGAAACACAGTGGCGGTTCAAGTCGGGGTTTTATTACGCTTCTTGGAGTGGCAAGATATTAAACTTTAATTAGAATAATACTGGAAAGCAAACAGCAGGGCCAATAACTGAACAACTTCAGGCATTTATGCTGTGTCCTACTTTTCCTCTTGCAGGCCTGTTTTCTTAATTCTTTCAGCGTTGTAGTTCATTTGCACAAGGCGTTCATTGATGTTTATATTGGCCGTCGGCCAGTTTTATTTCTTCTTGTTCGCAAGTGAATCGGGCGTCTTTTTATTACTGTAATTAAAGTTGGTTGTTTGGCGCTGTTGTTCTTGATATCATTTGAAAAGAATACTTGATCAAAATAAAGAAGCTTTACGTGCGGAGTGTGACCATAAGATGTTGCGGTGAAATAGTTTTCATCAACAGGGGGAAATCTATAGTTATAAAGCGCGTTGCGTTCTTCTCTGTATAGCTACTTGTTTAATTTAAATAGCTGCTATTACTGTCCAGCTAATGTTGGGAGGGTTGTGAAATGTCAAAAACCGATATAATTGCACTCCGGACATTCGCATACGTGATCCGTCCGGGGACGGAGCGCTTATGGGAATGCCCCGAATGCTGTGATGTCGATTCCTAAATCAATCAATCAATCACTCCGTCCTCATCTTCAACATCCAGCGAAGAGTCCCAATACTAATGGTACCAGTAGCAGTCTTTCCTCGGAGTCCCGAGTGTGTCGGCCAGATCCTCTGGTTACTTTCTGCAGCATCATTCTCTCCAGGCCGTGATGATCTATTTGTTGCTTGCTTGTGTTCGTTGGCTTGAGCTCCAACGTGAAGTCCTGTATGTCGGATGAAGGCATCCTGTTGTCCAACATCAGTGTGATGTCATACAGTACCTGAGGTTTGCGTGAGTATCCGTTGTCCCATGTCTGGCTTATTGGTGTGCAGACTGGTGGTTCCTCGCCGTACAGGCAGACACACTCCGACTTCGGAGGAAATCTATTTGTTCTTCCGCACTATACCCATGATCCCAAAGGGCCACTACCACGTTTGCCTTATCATGCACCAAGAAGTGCAGACCCAGCCAATCTGACCGCCTGCTCATTTTCCCGCCATACTAACATGTTCAGGGAAAAAAATCTAACAGTTGCTCTCGGTTTATGTTTGTTGAAAAGCAAGGCGAAGTACTAAATGATACATATGTTACACAATCACGCATCAAACCCGTAGGAGACAGATACATGAAATGTACCTGGCATTATCAGAAGACCTGAAATAAACAATATTGCCTTATGTACATACATGGCAACAGAAACAGAGTGTGGCAGTGAAGGATGTGTGTGGCAGCTGTGACCCTTGTCCATGCCTACAAGTGTACTGGGTATACAGTGAAAAAGTAAATAAGTAAGTTGCATATACTTTGCAGGACTTGACGAGGTAAATTACATGTACCTCAGAAGTCGGAGTGGGTTAGCCTAATGGAGAGCGACACTGGTAATAAGAACAGGTAATCCACACGCAAAAATCAGTCAATTTTTTGTTGTTGGTCACGTTATGAGAAGAAATAAACTAGAGAACTTGGTGACAACCGGTAAGACTGAGGGGAAAAGAAGAAGGGATTGATTGATTGATTGATTGATTTAGGAACCGACATCATAGCATTGGGGCATTCCCACAAGCGCTCCGTCCCCATCCCCAGCAGCCAGCGAAGAGTTCCAACACCGATAGTACCAGTAGCAATCTGATTATATGTCCGTCTCGCCTTTCCCCTGAGTGTCGAGCGTCGGCCAGATCCCCTCGTCACTCCTTGCTGTCTCATTCTTGCCAGACCATGGTGATCCATTTGCTCTTCCGAGGTTACACGTGCTCCCACAAAGCCGCAACCACGTCTGCCTTGTCATGCATCAATACTTCACCAAGTTTTGCCGAGCCAGCCAATCTGTCCGCCTGTTCATTCCCCAGCACACCGCCATGCCCCGGAGAAAAGATCCAGGCTATGCTTGCCACCCGTGACCTTTGAGCGATGCAGGCCTGAGGGAGATGACCGACTGCTTTAACCAGAGCATTAGGACAGCATCAGTACCGCAGGATTGGGTGCACAGTTATCTCATTCCTCTCGAGACAAAACACAGAGCTAACCCACAACTCTGGTGATCGTTTGAGATGGCGAAACAAGACAGCCCACGCTTATCGGCATGGCACATGATGATGATGCCATGGAGTCCAATTTTAAGAATTCGCAGATGCCAAACCTTGCCTTCCGGGCGGCAGGCGAACATCTAGCTACTTTGTTCCCGCTATAAAAATGGATTGGTTTGAATTCCGTTCACACTCCATTGTTGCGGGTTCAAGATAATTTCAGACCTGGCTAATGGTAAAATCGTTTCAGTTTTGTTGTTTCTTCGTTCGCTTTGAACTAGAGCCTTGCCACCTGTCTAATTTTCGCGTATGGGCCAGTTTTCCCTATTACCAGTGTCCCTCGCCATCCAGCAAACCCACTCCGACATCTGAGATACTTCGTAATTTAAGTCTCAAAGTCAAGGGTGAGAAGTCAACATTTTAATTCAACTGACCGGTGTAGGGGTTGAACCGGCTACCTCGACATCAGCACACCGGATGTTTAAAATTGCCGCTCTTATCTATTCGGCCACGCACACCTTTTATATGCCCCTGTAAGACAAAGGAAGACAGGGGACGGTATCATGGAAAGCTTGGACACACAAGGAACACATAATTACATAAACATCATCCTCTTCTTCATGCGCCATGCTGAAAAACTTGAGCGGTCATAGTTCGCCATCTCGTACGATCATCTGTGTCTTGGATCATCTCTGTATTCTTGTCATTGTGCATCTAGATATTTATATCCCTGTCTTTCCATTGTTTTTGTTTTTAACACCAATTTTGTCAATTATCACTAAATTTGGTAGTTGATTCCTCCTCATACTTGTCCAAAAGTCGGCTACGTGGGGAAGGAATTGCAAGTGAAATTCGTGATCCACAACACAGCTGTTGGCGATTTGAAAGCAGACAGCCTTGCTTTGGTTTGCATACAAAGGTATGAGTGCCTGTCGTTCAGAAAGCACTGGCAAACTACGGAACATAAACTTGCCAAGAAATCACAAATTCCCAAAAATGCTGTGGTCGACTGCGACGTCCTGTAAAGGATATGCGACTAAGTTTTTAACTTGTCCAAACAATCTTGCCGGTCGCCCTGGCCAAGGTGTTAACGACATTGTTCGAAATCCCGTATATCCACGTGGGGGAAAACAGCAGCTGCGAGAATCGGCAGAGGTTCGCGCCGCACTGGTAACTTAGGGGGGTATGTAAGTCGGTCATTCAGAAAGTAATGGCAAACTACTGAACGTAAAACATGCCTAGTACATCAACAGCACCTGAAAAATGCTGGTGTTGACTGCAACGCCCTGTACGGGATATGCAACATTTTAAAAATCTTGACTGCCTGCGCCTAACTGATCTAATCCATTTACTGCTTTCATTTGTATTTCGTAAGACTTTGTCATTTGTTTGTCTGCGTCTAATTTATCTAATCCATTTAACGCTTTCACATTTTAATTAACAACAAAAATGCATCCAACATACAACAAGTTAGAAGCTATAGAGGATCTGAGTGCCACAGCGACCACTTCCTCGTTGGGGCAAAATTTAAAATAAAACTTAAGAGAGCTTTCTATGCTAAACTACAAAGGTTACACCCAACATATAACAGAGAAAAACTACAAGAAATTACAGCCAAAGAGAAATTTGCAGTTGAAATAAAATTTAAACTTGAAATTCTACAAAACCCGTTGGGGGAAAGCGTAGACCAATCTTGGTTGAACATCAAGAATACAATTCAATCTACCGCAGAAGAATGTCTCGGTGTGTTAACCACGCATAGAAAGCACAAATGGTTCAATCAAAAATGTGAAGAAGCAGTCATTAGAAAAAAAGAATGCCAGGCAGGTATGGCTAAATGACATCAACAACATCCAACATGAAGAGCAATATAGAACTGAATGTAAAGAGGCTACAAAAATAGTTCGCCAGCAGAAGCGAGAATATATGAGCAATATAATCAAAGATATGGAAATTAATCACCAGAAAAACGAATCCAGAAAGTTTTTTTTAAAGAACTGAAGTCAATGAAACGAGGGCACCAACACAACACATATGGTTTAAAAGACAAAAATGGGAATATGATAAATACCAATGAGGAAATGTATAACACATGGAAAAAGTACTTTGTTGAATTACTAAATTGTGAAGCTCTAAGTAACACTTTCTCACAGGAAGAGGTTCTAACGTGTGAACCACAAATTAAAGAACCTGTTTTTGAAGAAATCCTATATGTAATCACACGATTTAAAAACAATAAGGCAACTAGGGCTAATGGAATTGCTGCTGACTTTATAAAGGCAGGTGGCCATGTATTACATCTAAAGCTATACGAACTAATAATAAAAATCTGGAGGACATAAGAATTACCCCATGACTGGAAAGAGTCATTATTGATATCTATCTTTAAGAAAGGAGACAAGTTCCAATGTGAAAATTATAGAGAAATATCACTACTGTCCACAAGCTATAAGATACTATCCGCAGTATTACTAAATAGACTAAAACCATATTCAGAAGACATATTAGGTGACTACCAGGCGGGTTTTAGACAAAACAGATCAACAATAGATCAGATATTTATCTTACGAAAATAGCCGAGAAAAATTGGGAATATAAAAGAGATCTCCATAACATTTTTGTGGATTTTAAAAAAGGCTTATGATAGTGTCCATAGGAATAATCTATGGAATGCTATCCAGGAATTTGGAATACCAAGGAAGTTAATCAACATGACCAGACTATGCATGGAAGATACTTATAATATAGTAACATATAAAGGCAGGAAATCAGACCCTTTCCAAATAACATCTGGCTTGAAACAGGGTGATGCACTATCGCCGCTCCTTTTCAATCTGGCTCTAGAGAAAGTTGTAAGGAAGGAAAAGGAGGAATGTGCTGTTGGAGGAATTTTCAGACTACTTGGTTATGCAGATGATATTGATATTATAGGGAAAATGAACAAAAGACATCGGAAATATTGACTCACTTAAAGGGAAAAGCTCAACAAATGGGGCTGGTTATCAACCAAGATAAGACGGAATATATGGTAATTTCAAGAGAAGGAACGGCTAAAAACTCTGGCCACATACAAATAGATAATATGACCATTAAAAGAACGGAAACATCCAAATACCTGGGTACAATCTTCAACTGCTCCAACATAATAAGGGAAGAAATACAAATTAGAATCAACTCTGGAAATAAGATTTACTATGCACTACAACATCTGCTAAAATCAAAGGCGCTATCTCGTAACACCAAGATCACAATATACAAAACACTGATCAGACCAGTTGTGCTGTATGGGTCTGAAACCTGGAGTACAACTAAAGGAGACGAAGCCTTGTTACAATCCTTTGAGAGCAGGGTCTTAAGATGCATTTTTGGGCCCATTAGGGATACACAAAATGGAGAGTGGAAAAGAAGAAGCAACAAAGACATTTATGATCTGTTTAAGTCCCCGCTAATCACTGGTATCATCAAGGCTAATAGACTACAGTGGCTGGGGCATATAGAAAGAATGGAAGATAATAGGTTAACAAAACTCGCTTACACTCAGGAAATAAATGACCGTAGACCCCGAGGTAGACCAAGAAGACGGTGGAGAGATAGTATACATACAGACTTACAAGCACTTGGAATCAGCGACTGGCAAGAGAAGGTCAACCAGAGAGACGAATGGAAACGGCTTGTATCTGCAGCAAAGAACCTCAATGACTCGGAATGCTGAAGAAGAAGAAGAAGAAGAATTTAATGCTTTTATTTGTTTCATGTAGGACTTTCTCATTTTTTTTTTCTGTCTGTGGTATTCTTTGCATTTTCCTAAGAAACTCTATTCCCGATGCTATAAAATGTTTCTCAGCTTGTCTGCTTATTGTCCATTTTTCTCATCCGTAAATCACTATAAGTTGTGTATAGCACCTCTTGTTCCACAGTCTGGGATGGCTGCCCTAAATCTAATATGAAACGATTGTGTTCGCTTCAAAACCGCGCTATACGTCTAGTTTCTAGCATAAAGCACGTTGAAAGTAATAAATTATACAGCCATCTAAGACTTCTACCACTTCAAAAGCGCTTCCTTTTTAACAAAGCCAAATTAGTGAATAAAATTATATCTGAAAATACCCCAGAGTATCTTCTACCGTTAATTCAATCTAATGCAATGAACAGTAAGCGCTTAAATTTATTACAGCTTCCTAAGCCTAGATTGGACTTATACAAAACTTGTTTCGCATATTCTGGTGCTCACTTGTGGAATAGCCTTCCAACAGAACTGAAAACACCAATGAGTCCCTACACATTCAACCGAAAACTCTTTCATTACTTACTTCATACCGACTATATGCCTCCATAAGTCACCCACTAGTATCATTTTTCCACTATCATTCTTCACTGTATGTGTGTGAACGAGACAGTGGGTGAGAGAGTGAGTTAGAAAGAGTGTGAGTGGAAGAATTAGTATGATAGAGAGAGTGAGAGAGTATGCATGCGCGTGTGCCTGAGTGAGTGTAAAAGTGAGTGAGTGTGTGGACATATGTGTGAGAGATTTAGTTAGAGAATGAGTGAATCTGAGAGAGTGGGTGTGTTGTGTGTCTGCCTGTCTGTGTGATAGAGTGTGAAAGTTAGTGAGTGAGTGTGAGTTAGAGAGTCATCGAGTAAATGAGTGAGTAAGGGAGCGTGAGTGAGTGAGAGAGAATTTGTGGGTATGCGTGTATGTGCACGAATGAGTGAGTGTGAGAGCGAGTGAGTGGGTAAAAGAGAGAGCGTGGGTGAATGAGAGAGTGCATGAGAAAGTGTAATGTATGTGTGTGCATGTCTGGATGTGTGTATGGGTGTATATGTGTGTACATGTGTGTATCTGTGTGTGACTCTGTGTGTATGTCTGTACGTGTGTTAAAGTGTGCGTTCATGTGTTTATATGCGTTTATATGCATGTGCGTGTGTGTATGTGTGTATGGATGAGTCTGTGTGTGTGTGTGTGCTCGTGTATGTATTGTATATCTTTGTATGTGTAAGTGTGCATGCATGCAGTGTATGCGAGGGAGTGTATATTCGGCTGTTATGTCAGTACGTGTGAGTAAGTATATGGATGTGTGCAGGTGTGTGTATTGCGTGGGTATGATGTGTGTGGGTGTGTGTATGTACATGTGTGTAAGAGAGAAGAGAGAGAGAAAGAGAGAGAGAGAGAGAGAGAGAGAGAGAGAGAGAGAGAGAGAGAGAGAGTTGAGCGCACGCATGTCATCTAACATGCTGATCCATATGTTTTGTGTATTCTCATTTTTTTCATATTATCATTTTGATGCACTTGATTTTAACATGCATAAAATGAATTCATGTAAATTACTGTAAAGCAAGTGAGAGAGTTAGTGAGTGTAAGTAAGAGAGAGAGAGAGAGTGAATGAGTGTGAGAGTGTGTGTATGTAAAGAGAGCGCAAGAGAGAGAGAGAGAGAGAGAGAGAGAGAGAGAGAGAGAGAGAGAGAGAGAGAGAGAGAGAGAGAGAGAGAGAGAGGGGGGGGAGAAA
This sequence comes from Cepaea hortensis, assembly GCA_963921405.1. NCBI lineage: Eukaryota > Metazoa > Mollusca > Gastropoda > Stylommatophora > Helicidae > Cepaea > Cepaea hortensis. The sequence continues at coordinate 22,153,572 of OY992891.1, forward strand.
AAAAAAGAGTTGAATTGCATCACTAATTTTTACGCTACATAATGTATATGTACAATTTTTTCTCCACTTCTTGCAATTGCGAGAATTCTCACGACAATCGTCAGTGTCTCAATTGTGTGTAAAGTGTGGGAGTTTGTTCTTATTAGCTTCAGTGATCATGTGAGGCATCAAGTATTTGTCTAGATGTGAGGATGTATGTATGGGTGTGTATGTGAGGGATATGTATGTGTGTGTGGGGAATGTGTGTGTGCCTGTGTAAGAGAGAGAGAGAGAGAGAGAGAGAGAGAGAGAGAGAGAGAGAGAGAGAGAGAGAGAGAGAGAGAGAGAGAGAGAATTCAGTGCTCGCATGTCCTGTAACATGCCATTCCATATTTTTTGTGTATTTTCATCTTTCACATTATCATTTTGTATGTATGACACTTGATTTTATCATGTATAATATAACATTACTGTAATGTGAGTGAGAGCGTTAGTGAGAGGGAGAGAGAGAGAGAGAGAGAGAGAGAGAGAGAGAGAGAGAGAGAGAGAGAGAGAGAGAGAGAGAGAGAGAGAGAGAGAGAGAGAGTTGAATTGCATCACTAATTTTTAAGTTACAAAATGAATATGTACAATTTTTCTCCATTTTCTTTACAATTTTGCGACAATGCTCACGACAATCGTCACTGTATGTGTGTGTAAAGTGTGGGAGTTTGATCATAATAGTAGGTTGGGGGTTCGGGGGATGTGTGTGTGGGTGAATTCGTGATGTGTGTGGGTGGGCTCAGGATGTGTGGGTGGGAGGGGTGGGTTTGTGTGGGTGGGTGGGGGATTGTGTGTGGGTGGGTGGGGGATTGTGTGTGGGTGCGTGCGAGATGTATGGGTGTATGGGGAGATGTGTTTGTGGGTGGGGATGTGTGTTTGTGTAGGTGGTTGTGGGTGAGTGGGTGGAGGAGGATATGTTGGTGGATGATTGATGGTGGGTTATGGGATGGATGGGGGTATATGTGTGGGTGGGGAGATGTGGGTGTGGGGATATGTGGTGGGTGGGAGATGTGTGCAGGTGGGGGTGGTTGTGGGTTTGGGGATGTGTGTGTGGGTGAGGGATGTGTATGGGTGTGGGATGTTTGGGTGGATGGGTGGGGAGTGTGTGTGGGTGAGAGATGTGTGGGTGAATGTGTGTGGGGGTGTGTGGGTTGGGGGAGGGGTGCGTGATGGGTGTGGGTGATGGATTTGGAGATGTGTGTGTGGGTGGGGGATATGTCTGGCTGGGTGGGGTTGTGTGTGGCTGAATGAAGGATGTATGTGTGGGTAGTGAGGGTGATTGTAGTTGGGGGATGTGTGGATGGGTAGGAGATGTGTGGATAGATGTGTGTGTGGGTGAGGGATGTGTCTTTGGGATGTGTGTGGGTGTGGTATTGTGTGGGAGGGGAGCTGGGTGTGGTTAAATGATGTTTGTGTGGGTGGGTGAAGGTGTGGTTGGGTTTGTGGGTGGGTGAAGGATGTGTGTGAGGGTGGGGGATGTGTGCTTAGATGGGTGGTTGGGATGTGTGAGTGTGGGTGGGTAGATAGGAGATGTATGTGTTGATGAGTGGGTAAGGGATGTGTGGGTGTTAGTGGTTGAGGGATAAGTACGTGTGTCTAGGGATGTGTGAGGGGATGAATGTATGGGTTGTGTGTGCGTGGATGGGAGGTGTGTGTTTGTGAATGGGGAATGTGTTGGTGGGTGGGGATGTGTGTGAGGGATGTTTGTATGGGTGGGGAGATTGTGCGTGGGTGGGGATGTGTGTGTATATGGGTAGGGGTGTGTGGTTAAGGGATGTGTGGCTGGGGGAATGGGTGGATGGAGGATGTGTGGTTGGGTGGATGATGTGTGGTTGGGTAGAGGATGTGTGGGTGGGTGATTGTATATGAGTAAGGGTGTGTTGTTAAGGGATGCTTGGTTGGGGGATGGGTGGTTAGAGGATGTGTGGGTGGGTAGAGGATATGTGGGTGGGTGAGTGTGTGCAGGTTAGGAGATGGTGGGGGATGTTTGTAGGTGCGGGCTCGGGATCTGTGAGTGGGCTGGGGGAGATGGGAGATCATGTGGGTGAGTGCGGAATTTGTGTGTGGGTAGGTGCGGAATATGTGAGTTGACGGGGAGACATGTGTGTGGCTGAGGAATGTGTGTTTGGTTGGGTGGTTGGAGGTGTGTGGGTGGAGGAGGATATTGGGTGAGTGATTGTTGGTGGGAATTGGGACTGGTAGAGGATATGTGAGTGGGTGGGGGATGTGTGGGTTATTGAATGTATGTGTGCTTGGGGTGTGGGTGGATGGGATGTGTGGTGGGTGAGAGGTGTGTGTGGGTGGGGAGATGTGTAGGTGTAGGGATGTGGTGGATGGGTGGGGGAATGTATTGTATGTGTGTGTGGTTGGGTGGGGAAGTTGGAGTGAATGGGGGATGTGTGGGTGGGTGGTGGATGTGTCTCATAACATAGTAATATGCATTGTTTATGTTTACAAAATACATGTGACAATGTTTTTTTCCTATGCACTGTTGATGAAAGAAAGATGAATGATTGGAAGGGCCAAATGTAAGACGGGCCTGCGTGCCCAATTTGTTACCCTTTGAAAATAAAGTCTGTTCGTTCGTTCGTTCGTTCGTTTTTTTCTCATTGCAGTTGGCATCTTTTTATTGGTCAGTATATATTCTCGCAAAAGACTGTCATTGCCGAGCGATTCTCTACAAGTCACCTCTCGTCAGACGCTGTGATTGTTCCTGGATAGTTGGTCTATGTTTAAAAATGTTCCCGTTGACTTGGAGGATTAAGTCATTCATTCATTCAGTAGCATGTCCATTGCAGAACCTCGCTCCCATAACAACCTTCCGAAAAACGTCTCGATCATAAGTAAGATGCCCAGCGTCCGATACCCCATCTGGAGATCATCCGCCACATCCTGCACCCATCTTCTCTTTGGCCATCCTCTTCCTCTCTTCCTGGGCATATACCCATCCATTATTGTTCTCTCCAAACTTTCGTGACGTTTCAAGTGACCAAAATATTTTAATTTTCTTTGTTTTATCGTCTTTAATATCCAATTACTTCGATGATACATTGTAGTATTTCTTTCTTCCTGGAGACGACCAATGTTTCTGTGTTAATCTCTACAAGGCACCTTCCATTAGATGTTATAACTGTTCCGAGATAATTCTACCGGTTCACCTGCTTAAGAATGTTCCAATTGACTTGAATGTTACATTGTGTATTTCTTTCTTTTAGGAAAGGATAAGCAACAACCCACTTTACTAAATCACCAGAGGACAGAGAGCTAAAGAGAGTCACGACAAGAGCAAGGGCAGAAATACTTTGGAGTCTTCTTCTCTTCCTCCATTTACCCCAGTGAATCCCAAAATGAAGAGAAAATTGGCCCTAGATAGAAATATTTGGTGACGACTTTATATTGCATTTAATTCACCATCAAGGTCATCAGCATCACCATCATCATCATCATCATCATCATCAAATGGGTTGCGCTGCGCGGGATCTTATATTAACTGATCAATTGCCACAGGATTATTAATCGTCTTAAGCGACTTCCCGTGGCTGCCATGGGCTTATGTACAGTAGTTTCCCTTATGGATTAATATACAGTAGTTTCGTCTGTGGGTTAATATACAATAATTTCCCCTATGGGCTTATATACAGTAGTTTCCCCTATGGGCTAATAATATACAGTAGTTTCCCCTATGAGCCGATATACAGTAGTTTCCCCTAAGGGCTAATATACAGTAGTTTCCTCTATGCGCTAATATACAGTAGTTTCCATTATGGGCTAATATACAGTAATTTCTCCCATGGGTTAATATACAGTAGTTTCCCCTATAGGCTTATATACAGTAGTTTCCCTTATGGTCTAATATACAGTAGTTTCCCCTATAGGCTTATATACAGTAGTTTCCCTTATGGGCTAATATACAGTAGTTTCCATTATGGGCTAATATACAGTAGTTTCCATTATGGGCTAATATACAGTAGTTTCCTCTATGGGCTAATATACAGTAGTTTCCATTATGGGCTAATATTCAGTAGTTTCCATTATGGGCTAATATACAGTAGTTTCCAATATGGACTAATATACAGTAGTTTCCTCTATGGGCTAATATACAGTAGTTTCCATTATGGGCTAATATACAGTAGTTTCCATTATGGGCTAATGTACAGTAGTTTCCATTATGGGCTAATATACAGTAGTTTCGAATATGGACTAATATACAGTAGTTTCCTCTATGGGCTAATATACAGTAGTTTCCATTATGGGCTAATATACAGTAGATTCCATTATGGGCTAATATACAGTAGTTTCCATTATGGGCTAATATACAGTAGTTTCCTCTATGGGCTAATATACAGTAGTTTCCATTATGGGCTAATATACAGTAGTTTCCTCTATGGGCTAATATACAGTAGTTTCCCCTATGGGCTAATATACAGTAGTTTCCTCTATGGCGAATATACAGTAGTTTCCATTATGGGCTAATATACAGTAGTTTCCATTATGGGCTAATATACAGTAGTTTCCATTATGGGCTAATATACAGTAGTTTCCTCTATGGGCTAATATACAGTAGGTTCCTCTATGGGCTAATATACAGTAGTTTCCATTATGGGCTAATATACAGTAGTTTCCATTATGGGCTAATATACAGTAGTTTCCATTATGGGCTAATATACAGTAGTTTCCTCTATGGGCTAATATACAGTAGTTTCATCTATGGGCTAATATACAGTAGTTTCCATTATGGGCTAATATACAGTAGTTTCCATTATGGGCTAATATACAGTAGTTTCCTCTATGGGCTAATATACAGTAGTTTCCATTATGGGCTAATATACAGTAGTTTCCATTATGGGTTAATATACAGTAATTTCTCCCATGGGTTAATATACAGTAATTTCTCTCACGGGTTAATATACAGTAGTTTCCATTATGGGCTAATATATAGTAATTTCTCCCATGGGTTAATATACAGAAATTTCTCCCATGGGTTAATATACAGTAATTTCCCCCACGGGTTAATATACAGTAATTTCTCCCATGGGATAATATACAGTAATTTCCCCCACGGGTTAATATACAGTAATTTCCCCCACGGGTTAATATACAGTAATTTCCCCCACGGGTTAATATACAGCAATTTCCCCCACGGGTTAATATACAGTAGTTTCTCCCACGGGTTAATATACAGTAATTTCTCCAATGGGTTAATATACAGTAATTTCCCCCACGGGTTAATATACAGTAATTTCTCCCATGGGATAATATACAGTAATTTCCCCCACGGGTTAATATACAGTAATTTCCCCCACGGGTTAATATACAGTAATTTCCCCCACGGGTTAATATACAGTAATTTCCCCCACGGGTTAATATACAGCAATTTCCCCCACGGGTTAATATACAGTAGTTTCTCCCACGGGTTAATATACAGTAATTTCTCCAATGGGTTAATATACAGTAATTTCTCCCATGGGTTAATATACAGTAATCTCCCCCACGGGTTAATATACAGTAGTTTCCATTATGGGCTAATATACAGTAATTTCTCCCATGGTTTTTTTTTTTTTTATTAGCATATCCTTTTTACAGGACTTAGCTGTCAACACCAGCATCTTTCAGCTGTATGTTGATCTCTTGGCAAGATTACGCTCAGTAGTTTGCCATTGCTTTCTGAGCGGCCGGGTCACATACTCCGTAAGTTACCGATGCGATTCGAACCACTGCTGATTTGAACCGTCATCACGTTACCTGACGAGAGTATACGAGATTACGGAGAAAAGTCATAACCTCTAAGCCACGAAGCCGGCCTCCCATGGGTTAATATACAGTAGTTTCCCCCACGGGTTAATATACAGTAGTTTCCCTTATGGGCTAATATACAGTAGTTTCACCTAACAGATCCGGTGCCAAACCAAACAGTAATTTTGAAGCTAACAAACAAGGATGGCGGAAAATGGGAAGTAGGGGTGTGTCACAGTTATGACTTACAAGTTGTTAATATGTTAGCAGATATGTTGTATTATATAGCAAATTAAAGGGGATTGGATAAAGAAAACTACTGTAAATAAGCCCATGGCAGATACGGGAAGCAGTGTAAGACGTGTAATCATCCCATGACACTTAATCAATTAACAACATTTAAGCCATAGCTGTGACACACCCCTACTTTACATTTTCTGCTATCCATTTCTGTTTTGTCCAGAACTACTTATTTGTATGGTCCAAACCACACGTGTCAAACTCAAGGCCCACGGGCCACACCCGGCCCGCCGTACAATCATATTAGGCCCGAGAGGTCTCAACCGACGTACACATATATTCGGCCCAAGAGAGAATTTTAGGCAAACATATTTTTTATGGTCACTATATAAAGTGGTCCTCTAAAAGTACTGGAGAGTTTTGGTCAGAGACCATAACTTTATGAAGGGAAAATCCCAACTGCACCTCCCCGCGGTAGAGGATGGAAACACACTACGGTGTGGCTAACACAGCTCTGGGGACCGAGTATCCACCGGAATAAGTGGACAACTCTGCAGCTGAGCAGAGCAGGGCACTCACTTGTCCTTACAGTCGGAAATGGCTGTCAAAGGCAGAGGTAAAAAGACCACCATGTGAATGTGGAAGGCAAGGGGAAACCACCACATTATCTTCCTAAGACTTCATGGCAAAACATATTTCAAAGTTAGTGAAGGACGTTAATGGCTGTCTTAGGGCATCCTCGTCCGGTAGGGACAGTCATGAGCCACAGGTGACACCAGACCGTCATCCAGCTACTGATGGCAAAACCTTAACTAAAATAAATAAATTTAGAGTAGGAACATGGAATGTTAGGACATTAAATGAGCTAGGAAAGTTGACCAATGTTCTAAGAGAGATGGATAGCATGAAAATGAATATACTAGGCGTTAGTGAGATGAGATGGAAGGGATCGGGCAAAATTATAGCTGATAATCACACAATAATTTAAAACAATGTTTTCCCGTAGTGAATTTGAATAACGAAGACACAAACAATAGATTGCACGATTTATTGCCTGGCATATTTCGCTGCATCTCGTCAGGTACATACTGCAGAAATCACACAACTTACGTGAAATTAACTAGATAAATCCTTGAAGTTGAAATATACACAATTTCGCACAGTAATGTCACTTATCTACCACGGTAATTTTAAGCTGACTAACATGTCTTTCTGTTTACACAATTCTGGCTTGCGTTGATAGATCATAATTGCTTCTGCAAATTTTAACAAGCGAGTATTTTGTGTTCTAAACAACACGCGAAATGCAGTGTCTCTGGACACAACGTGACCACTGGCGACAATGTGTCTGCCGATTGAAGACGCCGGGAGCTTCCGGTGTGTCGGCTCCTCGCGGCTAGCCACTCCTGTGTGTTGTATCTTGTTGACCCATTGAGGTATGTGTTCTGACACCCGTTTGTTAAGCTGTCTCTCCGTTCGACCAATGTAAACGGCCTGGCATCTACATGTGAATTGGTAAATATAATTGTTTGTGGCGTACAGAGGAACAGGCTCTTTGACTGTTGGTGTAGGAATGGGTACGGTTTTACATCTAATGACTGGAGTTGCCGCACAGAATGTTCGACCTACTGCTGTAGTAAGCCGGTCTTGTAGACGTTGCATTACGTCATCCCCTCGAAAGGTTAGCTGGATGAATACCTTGAGTTTAGGGACTGTAGTTACGTCTGCTTTGGGTTTGGGCTGTTGGCAATGGCGCTTTATAAATCCTGTGGAGTACCCATTCAGGTTTAAGACATTCTTCAGAGTTTCAAATTCCTCTGTTAGTGTGTCCTGGGTGCATATCTTTCTAGCACGGTCAAACAAGGTCCGTACTTTTGGTCTTTTACCGGCGTTATGTGGACGATATACTAATTATCACCACAGACGAGCTACAATCAACATCGTTTCAGGCCACAATGAACAAGACGCATAAAAACATCTCTCTATCTATGGAACACGAACACAACGAAGCGTTACCGTTCCTAGATATTCTAATGAGACGTAGAGCAGACGGCACAATTCAAAGATCGGTGTACCGCAAAGAAACATGGACTGGCCAATACCTAAATTTTCAGAGCTTCACACCTGTCCAGTACAAACGGGGCTTAGTACGGACCTTGTTTGACCGTGACCCATAAGTGCTCCGTTTTCCTCCTAACTCAAACCGGAGTCTGGAGAAACTCAGCTCAGTGCACGAACTCCGTAGCATCGGCGAGGATTCTGAAATACTTGGGTAGATTTTTAACTCGAAATGTTGCTACTCTTTTTCGATTTCCAACTGCCAAGGGATTTTTTACGCGCGCTGCAATACACACGGGCGTCCGATCTCACTACCCAGAGACCAAGGAAATCCCGGTCCTCACCGGGGCCTGAACCCGGGACCTCCAGCACTCGAGGCGGACACCATACCTCGAGACCACTCAGCCCCCTTCAGATGTAGTTAATAGAGCTGCAGTGTAATGGGACACTAAAGGCAAAGTACGACACTGTGGGGCCTGCACAGTTCACTCGTTTCATTCTCGAAGAGATGCCCCGGATTCGCCTACATGAGGCTCGAATCTTGAGCATGTTTGGTAGCACATATCTGTGTGGGCGACTGCTTTCTGTGATGAAGATTAACAAAATCTCACACAGGAGTCGTCTCACTGATGAACACTTGTAGCCCATCATGAGAATCTCAATGATACAAAACATTACTCCCAACATAAACGAACTTTTAGCCAAGAAAAGATGCCAAACATCGTGCTATGACAAATTGACATACTAGTGAAAATGTGTATACCAATGATGTTTTATTATTAAAACTTTGTTTTCTGTTTTAATTTATATTAATGTTTAAAAAAGGTTTAATTTTCGACTTATTGAATGTTTATCCTGTCCGGCCCGCAACTTTACGTGTGATTTGAGTTTTGGCTCGCTGAGCGATTGAGGTTGACACCCCTGGTCCAAACCTACTTTATGTTTGCTCCAAAGCTACCTTTTGTTTGGCACTGAATCAGGTAACTATTCCAAGTCACTTGGGGTGACCCACATCCTCCACCTCCAGCTGGCCGACACCCACGAGTCTCTGATACTAGTTGGGTTATAATTACACGAGGTTGGAGTGGAGCCTGGCCCAGCACGTCGATGCCGTCCACGAGGACGAGAGAGGAGACATTACAACCTACCCCTCATGGGGACAGTGAGTGGAGACATTCTGAGATGGCTGCTGCATCGGAGGACTGAACACGCATGGGAATACCCAATGTGCGGGGATGTCGGTCGTGGTAACATAACAGTTTCGTCAAGTCTGTGACTCAGTACATCTGACTTTGACAAGCATATTTTATCGTTTGCTTTCCCTAGCCTTTGGCTGTCCACAGCCTACCTATAAGGCAGCAGGTTTGTGTCCATTTCGTCTGGTTGAGTTGAGTCAAGAACCGACATCACTGCACTCAGGACATTCCCATACATGCTCAGTCCCCTCGTTCAACAGCCAGCGAAGAGTCATACTACTAATCGTTCCCACCGCTATCTAATTAAATGTTCACCTGGTCTTCCCTCTCAGTTTTGAGATTCTTCCAGAACCCCTGCCGATCCCCCGCAATCTCATTCTTTCCACATATGGGTTCTCAATCTGTTCCTCCGCCTTCTCCACCTGGTCGTGCGTCTGGTTCATATCCCTTGACTTATCCGACATGGGAGACACTACCTATAACTATAGGCAAGCTATCCTCGGCATATCTCTTGGGGTGGGCGGGGGCAGCATTGGATTTGTGGTCTTTGAAAATGTCTCCTGTGACTGGTGAAGCACTATGCGATTCCACCGAAGTTAAATCTCTAAGAGAGCATCTAATGCACTCCCCCTCTCCCCAGGACATGCTGGTATTGTGGGAAACGAGCAGTGGACTGATTCACTACGTCCTCACCCCCAGCATTCGTGTATGATAAGGCAGACGTGGTCGGCACCCTTTGAATCGCGAGTATAGTGCAGAAGAACATAGATCACCACAGCCTGGAGAGAATGGTGCAGCAGGGAGTGACCAGGGATTTGGCTGACTCAGCTCTCCGAGGAAAGGACAGACGGACACATTGTCAGACTACTACTGGTACCATCATTAATGGGACTCTTCGCTGGCTATTGCAGATGAGGATGGAGCACGTATGGCCATGCCATGAGTGTTGTGAAGTCGGTTCTTGACCAAACTCATGTAGTAAATATGGGAATTCTTATGTCCTTTAAGAATTAACATAATCATCCAGTGCCTGTAGTGTGGACAACTTTCCAATCAGAAGTCTTTGTAAATGTCTCTCTATCATTAGCCTGACATTATGCTTCCGTTGTTTCTTTGTGTAAATGTCTCTCTATCATTAGCCTGACATTCTGCTTCCGTTGTTTCCTTGTGTAAATGTCTCTCTATCATTAGCCAGACATTCTGCTTCCAACGTTTTCTTGTATCAATGTCTCTCTATCATTAGCCTGACATTCTGCTTCGGTTGTTTTCTTATGTCAAAGTCTCTCTATCATTAGCCTGACATTCTGCTTCCGCTGTTTCCTTGTGTAAATGTCTCTATCATTAGCCTGACATTCTGCTTCCGTTGTTTCTTTGTGTAAATGTCTCTCTATCATTAGCCACATTCTGCTTCGGTTGTTTTCTTATGTCAAAGTCTCTCTATCATTAGCCTGACATTCTGCTTCCGTTGTTTCCTTGTGTAAATGTCTCTCTATCATTAGCCTGACATTCTGCTTCCAACGTTTTCTTGTATCAATGTCTCTCTATCATTAGCCTGACATCCTGCTTCCTTGTGTAAATGTCTCTCTATCATTAGCCTGACATTCTGCTTCCGTTGTTTCCTTGTGTAAATGTCTCTATCATTAGCCTGACATTCTGCTTCCGTTGTTTCTTTGTGTAAATGTCTCTCTATCATTAGCCTGACATTCTGCTTCCAACGTTTTCTTGTATCAATGTCTCTCTATCATTAGCCTGACATTCTGCTTCCAACGTTTTCTTGTATCAATGTCTCTCTATCATTAGCCTGACATTCTGCTTCGGTTGTTTTCTTATGTCAAAGTCTCTCTATCATTAGCCTGACATTCTGCTTCCGTTGTTTCCTTGTGTCAGCGTCTCTCTATCATTAGCCAGACGTTCTGCTTCCGTTGCTTTCTTGTATCAACGTCTCTCTATCATTAGCCTGACATTCCGCTTCCGTTGTTTCCTTGTGTAAATGTCTCTCTATCATTAGCCAGACATTCTGCTTCCGTTGCTTTCATGTGTAAATGTCTCTCTATCATTAGCCAGACGTCCTGCTTCCGTTGTTTTCTTGTATCAACGTCTCTCTATCATTAGCCAGACGTCCTGCTTCCGTTGTTTCCTTGTGTAAATGTCTCTCTATCATTAGCCTGACATTCTGCTTCCGTTGTTTCCTTGTGTAAATGTCTCTCTATCATTAGCCAGACATTCTGCTTCCGTTGCTTTCATGTGTAAATGTCTCTATCATTAGCCAGACGTCCTGCTTCCGTTGTTTCCTTGTGTAAATGTCTCTCTATCATTAGCCAGACATTCTACTTCCGTTGTTTTCTTGTGTCAACGTCTCTCTATCATTAGTCAGACATTCTTGCTTCCGTTGTTTTCTTGTGTCAACGTCTCTCTATCATTAGCCAGACATTCTTGCTTCCGTTGTTTTCTTGTATCAGCGTCTCTCTATCATTAGCCAGACATTCTTGCTTCCGTTGTTTTCTTCTGTCAGCGTCTCTCTATCATTAGCCAGACGTCCTGCTTCCAATGTTTTCTTGTGTCAACGTCTCTCTATCATTAGCTAGACGTCCTGCTTCCAATGTTTTCTTGTGTCAACGTCTCTCTATCATTAGCCAGACATTCTATTTCCGTTGTTTCCTTGTGTCAAAGTCTCTCTATCATTAGCCACATTCTGCTTCCGTTGTTTTCCTGTATCAGCGTCTCTCTATCATTAGCCAGACATTCTGCTTCCGTTGTTTCCTTGTGTCAGCGTCTCTCTATCATTAGCCACATTCTGCTTCCGTTGTTTCCTTGTGTCAACGTCTCTCTATCATTAGCCTGACATTCTGCTTCCGTTGTTTCCTTGTGTCAACGTCTCTCTATCATTAACCTGACATTTTACTTCCGTTGTTTCCTTGTGTCAGCGTCTCTCTATCATTAGCCAGACATTCTGCTTCCGTTGTTTCCTTGTGTCAACGTCTCTCTATCATTAGCCTGACATTCTGCTTCCGTTGTTTCCTTGTGTCAGCGTCTCTCTATCATTAGCCACATTCTGCTTCCGTTGTTTCCTTGTGTCAGCGTCTCTCTATCATTAGCCAGACATTCTGCTTCCGTTGTTTCCTTGTGTCAACGTCTCTCTATCATTAGCCTGACATTTTACTTCCGTTGTTTCCTTGTGTCAGCGTCTCTCTATCATTAGCCAGACATTCTGCTTCCGTTGTTTCCTTGTGTCAACGTCTCTCTATCATTAGCCTGACATTCTGCTTCCGTTGTTTCCTTGTGTCAACGTCTCTCTATCATTAGCCTGACATTCTGCTTCCGTTGTTTCCTTGTGTCAACGTCTCTCTATCATTAGCCTGACATTTTACTTCCGTTGTTTTCTTGTGTCAACGTCTCTCTATCATTAGCCTGACATTGTGCTACCGTTGTTTCCTTGTGTAAATGTCTCTCTATCATTAGCCAGACATTCTGCTACCGTTGTTTCCTTGTGTCAATGTCTCTGTATCATCAGCCAGACGTTCTGCTTCCGTTGTTTTCATGTGTAAATGCCTCTCTATCATTAGTCAGACATTCTGCTTCCAATGTTTTCTTGTATCAGCATCTCTCTATCATTAGCTAGACGTCCTGCTTCCAATGTTTTCTTGTATCAGCGTCTCTCTATCATTAGCCAGACGTCCTGCTTCCAATGTTTTCTTGTATCAGCGTCTCTCTATCATTAGCCAGACGTCCTGCTTCCAATGTTTTCTTGTATCAGCGTCTCTCTATCATTAGCCAGACGTCCTGCTTCCAATGTTTTCTTGTATCAGCGTCTCTCTACCATTAGCCGTTGCTTTCTTGTGTAAATGTTTCTCTATCATTAGCCGTTGCTTTCTTGTGTAAATGTCTCTCTATCATTAGCCGTTGCTTTCTTGTGTAAATGTCTCTCTATTATTAGCCGTTGCTTTCTTGTGTAAATGTCTCTCTATCATTAGCCGTTGCTTTCTTGTGTAAATATCTCTCTATCATTAGCCGTTGCTTTCTTGTGTAAATGTCTCTCTATCATTAGCCGTTGCTTTCATGTGTAAATGTCTCTCTATCATTAGCCGTTGCTATCATGTGTAAATGTCTCTCTATCATTAGCCGTTGCTTTCTTGTGTAAATGTCTCTCTATCATTAGCCGTTGCTTTCATGTCTAATGTCTCTCTATCATTAGCCGTTGCTTTCATGTGTAAACGTCTCTCTATCATTAGCCGTTGCTTTCATGTGTAAATGTCTCTCTATAATTAGCCGTTGTATTCTTGTGTAAATGTCTCTCTATCATTAGCCGTTGCTTTCTTGTGTAAATGTCTCTCTATCATTAGCCGTTGCTTTCATGTGTAAATGTCTCTCTATCATTAGCCGTTGCTTTCATGTGTAAATGTATCTCTATCATTAGCCGTTGCTTTCATGTGTAAATGTCTCTCTATCATTAGCCGTTGTATTCTTGTGTAAATGTCTCTCTATCATTAGCCGTTGCTTTCTTGTGTAAATTATCATTCACGTCCTGAATACATGTTGTGGTCTGCTTCCTCTTCGCTTCCATCGTGGCCTCCTGTCATAGTTATCATTTTCAGACATTCAAACAATAACAGTGACAATCAATGAATAACAGTGACAATCAATGAATAACAAAACAATTCAAACAATAACAAAGACAATGCAATATAACACACATAAAACAATAAAAAAAAAGACAATTAAACAATAACAAAATCAAATAATAACAAAAACAATATCAAAGGCAATCAAATAATAATAAAGATAATTAAATAATAACAAAGGCAATAAAATAATATCAAAGCCAATCAAATAATCACCATCATCATCATCTTCCACTTTTGCCGTCAAGCATCGTTGGGAGGAATAATTGGCGTTCCAGCGCCTGTGGGTGGCACTGGATAGTGTCATTCCGTGTGATTGTACAATGTCTTTGATGTCGTCAATCCATTTTCTTCTTGGGCGTCCTCTTGCTCTCGTCGCAGATGATCTTTGATGTAAGGCCAGTGCTGGTAATTATGGTGTTGTATTCTAATGAGATGGCCAAACCATTTGATCCTCTGTCTTTCGATAAATGTGGCACAAGATGTTGATCCCACAGTCTGTCTGATAATAACGTTTCTTATTCGGTCTTGGACTGTTAAGTTGGCAGCTCTCCTCAGGCATCTCGTCTCACAGGTGTTGATTTTGCATAAGTGTGATCTGGATAATGTCCAAGTTTGAGATTGGTAGCATAGGGTTGGTGTGAATATGCTGTTATTATCTGTCGTTTTGCGGGCATGGGTATATTTGGATGTTTCAGTATGGGTGATAGTTGATATGTAAGTACACTTGCTCTTTGACATCTGATTTCGATTTCTCTACCCAATCTGCCATCTTCTGTGATCATACTTCCAAGATATTTGAATTCTTTAACTTGTTTCAGAGATGTGCCATTTATCTGTATACTTAGTGGACCAGGAGATCTGCTAACTTGCATTACTTCGGTTTTAGCTAATCAAATAATAAAAAGACAACCAAACAATACCAAAGCAAATCAAATAATAACAAAGATAATCAAACAATAACAAATACAATCAAATAATAATAATAACAAAGGCAATAACATAATAACAAAAACAATTAATTAAAAAAAATAAATAAATCAATAACAAGAAGCCAAATGTTGTCATGAATATTTAACTGTTATACTGTAAACACCATCTGAATTTACCAGAGGCTAGAATGTGAGGACATTTCATATACTTTCCCTAGCGCCACAATTTACCAGAGGCTAGAATGTGAGGACATATCATATACTTTCCCTAGCGCCACAATTTACCAGAGGCTAGAATGTGAGGACATATCATATACTTTCCCTAGCGCCACAATTTACCAGAGGCTAGAATGTGAGGACATATCGTATACTTTCCCTAGCGCCACAATTTACCAGAGGCTAGAATGTGAGGACATATCGTATACTTTCCCTAGCGCCACAATTTACCAGAGGCTAGAATGTGAGGACATATCATATACTTTCCCTAGCGCCACAATTTACCAGAGGCTAGAATGTGAGGACATATCGTATACTTTCCCTAGCGCCACAATTTACCAGAGGCTAGAATGTGAGGACATATCGTATACTTTCCCTAGCGCCACAATTTACCAGAGGCTAGAATGTGAGGACATATCATATACTTTCCCTAGCGCCACAATTTACCAGAGGCTAGAATGTGAGGACATTTCATATACTTTCCCTAGCGCCACAATTTACCAGAGGCTAGAATGTGAGGACATATCATATACTTTCCCTAGCGCCACAATTTACCAGAGGCTAGAATGTGAGGACATATCATATACTTTCCCTAGCGCCACAATTTACCAGAGGCTAGAATGTGAGGACATATCATATACTTTCCCTAGCGCCACAATTTACCAGAGGCTAGAATGTGAGGACATATCGTATACTTTCCCTAGCGCCACAATTTACCAGAGGCTAGAATGTGAGGACATATCGTATACTTTCCCTAGCGCCACAATTTACCAGAGGCTAGAATGTGAGGACATATCGTATACTTTCCCTAGCGCCACAATTTACCAGAGGCTAGAATGTGAGGACATATCACATACTTTCCCTAGCGCCACAATTTACCAGAGGCTAGAATGTGAGGACATATCATATACTTTCCCTAGTGCCACAATTTACCAGAGTCTAGAATGTGAGGTCATATACTTTCCCTAGTGCCACAACTACTGCATCTAAACAATCCAAGATCACTACATCTATAGTTCTTCTTCCTCCTCTTCTTCTTCTCCATCTACTATCTCTTCTTCTTCCCTCACTTCATGTTCTCCCTCACCCTATCTTTTTCTTCTTCTCCCTCTTTTCTTCATCCTCTTCATCTTCACCCTCTCTTCTTCTTCTCCCTTTCTTTATCTTCTTCTCCCTCCATTCGTGTTCAGCATCAGTTTAAGAAGGAACTCGAGGAGAGACATCTGGTTGATCTTCAGCACCATGCAGTAGGTCCACTGTAGAACGTTGCTTCACTCATGGTCTGCTACAGACTCTTCATCCTCTGCCAGTTCACATGCCTTATGAAATTTTATAACCCAAATGTGCTCACTGTCCGGTGCCCATCTTGGTGCTGGTTGGAGAGCACATGCCTTTTACAGCCTTTCAACCCTTTGTTGAAACCTGAGTTGAACCTTTAGTCGAACCCTTAACTGAATCCTTAGTTGAACCCTTAGTTGACTCCTTAGTCGAACCTTTAGTTGAACCCGTAGTTGGACCCTCAGTTGAGCCCTTAGCTGATCCCTTTTGGAACCTTAATTAAACCCTTAGTTGAATCTTTAGTTAAACCCTTAGTCAGACCCTTAGTTGAACACATGGTTGAACCCTTAATCAAACTCTTAGTTGGACCCTTAGTTGAACCTTTAGTTGAACACCTAGTTTAACCCTTAGTTAAACCCTTAGTTGGATCCTTAATTAAACCATTAGTTGAACTCTTAGTTGGACCCTTAGTTGAATCCTTAATTAAACCCTTAGTTGAACTCTTAATTAAACCCTTAGTTGAACATTTAGTTAAACCCTTAGTTGGACCTTTAGGTGAACCCTTAGTTGAACACTTGGTTGAACCCTTAATTAAACTCTTAGTTAAACCCTTGGTGCCCATCTTGGTGCTGGTTGGAGAGCACATGCCTTTTACAGCCTTTCAACCCTTTGTTGAAGCCTTAATTAAACCCTTAGTTGGACCCTTAGTTGAAGCCTTAATTAAACCCTTAGTTGGACCCTTAGTTGAATCCTTAATTAAACCCTTAGTGAAACCCTTAATTAAACCCTTAGTTGAATCCTTAATTAAATCCTTAGTGAAACCCTTAGTTAAACCCTTAGTTGGACAGGAGCTGGGTTGGCAGGAGAAAACCTGTTAACAGATTCAGTGGCAAACAAAAAGTGGGTTTGGACCAAACTAAAATGGATGGCTGAACACGGGAAGTAGGCGTGTGTCTCAGTTATGACATAAAAAATGTTAATTTGGTAGCAGAAATGTATTGCAACTCAATGACAACATTTCAAGGATGTATGCTCTCATGGCAGATAAAGGAAATTGCTAAACTGATCCAGCATGAAGGATAATATACAGCCATTGTGCCCTCCCATCTGGATAAATGACGATACATCGCCTTACCAAGGTCAGTGTTGTTTGTTTTGTTTCTGATATGTTCCAACATTTCAATGCTCAGTGAATGGAAATTTTACATGACAATACTTGTTCATTTGGTTGTGTGCCATGTTTGGTCCAAACTTACTTTTTTTTGGAACTGAATCAATTAAAACTATTGAGCATCCTGTGGCACTTAACCAATAAATAGTAAAATTAGGAGATCCTTCCTCTAGTGCCCACAGGGCACAAGAAACAGAGAGAGAGAGAGATCTAAAACAAACCCAGAGAAGAGAATCAGAGATAGAGAAGAATAATATGGGGAGGGTATGGGAGGAGCTGCAAGAGGCAGGAAACGATTGGAGGATTTACCGGGGGTTGGCTGGGGGTCTATGCTTTCCTGGGAGATGCTGAAGAAGTGATGCTGTGCACTGTTAAATATGACGTGAAAGTGAAGGTGCATATAATAACTATGTAGTGATAGTGAAGTTGTGCATTGTTAACTATGAAGTGAAAGTGAAGGTGCATATTATAATTTTGTCATGATAGTGAAGTTGTGCACTGTTAACTATGAAGTGAAAGTGAAGTTGAGCACTGTTAACTATGATCTTAAAGTGAAGCTGTACACTATTAACTACAAACTGAAAGTGAAGTTACCACTGTTAGCTACAAAATTAAAGTGAAGTTGTGCGCTGTTAACTATGAAGTGAAAGTGAAGCTGTACACTTTGACTATGCAATTAAAGTGAAGTTAACTCTGTTTTCTATGAAGTAAAAGTGAAGTTAACACTGTTAACTATGAAATTCAAGTGAAACTGTACACTATTAACTACGAAGTAAAAGTGAAGTAGTGCTCTGCTAACTACGAGGTAACATTCATCTGTACACTGTTAACTGTTGTGTGCTAGCTGTGAAGTAAAAATGAACTCATTGTACTCTGTGGCCAAACAAAATTCTTACAAACAGATGCATTAATACACGTTGATGCTCTCTGCCGCCTAATCATAAAGCAACAAAAATCGGAAAATGCCAGGGTGCTAAGCCAATACACTTTCCACTGAACCACCACGCTATTTTGTTGACTAATTATCTCATCTATAACAACTGTCTTCTGCTTTTTCTTCTGCTTCTTCTTCTGTCTAAAAAAAAAAAAGGGTTTAAAAGGTGAGCGGAACAAGTTCATTGCACCGGTTGTTATCCCATGTGGCTTGGCCTCTTTCTGCAGGGCAGCCTGCCGAAAGCGTCGCACAAAGCACAAACTCCGTAGCTCAAGTGATGATCGCCATTAGTCTAAAAACAAATTGCAAAGTCAAGCCTGCCACACAAAGAGGCCAGGAGGGAGCATGAGCTGACTACATGATTGACAAAGACAGACAAAACACAATTGTTGGGCCAACTGAAGGACCTGAAATCAAAATTAGATAACATGGCACAGAGAAACAACCAATCACAAGAACCTTCAATCTGTAATACTCCTAAAGGAGTATAAGTCCATAACCATGCATGCAAAGCCCTTTAGCCTTTACAAGCCAATTCAATGTTGGTTATGTCTATATCTAACTGAAGAACCTGAAATCGAAAATAGATAACATGGCGCAGAGAAACTACCAATCAATAGAACCTTCTGCCTTTAATACTGCTAACGGAGTATAATCCCATAGCCATGCAAACCAAGCACTTTGTAGTCCAGTTTAATGTTGGATATATCCATATCTAACTGTTTGCACACCTCCAGCTCCACAATGTTTTATTTCCCACCTTTCGCAACTTAACTTCTGCGCCGCCTTCCTAACAACGAAGGATTTGTGTTTTAATATTATAAAATTGTCTAATTTCATGTTTTTCTTTAGATCTGTTTGTGTTGTTCCTGATGGAGATTAGTATAATCGAAACCTCATTAGTTGTGTCGTAGTATACTTATTTTTATTTAATGATTTTTTGGTATTTTGTGGGGAGGATTTCCTCCCTGTGATTTACATTTACCGTTGTGGAATTCCTTTAAGGTATGTACATTGTGTCTGTGTTTAGTATCTCTCACTTGTTCGCAGGAGTTACACACACTTGTTTTTATTTCTTACAGTTTAATGTTGGTTGGATGTTGGCTGTTTCTTCTGCAACTGTTACTGTTAGTATTTGGACTCTTTGCTGGTTGTTGAAGATGAGGAAGGAGCATGAATGGGTATGGTCAGAGTGTTGTGATATTGGTTCTTGACTCAACTCAACTCAACGCTAGTTCTACAATGGGAAGTGGTTAGTCTCACATTAACCCTCTTTAGTCATCTTTTATGACCTGCTCAGGAGGTTCCAGTGATAGTATTTTTAACATATGAGCAATAACAACTGTACATTCATAAATCAATCAATCAATAAGTAAATGCGATATAAAATAATTAATTTAAAAACATGTACATACACAACATGTTATAACAAAGAGGTACACTTCATTCTTGTGTGTCTATTTTTTACAATTGTCAACAAAATAATTGAACGTTGTTTACTGCAATGATGGTTGTTGATAAAAATGTCATAAATTATTGTAACTAATAAACACAAATTAATAAAAATGTCACAAGTTATCTTTGCCCACATTGTCAAAGAACATTTCGAGCTAAAATAGGCCTTACCAGCCATCTTAGAACTCACGGCCCCAAATTTTCAACCCCACTGGATGAAATGAATGGACATCATCATACTTGATGGATAAACATCAATAAAAATGTCACAAATTATTGTTGAGCCGAATATCAAAGTGAATGGTCACAGAATAAGTGTTGTGGACACTTTCACCCATCTTGGCAGAACTGTGTCACAAGCTGCCACAATTTACGATGAAGTGAATGCAAGAATCTCCAAGGCCAGTGCAGCCTTTGGCAGACTGTACACAAATGTGTGGGACAGAAATGGAATAAGCCTGCAAGGAAAGCTGAAAGTCTATGAATCAGTCAAGCAAAGCTGAAAGTCTATGAATCAGTCATATTATCCACACTTATATGCTTGTGAAACCTGGACCGTTTACCAGCGACATGCTAGGAAATTAAACCACTTCCACACAGTCTGCATTAGGAAGTTACTGAAGATCAAATGCAAGACAAGGTCCCAGACACTAAAGTTCTAGAAAGAGCATCCATGCCCAGTATCCACACTCTACTAATGAAGAATCAGATTCGCTGGGCTGGTCACCTGACTCGCATGTCAAATCATAGGCCCCCTAAACAAATTGTTTACTGTCAGCTGCGTTGTGGTAAATGTTCCCAAGGCGGCAAGAGGAAATGCTTTAAAGACACTCTGAAGATATAACCCAAAGTTTTTGAAATTCACCACGACACATCGGAGACTGCCGACATCGGAGAAGACCGAAATTCATGGCATACATTATTACACAAGAGTGTAGTCACTTGCGAAGAAAACAGGACTGCAAGAGCTGTGAAAAAAAGACTGGAAAAAAAACACCACCGCAGGAGATTCTCCTCTTGGAACGTTAAACACTCTTTGCCCACATTGTCAAAGAACATTTCGAGCCAAAATATACCTTACCAGCCATCTTAGAATTCATGGCCCCAAACTTTCAACTCCACTGGATGAAATTAATATAGTCATTATCATTCTTGATGGATAGACATCAATACAATTGTCACAAATTATTGTCATTAATAAACATAACCTAATACAAATGTCACAATTTATTGTCACTAATACCATAAACTAGTAAAAATGTCATACTTTTGTCACTAATAAACATAAATAAAAATGTCACAAAATACTGTCATTAATAAACATAAATTAATAAAAATAATCACAAGTCAATAAAACAAATATGTCAACAGATTAATGGACAGAAATTACAGAAAGGAGCAATTTAAAAAAATATATGTTTACAGCTAACGGGCGATGACAAAAACTAAATAAAAACATTCCTCTGTAATAACTAAAACAATTCAAGCTTAATGAACTGGAATAGATAAAACAATATGAATCAGAATACTAAGTTAAGATAATTATTTATCCTTTACAGGACGATGCAGCCAACACCAGCAATTTTTGGCTGTCTATGATTTTTTGGCAATTTCAGTAATTTGCCATTGCTTTCTGAACAACTGGCACTCATACCATTGTATGAAAATAAGCATAAGGTAGTCTGCTTCCAAATCCCCTGCAGCTGTGTTTTGAATGCGGTATGCTGATTTTGAATTGCATTTGTAACCTGTTCGCCACAACGCTGACAGGATACTGAGAGCGTGCATATTTCTTGCGGCTAAATGCCAGCGAAAAACTTGCACATTGAACAAATCAGATGGAAAAGCACAATAGGACCCTTGTGGGCAGCAGAGCCGACTGGGTAAGATCGCATGTTCTTAAAAATCCGGTGTAATGATGCCAAGGTAGGGAGTTCAACCCCTACACCAGACAGTTGGACTAAAATGTTGACTTCTTGTCCTTGACTTGGGGATGTAAATTACAAGTACCTCTGAAGTCGGAGTGGGTTCACCTGATAGCGAAGGGCACTGGTAATAGGGAGTACACTGGACTGATTTTTGCGTGTGGATTAGCTTCCCCTATCACCAGTGTCCCTCAGCATCAGACTAGATCACTTGAGGTGTCCATCTACTTTCCTGGGACAGGTGATCTACTTGAGGTGTCCATCTACTTTCCTGGGGCAGGTGATCTACTTGAGGTGTCCATCTACTTTCCTGGGGCAAGTGATCTACTTGAGGTGTTCATCAACTTTCCTGGGACAGGTGATCTACTTGAGGTGTCCATCTACTTTCCTGGGACAGGTGATCTACTTGAGGTGTCCATCTACTTTCCTGGGGCAAGTGATCTACTTGAGGTGTCCATCTACTTTCCTGGGGCAGGTGATCTACTTGAGGTTTCCATCTACTTTCCTGGGGCAGGTGATCTACTTGAGGTGTCCATCTACTTTCCTGGGGCAAGTGATCTACTTGAGGTGTTCATCAACTTTCCTGGGACAGGTGATCTACTTGAGGTGTCCATCTACTTTCCTGGGACAGGTGATCTACTTGAGGTGTCCATCTACTTTCCTGGGGCAGGTGATCTACTTGAGGTGTCCATCTACTTGCCTGGGACAGGTGATCTACTTGAGGTGTCCATCTACTTTCCTGGGACAGGTGATCTACGTGAGGTGTCCATCTACTTTCCTGGGACAGGTGATCTACGTGAGGTGTCCATCTACTTTCCTGGGACAGGTGATCTACTTGAGGTGTCCATCTACTTTCCTCGGACAGGTGATCTACGTGAGGTGTCAACAGGACCAAAAAGAAGTCCAGAAGAAAGAACTTAGTATGGGTCTGTAATTTGATCATCATCATGATGTGCCATGCAGATAAACATAAGCGGTCATGATTCGCCATCTCACACGATCACAAAAGTCGTGGATCAGCTCTGTATTCTTGTCTCAACCATGCCATATGGTTAAGCCATCCAGGTATTTACTTCTCTGCCTTCTCCTAGTTCTTTTCCCCTTAATCTTGCCAGTTGTCACCAAGTTCTCCAACTTATTTCTTCTCATAATGTGACTTGTGCTATAACTATCACATTTTAGACCAGAATGCATGAAGAACTAGGTCGGTAGTATTTCCCTCTTTTAGCAGATGACGAGCACTGGAGTGAAACCCTCCTGCGGCCATGCTCATGAGATTATCAGTGTAACCAGAGGCCAGCAAGGTGAAATGGATAAGTGCGCTCGCTCTTAAACTTCCAGTGTGCTGATGCTGAGGTAGCGGGTTCAAACCCTACTCGGGTCAGTTGGACTAAAATGTTGACTTCGCGTCCTTGACTTGGGGGATGTAAATTACAAGTACCTCAGAAGTCGGAGTGGGTTCGCCTGATAGTTGCAGCAAGCATCCAAATTTGACAATGGTAGCATAATGTCGACCAAAATAGTTATTATGAGATTAGCTTCAGTAGTTATAATTCTATGCGACAGAAGTGATGATAGTTGTCTAGTACCTGATTTGCCTTGGCACAACATGTGTCAATTTATCTATCCATTCCCCAGTAAGAAGTTAAAATTGACCCTAGATATTTAAATTCACTGGTTTATTTCCGGGTTCTTGATTTTATTTTCTGACTATCTGCCTATCACCATAATCTCTGTCTTTTCAATGTTATTTTCATGTTATATTTCTCATGCTTGGAATGGACTTAATTTAGATGGTTCTAAAGTTTCTCTTCATCTATGTTATTAACACTTGGTCGTCTGCAAATAATTGTCTATACACTGTCTGTAAATGATTAAAACATCTAAAATTAACAATTATGTTTTATGCCAGCCCCGAAACAGGCACGTAAAATAAACATTCTGGTACAACATGTCAAAATGCCCATTACATATATATTACTGCAACCAAATCTCATTATATGAACAATATAATAAAACTAACGATGAGGTAAAAATCTCATCTAAATATAAATGAGAAAAAACCTGGCTTGTCCACAGAGTTAAGTTTATTGTCGATCAACTGGAAGCTTTCACCGACAGTTTTCTTGCAGTAAACATAAAACAGCCTTTCCGATTTCGTCAACAGTGACTCGAGGTCAAATTTCAGACTGCAAAAGACAAAAATATCACAACACATTTTAGTATTAATTTTGACAGTTTTCAAATCTCGACTATCAAATTTCTCTGTTATATCTCATTGCCAAATTTGACAATAACAAACTGGCGAGTTTGTCAATTATTAATATTTCTGTTAAAAATTAGTCACTTTTCTTGGTGACATACACATTAACTGTTTAATGTTTGTGTAACACAAACAAATAGGACTGTTCAATGAATGTGTCACATATATTTTAGTTTCATTTTTGACAATTTTCAAATTTGACTTTCACATCTCTTGGTGATGTCTTATCGCTAAATCTGACAATGGCAGACTGGTGAATGTCAGGGTTAAAGGCCACTTCATTATATTGGGTTTCATCCCATCTAGCCAGGTCTGTCTCAGTTTGGAGAAGAGTGTACTTTCATCTTGTTTGGCTGAGTTATTTTTCTATTTTCGTTTAACATGTTCATACTTGGTAGGACTTCACAGCTAAAGTTGTTTACAGGATGAGATAGCCAGTTTCATGCTACATTCCTTAGTCATCTCAGCTGTAGAACAATCTTCCACAAGAAATCCAAGACATCACCAATCTCTACACGTGTAATCACAGACTATTCAAGCATTATCTTAGTGCAGAATACCTTCCCCCTTAATAATAATAATAATAATAACACCCTACCCCTGAAGTCGAAGTGGTTTGCCTGATGGCGAGTGACACTGGTTAAAGGGAAAGCTAATCAACATGCAAAAGTCAGTCCAGTTCACTAGAAGTGGTTGCAAGTTATGGACTACGCTTGAGGTCAATGCGAGGGAGAAAAAAAAATAAAACCCTAGTATAACAAGTCTCCTATTGGTAGTATAGTATGTCTCCCATAGCTAACAAAAATTAATATTAGCGAGTCATGTAGTAATGATGTGTGCACACTTCCCATGTCTTTATAATGCATACATATTGATACTGCTGTTGTTGTTCTTGGTTAGCCTCATAAGAGATGTATGGATGGAATATTGTATGAAAGTGAAGGATAAGACACGGCTAAGAAGGGCAGAATGTTAGCTGGACAAGTGTTCGTTCATTGTGTTAGTTCATTTTGTTTGCTCATTGTGTTCGCTCATTGTTTATTCATTGTGTTCGTTCACTGTGTTTGCTCATTGTGTTCATTCATTGTGTTTGTTCATTCTACAACATGCATGGTAGGTTACAGAGATGCTATTCTTGGCCTCCCCTACAGACCCCAGTTGTACACTGGCACAGATTATGTTGTACTAGTTTCTCTTTGTTCAAGTTTTACTGAATTTTTTGTTTGTTTGTTTTTGCATGTGCTGGCTTTGAACTCAAGCAAAGTCCATACACTTGCTACCACTTCTAGTTCACTAGACTGAGTTTTGAGTGTGGATTAGCTTTACCTATTACCAGTGACCCTCTCCATCAGGTGAAACCACTCCAACTTCAGAGGTACAACAAATGTTGCATGTTCTCGCAGGATGTTGCAATCAACCCTAAACCCAGGTTGATTTTATGCAAATTTACGTTCAGTAATTCCCTGTTGCTTTCTGAATGGGAAGTCATCGTTAAGTTCAAGTGTCTGCTATAGCAAATATAGTACTACATCCATCACATGCCATGCCGGTAAATGTGGGCGGTCATGTTCTGCCATCTAACTCGATCACCAGAGTCGTGGATCAGCTCCGTGTTTCTGTCTCGACCATGCCACAAGGCCAAACCATCTAGATACTTGCTTCTAGGTCTTTCCCTTGGTCTGTTCCCCTCGATCTTGCCAGTTGTCACCAAGTTCTCCAAATTATTTCTTCTCATAACATGCCCAAAAAATTCTGACTGTCTACGTCTAATGTCTATAATCAGTTTACGATCTTCATTTGTTTCTTGAAGGACTTGTTCATTGGTCTTTCTGGCTGTCCATATAGTACTACAAGGCGAAAAGAATGTTTCGTGTGGAATGACTCACCTCGCTTCAGTGGTCACAGATTGTAAGAATTGTATGGATTTTTTGCCCCGGCCATGTGGGAGTGCGGGGGAATGAACAGGCTGATAGGCTGGCTGGGAATGCACCTCTTGGTGGTAGATTACCTATGGACAAGGGAGAGGTGGTTGTGAGCCTGTGGGTTCAGGTGGAGAAGGTGGGGGAACAGATTGAGTACCCATGTGAGGAATTGCGGGGGATTGGTAGGGGTTCTGGAAGAGTTTCAAAACTGAGAGGGAAGACCAAGAGAACTTTCAATCAGATAGCGATGGTAGTGATTAGTAGTGTCACTTTGCTGGCTGCTGAACGAGGGGACGGAGCAGTTATGGGAATGTCCTGAGTGCAGTGGTGTCGGTTCTTAGCTCAACTCAACTCTTATAGTACTACAAATTTCACTGATTATAAAGAAAGTAGAAGATAAGGCATCTCACCCATTGAGAAAACTGAATACTTGTCCACCGTCGTTGCACTTGAAGAACTCGTCTCTGCATTCAGTGAGGACCGTGGCACACATGAACACCTCAAATGTATATTCCTTCTGTGTAGTCAGTGCAGTGGTTCTTGTGTCACCTCCTGATCAAACAACAACCATCATTCAAAACAATGCATTCCCTTAGTAAATTTCAACACATAATCCCCAAACAACATGTTGCACAATTTACTGTCTGACGTAATTTGCTGCATCTCGTACTGCAAAGTTTTAAATAAATGAATAATAAGCTGAGTAACTAACAACGATTGCCTGAAAGAGGCTAATGAAACTAGAACATTATATACAACAATAAGACAGAGACAAACATCTTTCTTTGATCATGTGATGAGAAGAGAGGCATTGGAGAACATCGTGACAACTGGAAAGATCGAGGGGAAGAGAGGCAGAGGCAGACCAAGAGAAATTATGCTGGGTGGATTGAGATGGTGGCATGGAGGAATATCATCAACAGAGTTGATCCAGAACACCAAAGATCGAGATCTGTGGAGAGCCATGAACGCCTACGCCAGCCGGCATGGCACTTGATGATGATGAAGCTGATTTTGTGTGAACAGAAAGAGTTAAATTAAAAATGACCGCTGGGATAACAGATGTTCCAGATTTTAACAATACCTGTGACTATGAGTTTTAATTGTTTCAGCGTAAATATCATTCACGTTATATGATATATAACTGCAGTATGCACCGGATGAGATGCAGTGAAAATTCCCGGCAATAAATTGTGCAACATGTTTTTGGCTTCCGTGTTGAAAATATAATTAATTATTATATAGATGGTCTGCAGAAAATATATATTCATAATCACGATTATACTACAATCGTAACTGTCGACGGTCATCAAGCCTATGTCCTTAGTACTCTTCTTTATGGCAGTGAAACCTGGTCAACTTACACACACCAAATGTTTAACCAGCTTTTATATGCGGAGTCTGCAAAGAATACTTTGTATTAAAAGGCAAGATAAGATCACAAATATTGAAGTATTGGAAAGTCTGACGGTTTGTTCTATGCTCAGTCTTTGTAGACTTAGATGGATAGGACACATTAGAAGGATGGAGCTGGCAGAATATCAAAGGACATCTTTTTTGGTGAATTACAGATGGATACAAGATCTCACGGTTGACCTCTACTATGATACAAAGATGTGTGTAAGCGAGACATGAATGATACAGGCATTGATATTACACCTTGGGAGCAAGTCGCCGCTCATTGTGCTGCATAGAAGGAAAAGATCAGGAATGGAATAAAGACAAAATGATTTGCAGATAGATCAGACACTGACACTGATCAGACACTCTATCAGGCTGTTCACCTCCTCACACACCCACATGTAAGAGAGGCAGGGGATGCAGCAGTGAAGGGAAACCTCTGAGACCTTCACAACACAACAAGGCAATTGGTAAGAAAATATAATCAACCAAGTGGACTTATCAAAAATAGAAAAAGAAAAGTTCTCACTAATAATGAACAGTTGGGTTGAATATTTTAAGGATCTTCTGAATAGATCGATTTCAAATGAACCGCCTGATATCTAACTGGCAAAAGAGCAATTGGATATCAACTGTGTAAAACTATCTAAAGAAGAAATTGGAATATCTATCATACTACTGTACTGACAAATAGGAAAGCTGCTGGTCCAGATAGTTTACCAGTAGAAGCTATTAAATCCAATATAGACACTTCAAATGAACTGATGCAGAAATTATTGGGTAGAATCAGGGAGACCAAAGAAATACCAGCAGACTGGAGAGAAAGATATCTGGTGAAGTTGCCTAAGAAAGGGGACCTGCATGAGTGTGAAATTTACAGAGGAATAATGCTATTGTCAGTGCCTGGGAAAATATTATGCAGGATTATTCTGGAGAGATTAAGAGATGCCACTGACAAACAACTAAGGGATGAACAGGCAGACTCCTGACCAAACAGATCCTACGCAGACCAGATAGTCACATTGGGCATAATAATAGAGCAGAGTATTGAACTGCATTTGCTACTTTATATTAGATTTCAATCAATCAATCATGTGCCATGCCGGAAAGCGTGGGCGGTCATGACTCGCCATTTCACTCGATCACCAGTGTCGTGGATCAGCTCAGTGTTCCTGTCTCGTCCATGCCATGTGGCCAAGCCATCCAGGTATTTTCCTCTTGGTCTTCCTCTTGGTCTGTTACCCTCGATCTTGCCAGTCGTCACTAAGTTCTCCAATCCATTTCTTCTCATAACATGTCCAAAAAATTTTGACTGTCTACGTCTAATTTCTCTAATCAGTTTACGATGTTCATTTGTCTCCTGTAGTACTTGGTCATTGGTTTTTCTGTCTGTCCATGGTATTCTTTGCATTTTCCTCAGAAACCACATTTCTGCAGCCATCAGATGCTTTTCAGCTTGACTGCTCATTGTCCAAGTTTCACATCCATACAAAAGAACAGGCTCTATGTATCCCCTCAACACTCTTTTTCTCGTTTCAATTGACATCTTCTTATTGGTCAGAATGTTTTTCATCTTGCTAAAGGCTACTTTCGCCATGGCGATTCTTGTTCTAATCTCTTCAAGGCATCTCCCATCAGATTTTATAACTGTTCCAAGATAATTGTACCGATTCACTTGTTGAAGAATATTTCCATTTACTTGTATATTACATTGTGGCACTTCTTCCTTCCTACTGACGACCATAACCTGAGTCTTTTTACAATTTAATTCTAACCCCAGTTGCTCACTGTGTACAACAACCGCATCTACTAATTGTTGCAGGTCCTGCTCATTGTCTGCAATTAATGCTGTATCATCTGCATATCTAATGTTATTGATGTTTCGTCCTCCAATGCTGATTCCATTTATATCATCTATATTTCTGAAAATATTTTCACTGTACAGGGAAAAAAGATCTGGAGACATCACACATCGCTGCCTAACACCTCTCTTAATTGGCTGATACTGTCCCACTTCATTATCAATCCTTATTGCAGCTTGTTGTTTCCAATATATGTTTTTTATAAGTCTAATGTCTTTCCCATCAATTTGTAGATCTGCAAGCATATCCACCATGCTGACATGTCTAACGCTATCAAATGCCTTTGTATAGTCAATAAAGCAAAGATATATATCTTTGTTTACTTCTATAGCACGTTCAATAACTGTTCGCAGCATATACACAGCATTTACTGTACCCTTTCCTTCTACAAACCCGCATTGTTCTTCCCCTATTTCAAGTTGTATCTTCTTCCTCATTCTTTGCATGATAATTCTTAGCAAAATCTTTGTGATGTGACTCATTATACTAATTGTTCTATGTTGATCACATTCCAAGGCTCCTGATTTCTTTGGGATTGCAATAAATATAGAGTTACATAATTCAGAAGGTATATCTCTGGTATCATATAATGTGTTCAGCAGTCTGGTGACTTGCTCTAGTCCAAATTCTTCTAAAGCTTTAATCATTTCTGTTGTGATGTTATCTGCACCGGGGGCCTTGCCAGCTTTCATATGCTTAAGAACATTTCGAACCTCCATCTCCAAAATTGGATTTGTGGATTATGAAAAGGCCTTTGACAGCATACATCGGGACATTCCTTTAGAGACTGATGCAGCACCATGGGATCCCACAAAACAAAATTATAGACTTAATAGGGACATCTTTCGTACATCAATTATCTACTGGGCATATTACATTCAAATAGGGGGAACATATTGTCAAATGAATGTTGTGAACATAAACAATGCGTATTACCATGTTCTGAGACAGGCTGGCAGGCGCACGCACGCACGCACGCATGCACACACACACACACACATGCATAAATACATACATGTCTGCATACATGCTTACATCATTTACACACCACCCACTCAATAACACACAAATATACACTCCTTCGCATACACATATACTCTTACACAAGGGAATCGTCGCTGGAGCTACGGAGCACGTGCTCTGTGCTTGACACATCCTTCAGGGGCTAGCGAAGAGAGAGTGAGGAGGAGAAGATACCACAACATCTAGCTTAAGAATGGAGGTGGAGGCAGTCTGTGCAGCTTTCCACTGGATGGAAAATACGATACAAACACACATCGTGATTGTAACTGACTCAGAAAGCATGCTGAGTAGGGTGAGGACTGGCAAGCTTCATGCCGAGTGGCTTTGGAAGTCATGGGTGGCAAGCATCGTCTGGATATTTTCTCCGGGGCATGCTGGTGGATTGGGGAATGAACAGGCAGACAGATTGGCTGGCTCTGCAAAACTTGGTGAAGTATTGATGCATGATAAGGCAGACGTGGTTGCGGTCTTGTGGGAGTACGTGTACACCTCGGAGGAGCAAATGGATCACCATGGTCTGGCAAGAATGCGACAGCGTGGAGTGACGAGGGGATCTGGCCGATGCTCGACGCTTAGAGGAAAGGCGAGACGCACATATAATCAGATTGCTACTGGTACTATTGGGGTTGGAACTCTTCGCTGGCTTATAAGGATGGGGACGGAGCGCTTATGAGAATGCCCGAATGCTGTGATGTCGGTTCCTAAATCAATCAATCAATCACATATACTCACAATCACAAATTCAGTAACAAAAATGTACTTATACATATACACATACTCTCTCTCTCTCTCTCTCTCTCTCTTTCATATATCCTCATTCATACATACAGCAAAGCACACTTTTTGGTTGAGACCCCATGCCCTAATGGGGGATGAACAGCAGAAGAAGAACATAAACAAATAACCTGGCAAAAGTCCAACAAACTAATTCAGAAAGACAGAGATGCTGTAGCAGGACAGGAGCAAGAACTAACAAGTCCCTGAGTGAGAAGTCTCACCTGTGTTCTCAAACTCTTTCATCTCCTCACGCATGACTGACTGTAGCAGGACAGGAGCAAGAACTAACAAGTCCCTGAGTGAGAAGTCTCACCTGTGTTCTCAAACTCTTTCATCTCCACACGCATGACTGACTGTAGCAGGACAGGAGCAAGAACTAACAAGTCCCTGAGTGAGAAGTCTCACCTGTGTTCTCAAACTCTTTCATCTCCTCACGCATGACTGACTGTAGCAGGACAGGAGCAAGAACTAACAAGTCCCTGAGTGAGAAGTCTCACCTGTGTTCTCAAACTCTTTCATCTCCTCACGCATGACTGACTGTAGCAGGACAGGAGCAAGAACTAACAAGTCCCTGAGTGAGAAGTCTCACCTGTGTTCTCAAACTCTTTCATCTCCTCACGCATGACTGACTGTAGCAGGACAGGAGCAAGAACTAACAAGTCCCTGAGTGAGAAGTCTCACCTGTGTTCTCAAACTCTTTCATCTCCACACGCATGACTGACTGTAGCAGGACAGGAGCAAGAACTAACAAGTCCCTGAGTGAGAAGTCTCACCTGTGTTCTCAAACTCTTTCATCTCCTCACGCATGACTGACTGTAGCAGGACAGGAGCAAGAACTAACAAGTCCCTGAGTGAGAAGTCTCACCTGTGTTCTCAAACTCTTTCATCTCCTCACGCATGACTGACTGTAGCAGGACAGGAGCAAGAACTAACAAGTCCCTGAGTGAGAAGTCTCACCTGTGTTCTCAAACTCTTTCATCTCCACACGCATGACTGACTGTAGCAGGACAGGAGCAAGAACTAACAAGTCCCTGAGTGAGAAGTCTCACCTGTGTTCTCAAACTCTTTCATCTCCTCACGCATGACTGACTGTAGCAGGACAGGAGCAAGAACTAACAAGTCCCTGAGTGAGAAGTCTCACCTGTGTTCTCAAACTCTTTCATCTCCTCACGCATGACTGACTGTAGCAGGACAGGAGCAAGAACTAACAAGTCCCTGAGTGAGAAGTCTCACCTGTGTTCTCAACCTCTTTCATCTCCTCACGCATGACTGACTGTAGCAGGACAGAAGCAAGAACTAACAAGTCCCTGAGTGAGAAGTCTCACCTGTGTTCTCAAACTCTTTCATCTCCTCACGCATGACTGTCCTCTCAGTTTCCAAGCTGGACAGTTCTAAGTGATGGCTGGACAGAATCTCGAAGCATCTCAGGGAGTCAGCATAGTTGAACTCTCGCTTGAAGCCCAGAAGCAGCCACCTAAAGAACGAAGCTATAGGCTGAATACACTTTCCATCACTAAGAATGATGGCTACATAGTTGCTATGAGGGGGCTTCAAATCAGAACCTTACAAGTGTGATAGAAATTACAATAACTATACCATTGTCTTGTAACCTGTCAATATTGTTGTTAAGGATGTCAAGGGTGTTTGGCACGTGAAATCATGGTGCAGATGAACACGGTGAAGTCACAAGGACAGTTTAAAGATGGCCACCCCACTTTTGATATGCACCAATGTTATCTGTTTTTTATCAGTGAAGGGTGTAACCTATAGACATTCATCGGTGAATGAAGGTCCAGTATGGTGATACATGCCTGTCAGTCCAGCAAGTGTTTGAGTGGAGTAGGAAGTTTCAAAACGGCGTGACTTCTGTCACAGACTGTTCACGATTGGGTCAGGCACACCATGTAGTGACCCCAGACAATTTTTTTCTACAGAATCCAAGCACTGTATCAGCGCTGGAAGACTTGCACTGAAAGCAATTGTGACTACATTGAAAAATGATACATTTGTTCTTTACTTTTCCAGAATATATTCACCCAAAAATAAAACATTTAAGGTTTTCATTTGAATCCCCCACCTCTGAAGTCGTAGTGGGTTCACCTGATGGTGAGGGACACTGTTAATAGGGAAAGCTAATTCACACGCAAAATTCAGTCGAGCATTACTACGCTTGAATTCAAAGCGAGCGAGCGCAAAAAAAAAAAAATATATGTGAAGCCCCCTCGCATATATTGGAACTGCACAGCTGAAACATGGTAGCTACAGTATTCTTCTTATTCTTCTGTCCTTTATTCCCCCATTGGGGCATATACACTCAACAAACCACACCAAGCTGCACCCTTTCTTCTAATATCTCCTGCTAAAGTTAGTTGCATATCCTTTACAGGACGTCCCAGTCAACACCAACATTTTTTACTGTTGTGATATCTTGACAAGTTTACGTTCAGTAGTTTGCCATTGCTTTCTGAATGATCAGCACCCATACCATTTCATAAAAAACCAATGCAAGGCAGTCTGCTGCCAAATTACCTGCAGTGGCTGTGCTTCTAACATGGGTATGAGGGATTACAAACTGTGCCGTAACCCTTTTGCCACAGAGCTGGCACTATCTCCTGTAGTTTCCTCCATGTCCTCCCAATATTATCCATCTCTGTCTGTAATTCTCTTCTCCGTGTGTTTTTAGGTTTCCCACTATTTCATTTGCCTTGTGGGATCTAGTTATTTTTATATTATATATCTAGTTATGTGTTTGCAAGGGGGAGAGTATTTGTGTGTTATTGAGCGGGTGGTGTGTAATGATGTAGTATTATGCAGATATGTATGCATTTATTCATGTGTATGTGTGTCTGCCTGCTTGCCTGTCTCATAACATGGTTATATGCATTATGTTTACAACATTCATTTGATAATATTTTTCTCCTTATTTGAATGTAATATGCATAATAGATAATTTATAATTCATGTACAAAAGATGGGTGATTGGAAGGGCTGAATGTATGACAGGCATGTGTGCGCAATTTGTAACCATATAACAAAGGGAGTCTCTGTGGCGAAGTGGTCAAGCTGTTTGCCTTGCGCTCCGAAGGTTGTGGGTTCGATTCTGAGCTGCGTCTTTCGGTTCTTGAGTGCATTTTTCTCGGAGACTCCTGGGGGTTGTCGCCGGAGCTACGGAGTTCGCGCTTTGTGCAATGCTTTCGGCAGGCCGACCTGCAGAAAGAGACCAAGCCATATAAGATAAAACCCGGGGCAATGAAGTTGATCCTCTCGACTTTTAAGACTTTTTATTCTTTTATCTAGTTATACTGCCCTCAGGTTTTCTCAGTGTGTGTCCTATCCTGCACCAGCATCTTTTCCTCACCTCCTGGTTCACTGGATTTGTCTAGATTCCTCCACGAGCTCTACATAGGTATTTGTCTAGATTCCTCCACGAGCTCTACATAGGTATTTGTCTAGATTCCTCCACGAGCTCTACATAGGTATTTGTCTAGATTCCTCCACGAGCTCTACATAGGTATTTGTCTAGATTCCTCCACGAGCTCTACATAGGTATTTGTCTAGATTCCTCCACGAGCTCTACATAGGTATTTGTCTAGTTTTCTCCACGAGCTCTACATAGGTATTTGTCTAGATTCCTCCACGAGCTCTACATAGGTATTTGTCTAGATTCCTCCACGAGCTCTACATAGGTATTTGTCTAGATTCCTCCACGAGCTCTACATAGGTATTTGTCTAGATTCCTCCACGAGCTCTACATAGGTATTTGTCTAGATTCCTCCACGAGCTCTACATAGGTATTTGTCTAGTTTTCTCCACGAGCGCTACATAGGTATTTGTCTAGATTCCTCCACGAGCTCTACATAGGTATTTGTCTAGTTTTCTCCATGAGCTCTACATTGGTATTTGTCTAGATTCCTCCACGAGCTCTACATTGGTATTTGTCTAGTTTTCTCCATGAGCTCTACATTGGTATTTGTCTAGTTTTCTCCACGAGCTCTACATTGGTATTTGTCTAGTTTCCTCCACGAGCTCTACATTGGTATTTGTCTAGTTTTCTCCATCAGCTCTACATTGGTATTTGTCTAGTTTTCTCCATGAGCTCTACATTGGTATTTGTCTAGTTTTCTCCATGAGCTCTACATTGGTATTTGTCTAGTTTTCTCCATGAGCTCTACATTGGTATTTGTCTAGTTTTCTCCATGAGCTCTACATTGGTATTTGTCTAGTTTTCTCCATGAGCTCTACATTGGTATTTGTTTAGTTTTCTCCATGAGCTCTACATTGGTATTTGTCTAGTTTTCTCCATCAGCTCTACATTGGTATTTGTCTAGTTTTCTCCATGAGCTCTACATTGGTATTTGTCTAGTTTTCTCCATGAGCTCTAAATTGGTATTTGTCTAGTTTTCTCCATGAGCTCTAAATTGGTATTTGTCTAGTTTTCTCCATGAGCTCCACATTGGTGACTCTGTCATACCATTTTAGTCCCACTTTTCTACGCAGGCACCAATTAGTGACATTTGTAGGTTATTAGTAATTCTTTTCGTAGCTATAATATCGCTACAATGTTAACTTATACAGTTTTTTTATAGCTAAAGAAATGATACAAACTAGCTACATAGTTAATACAAGCTAGTTAAAAGCTAGTTGTGTAGGGTATATTTTTAATGGCTGTGTGGTGTTTGAAAATATTGCCGGTCCAAGTTTTGTATTCACCCTCTGTAAAGTTCATGAACCACAATAGGTAAATACAAAACTTGGACCAGCAATATTTTCAAACACTGCACAGTCATGAAAAATACACCCTGTATATTCTTAACAGGATGTGACCGTCAACCCCAGCATTTTTTGGTTGTTTGTGATTTCTTGGCAAGTTTACGTTCAGTAGTTTGCCATTGCTTTCTGAACAGGCACTCATACCTTTGCATGGAAAATCAACGCAAGGCAGTCTGCTTCTAAATCGCTTGCAGCTGTGTTTCGAACATGGTATGAGGGATTACGAACTGCATTCTAACACCTTCACCATGGAGCCGGTACATAAGCTAGTTGTTGTTTGTCCATCAAGAATGATGATGACTATTCATTTCATCCAGTGGGGTTGAAAGTATGGAGCTGGGAGTTCTAAGATGGCTGATAAGGCCTATTTTGGCTCGAAATGTTCTTTGACAATGTGGGCAAAGAATGTTTGACGTTCCAGGAGGAGGATCTCCTGCAGTGGTTTTTCTGTCCAGCTTTTTCTTCACAGCTCTTGCAGTCCTGTTTGTTTCACAAGTGACTGCACCCTTATGTAATGATGCACGCCACGAATTACGGTCTTTAGCAGCAGTCTCCCAGGTGTCAAGATGAATTCCAAAAGCTCTCAGTGAGATTGAATCTCACCTCTCAATCTCCAGCGCCCGATGAGTGGCATTGGATAAGCTAGTTACACAGTGTTAAACACAAGCTAGTTGTTATATGATAGCTATGTAGTTGTAAGCTAGCTAGAGAGTTGCTACATACTAGCTACAGAGATGCTACATAGGAACAACTAGCATACAACTATGTAGCTATATGACAAGTACATAGTTGTTGTATAACAGCCATGTATGACAGCCACACAATTGCTACATATTATCTACAGAGATGCTATATACCAGCTAAAAGATTACTATTTTAGCTGCAGAATTGTTTTATACTAGTTACGAAGTATCATATTCTAGGTCCAAAACTGATATATGCTAGTTCCAGAATAGCTATATACTAGCTACTGAGGTGATATATGCTATTTCAGAAGTGCCATAAACTACCTACAGAGTTGCTAAATGCTAGCCACAGAGTTGCTAAATGCTAGCTACAGAGTTGCCATACAAAAGATACACAGCTGTTATATACTAGCTACAGAGTTGCTATATAGTGGTTACATCACCATCATCATCATCAACTTCCACTTTTGCCATCAAGTGTCGTGGGGAGGAATAATTGGCTCTCAAGTGCCCTATGGGCGGCACTGGATAGTGTCATTCCGTGTGATTGTACAATGTCTTTGAGTCGTCAATACATTTTCTTCTTGGACGCCCTCTTGGTCTCATCGCAGATGATCTTTGATGTAACGCCAGTGATGGTAGTTGATGTGTTGCATTTTAATGACATGGCCAAACCACTTGATCTTCTGTCTTTCAATAAAAGTGGTACAAGGTGTTGATCCCACTGTCCGTGTGATAACAGCATATCTTACTCGGTCTCGGATTGTTAAGTTGGAAGCTCTCCTCAGGCATCTCATCTCGCAGGTGTTGATTTTGCAAAAGTGTGATTTGGATAATGTCCAAGTTTGAGATTGGTATCACAGGGTTGGTGTGAATATGCTGTTTATTATCTGTTGTTTTGCGGACATGGGTATATTTGGATGTTTCAGTAAGGGTAATAGTTGATATGTAAGTGCACTTGCTTTTTGACATCTGATTTCAATTTCTCTGTCCAATCTTCAATCTTCTGTGATCATCCTTCCAAGATATTTGAATTCTTTAACTTTTTATAAAGTGAGTTCTTATATATATATATCTGTATTATGCAATGCCCTAGCTTTCTCTAAGGTGATCTCTTATTCTTGTGCTCCTCATCATTAAAATATAATGGATGCAAAGCAAGGGCTAGACACAGTGTCATATAGTATCACTATAATATAGTTTGTATGATTCTGGTGTATACACGCGTTAGAACTCTTGCCAGTGCTACAAAAGTCTAGCACTGTGGTAGCATTTGTCCATGTTTAATCTGTGTACACACGTTAGAACTCTTGTCAGTGCTACAAAAGTCTAGCACTGTGGTAGGATTTGTCCATGTTTAATCTGTATACACACGTTAGAACTCTTGTCAGTGCTACAAAAGTCTAGCACTGTGGTAGGATTTGTCCATGTTTAATCTGTACACACACGTTAGAACTCTTGCCATTGCTACAAAAGTCTAGCACTGTGGTAGCATTTGTCCATGTTTAATCTGTATACACACGTTAGAACTCTTGTCAGTGCTACAAAAGTCTTGTACATGGTAGGATTTGTCCATGTTTAATCTGTATACACACGTTAGAACTCTTGTCAGTGCTACAAAAGTCTAGCACTGTGGTAGGATTTGTCCATGTTTAATCTGTATACACACGTTAGAACTCTTGTCAGTGCTACAAAAGTCTAGCACTGTGGTAGGATTTGTCCATGTTTAATCTGTATACACACGTTAGAACTCTTGTCAGTGCTACAAAAGTCTAGCACTGTGGTAGGATTTGTCCATGTTTAATCTGTATACACACGTTAGAACTCTTGTCAGTGCTACAAAAGTCTAGCACTGTGGTAGGATTTGTCCATGTTTAATCTGTATACACACGTTAGAACTCTTGTCAGTGCTACAAAAGTCTAGCACTGTTGTAGGATTTGTCCATGTTTAATCTGTGTATACACACGTTAGAACTCTTGCCAGTGATACAAAAGTCTAGCACTGTGGTAGGATTTGTCCATGTTTAATCTGTGTATACACACGTTAAATGGGGTGGATCCGAAGAGAATGGTTGCTGTCTCTGGAGCAGTCTCGGCTGGCAAAGATTAGTTTCATCTTCGTGGCAGGACATGCGGGAGTACAAGGAAATGAGCGGGCTGACAAGCTCACAGGTAAGGCTACTGTTGAGGGTGGATGTGCCATGGACCAGGCTGACATTCTGAATGCTTTACGAAAAGTAAGACTTTTGCGAGAACCAAGTGATGACTGTGAATCTACAACCATGGCCAGACTGCAAGAACAGCAAATTAAAAGATGGGTAGCCAAACAAGAACACTACACAGGAAGCCAAACAAGATGATAAACCAACACAGAGCTGGTGTTGTTAGCCGCTACACGCTGCGGGATTTGCTGAGGAGGGGATCCGAGCACTTATGGACTGAATGGTTCGATGTGCAATGAGGATGATCTGTCGACTAACTAACTAACTAACTAACTAAACTAAACTAACTAACTAACTCACCAATCCACCCCAACCCAACCAACCCATCAACCAACCCACCCACCCACCCACCAACCAACCAACCAACCAACTATACACACGTTAGAACTCTTGCCAGTGCTACAAAAGTCTTGCACTGTGGTAGGATTTGTCCATGTTTAATCTGTGTATACACACGTTAAAACTCTTGCCAGTGCTACAAAAGTCTTGCATTGTGGTAGGATTTGTCCATGTTTAATCTGTGTATACACACGTTAGAACTCTTGCCAGTGCTACAAAAGTCTTGTACATGGTAGGATTTGTCCATGTTTAATCTGTGTATACACACGTTAGAACTCTTGCCAGTGCTACAAAAGTCTTGCACTGTGGTGGGATTTGTCCATGTTTAATCTGTGTATACACACGTTAGAACTCTTGCCAGTGCTACAAAAGTCTTGTACGTGGTAGGATTTGTCCATGTTTAATCTGTGTATACACACGTTAGAACTCTTGCCAGTGCTACAAAAGTCTTGTACGTGGTAGGATTTGTCCATGTTTAATCTGTGTATACACACGTTAGAACTCTTGCCAGTGCTACAAAAGTCTTGTACGTGGTAGGATTTGTCCATGTTTAATCTGTGTATACACATGTTAGAACTCTTGCCAGTGCTACAAAAGTCTTGTACGTGGTAGGATTTGTCCATGTTTAATCTGTGTATACACACGTTAGAACTCTTGCCAGTGCTACAAAAGTCTTGTACGTGGTAGGATTTGTCCATGTTTAATCTGTGTATACACACGTTAGAACTCTTACCAGTGCTACAAAAGTCTTGCACTGTGGTAGGATTTATCCATGTTTAATCTGTGCTGTATCACCTAACATGTTTAATCTGTGCTGTATCACCTAAACTAGAGTATCACAGCCTGGGATTCCGAGATAAGTAGCACACATCTTTTTGTTCAGATTTTCATTTTCTCTTCACTGTTCTCATTCTTCTCATCCTGTTCTTATACCTTAATATAGTCACTGGAGGGTCTTCTCTGTGATTATATCTTGTATTTTGTTTATGCATTTGCTTGCTGATTAAAGCTAGTGGCCACAAAGTACAGATTTCTTTTCCGTAATTGTGTTCTGTAAAGCTGCATTTACTTTGTGTTATTTTATATTGTTTATATTAT
Source organism: Cepaea hortensis (assembly GCA_963921405.1). Lineage (NCBI taxonomy): Eukaryota > Metazoa > Mollusca > Gastropoda > Stylommatophora > Helicidae > Cepaea > Cepaea hortensis. Next base: position 22,193,713 of record OY992891.1, read on the forward strand.
AACATGAGAAACACAGTTGCAATTTTATGGAGAACGTAGGTTGTTACCTTGGGACTTTTAAAATGCAGTTGCCTTGTTTCTCTACGAGTGTGCGCGCACGCACGCTCACCCACATGGCATAGTTTTTGGCTGTGTCAGTCTGTCAGCAATCATTTGAGTATCAGTGTCGCCGATATCGTAAAGGGGAACAACTGCGATAATGACAACCCGGGTCGGTGTCTGGCTGTACAACCGTTGTTGTCCCCTGAACGCGCAACGCAGGAGTATCTCACTAATGGTTGCCGTGTTCAACCACAGGTAGACCCACAATTCTGGTCGTCATTTGCCAGAATGACCGCTGGTTCGCCGCTTTTGGTTATTGAACGCAGCAGACGCCGGTAAGGTCAGACCGCGATCAGCATCGCCACGTGACACCTGGGGTGGGTTTCTTTGACTATATTTAATTTGTGTCCACAGTACCCTTGATCTTGGCAGCAGGTAGTGCATGCGCTCGCTACCTGTGACCCTGGTTTCTCTTCACAACGTATAAATCGGATCGAAAGCTCCAAGTTGTACTCGATTCCGATTTTTGTCGGGTGCCCTCTTCTCATACAGCAAAAGGGGTTGTACCTGCCCTCTATTTAGTAAACAATCACGTTCGCAATAACAGCATCCTGTATTTCTATTGTCATTGTTCACAATAATATTAATATTTCCTATGTTTATGCGAACACCAATATTTCTGAAAACAAAGCGGGTAGGTATAGTTCTACAAAAGAAACCCCACAGTCGATGTATGGGGGTTGCTATGGTTTCCAGATATTGAAAGGCAGCATTAATGGCCTGCATTTTGATGATTTTGATGTAAGCGCGACCTCCAAAGACCTTGAAAATGTAAAGAAATATAGAAGTATTTACTATTTTGTTGGTGTTTATTTTATCAATGTATACATCAAACTCTTTCAAGAAATATAGCATCAGAGTTTGCCCCTATAAATCTCAAAGAAGTTCTACTTAAGACAGGGATGCTATTTAGACAGTGATGTTAAAGTGTGTTCAAAGCTACCTGAACAGACTGAAATCAAATCCAACATTTATGAAAATGGCAGAGAGTTTACCAGTATCACTTGGGCTGAAGAGGCCAGCTGAAACTGACAAGTTCAATTCAAGCACAAAAAGACATAAGAAGAAGAAGAAAACGCAGCATGAGGTGCAGCTGGGCAAGTCAGAAGGCTGCAAAAGGAAGATTGCAATGCTGGTTGCTTACAATGGTGCAGGCTACTATAGAGTGCAAATAAAGGAAGATTGCAATGCTGGTTGCTTACAATGGTGCAGGCTACTATAGAGTGCAAATAAAGGAAGATTGCAATGCTGGTTGCTTACAATGGTGCAGGCTACTATGGAGTGCAAATAAAGGAAGATTGCAATGCTGGTTGCTTACAATGGTGCAGGCTACTATGGAGTGCAAATAAAGGAAGATTGCAATGCTGGTTGCATACAATGGTGCAAGGTAATATGGAGTGCAAATAAAGGAAGATTGCAATGCTGGTTGCTTACAATGGTGCAAGGTACTATGAAGTGCAAATAAAGGAAGATTGCAATGCTGGTTGCTTACAATGGTGCAGGCTACTATGGAGTGCAAATAAAGGAAGATTGCAATGCTGGTTGCTTACAATGGTGCAGGCTACTATGGAGTGCAAATAAAGGAAGATTGCAATGCTGGTTGCATACAATGGTGCAAGGTAATATGGAGTGCAAATAAAGGAAGATTGCAATGCTGGTTGCTTACAATGGTGCAAGGTACTATGAAGTGCAAATAAAGGAAGATTGCAATGCTGGTTGCTTACAATGGTGCAGGCTACTATGGAGTGCAAATAAAGGAAGATTGCAATGCTGGTTGCTTACAATGGTGCAGGCTACTATGGAGTGCAAATAAAGGAAGATTGCAATGCTGGTTGCTTACAATGGTGCAGGCTACTATGGAGTGCAAATAAAGGAAGATTGCAATGCTGGTTGCATACAATGGTGCAAGGTAATATGGAGTGCAAATAAAGGAAGATTGCAATGCTGGTTGCTTACAATGGTGCAAGGTACTATGAAGTGCAAATAAAGGAAGATTGCAATGCTGGTTGCATACAATGGTGCAAGGTAATATGGAGTGCAAATAAAGGAAGATTGCAATGCTGGTTGCTTACAATGGTGCAGGCTACTATGGAGTGCAAATAAAGGAAGATTGCACTGCTGGTTGCTTACAATGGTGCAGGCTACAATGGAGTGCAAATAAAGGAAGATTGCAATGCTGGTTGCTTACAATGGTTTAGGTTACTATAGAGTGCAAATAAAGGAAGATTGCAATGCTGGTTGCTTACAATGGTGCAAGGTACTATGGAGTGCAAATAAAGGAAGATTGCAATGCTGGTTGCTTACAATGGTGCAGGCTACAATGGAGTGCAAATAAAGGAAGATTGCAATGCTGGTTGCTTACAATGGTTTAGGTTACTATGGAGTGCAAATAAAGGAAGATTGCAATGCTGGTTGCTTACAATGGTGCAGGCTACAATGGAGTGCAAATAAAGGAAGATTGCAATGCTGGTTGCTTACAATGGTTTAGGTTACTATGGAGTGCAAATAAAGGAAGATTGCAATGCTGGTTGCTTACAATGGTGCAGGCTACAATGGAGTGCAAATAAAGGAAGATTGCAATGCTGGTTGCTTACAATGGTGCAGGCTACAATGGAGTGCAAATAAAGGAAGATTGCAATGCTGGTTGCTTACAATGGTGGAGGCTACTATGGAGTGCAAATAAACCCGGGCTTTCCAACCATTGAAAGTCAAATCTTCCCAGCATTGGTAAAAATCGGAGCTCTACCACAGGATCACATGGCTACACCATCCAAGATGTGGTTCCAGAGAGGTTCTCGCACTGATAAAGGTGTTTCAGCCGTTGGCCAGCTATTCTCTTTGAAGGCGGTTCTGGTCCCAGACCTTGTGGTTAAGATAAATGAAGCCCTGCCGCCACAGATTCGAGTCATTGGATACACTCGTACAACCAATGGGTTTGACTCCAAAAACTATTGTGATAGCCGAACGTACACGTACATGACACCAACGTATGCTTTACTCCTTTAATAAAGTTTGTCACAGATGAATACCGAGTAGACCGTGAGATCATAACCAGGGTGAGGGCAGTCTTGAGTAGGTTTCTTGGCACTCACAAGTTCCACAATTTTACATCAGGAGTGAAGTTTGAGCAGGCGTGTGCATCAAGATGCATAATAAAGTTCCAGTGCTCAGAGCCTTATATCAGAGAAGGAATTGAGTTCGTGACCATTGAGGTGAAAGGGAAAGTTTCATGTTACATCATATACGTAAAATGATAGGTCTGACAATAGCCATCCTCCGGGGTTACTGCGGAAGAGTCCACGATAGAAGCTTCATGGGGACCAGAGAATGTAGACATTCCGAAGGCACCTGGGCTTGGCCTAGTCCTGGAAGCACTTCATGCTGATGGCTACAACAAAAAGTTTGGATCTCATGGGGTGCATGAGCGCATTGATTGGACTCCGTACCAGGAAATTCTTCAATAATTCAAGGAGGAACATATCATCTTCCACATTGTCTCGCAGGAAAAGACAGACAAAGTGATGTTTAACTGGCTGCGGACATTACAGTTTCATAACTTTGACCAGCGAAGACTAGAAGGCCCACAGAAGCCATGGGTAAAAGTTGTTAACAACTTGCAGGAAAGAGTCCGCAACAGACAGAAAGCTGTGGGTAAATGTTGTCAACAACTTGCAGGAAAGAGTCCTGAACAGACAGACAGCCATGGGTAAAAGTTGTCAACAGCTTGCATGAAAGAGTCCGGAACAGACAGATAGCCGTGGGTAAAAGTTGTCAACAGCCTGCAGGAAAGAGTCCTGAACAGACAGACAGCCGTGGGTAAAAGTTGTCAACAGCTTGCATGAAAGAGTCCGGAACAGACAGAAAGCCATGGGTAAAAGTTGTCAACAGCTTGCAGGAAAGAGTCCGGAACAGACAGACAGCCGTGGGTAAGCAGAGCGGTCTCTGGAGCGGTCTCGGCTGGCAAAGATTAGTTTCATCTTCGTGCCAGGAAATGAGCGGGCTGACAAGCTCACAGGTAAGGCTACTGTTGAGGGTGGATATGCCATGGACCAGGCTGACATTCTGAATGCTCTACAAGAAGTAAGACTTTTGCGAGAACCAAGTGATGACTGAATCTACAATCATGGCCAGACTGCGAGAACAGCAAATTAAAAGAGGGGTGGCCAAACAAGAACACTACGCAGGAAGCCAAAGAAGATTGATAAACCAATACAGAACTGGCGTCGTTAGCCGCTACAAGCTGTGGGATTTGCTGAGGAGGGGATCCGAGCACTTATGGACTGAATGGTTCGATGTGCAATGAGGATGATCTGTCAACTGACTGACTGACTGACTGACTGACTGACTATACACACGTTAGAACTCTTGTCAGTGCTACAAAAGTCTTGCACTATGGTAGGATTTATCCATGTTTAATCTGTGCTGTATCACCTAACATGTTTAATCTGTGCTGTATCACCTAACATGTTTAATCTGTGCTGTATCACCTAACATGTTTAATCTGTGCTGTATCACCTAACATGTTTAATCTGTGCTGTATCACCTAACATGTTTAATCTGTGCTGTATCACCTAACATGTTTAATCTGTGCTGTATCACCTAACATGTTTAATCTGTGCTGTATCACCTAACATGTTTAATCTGTGCTGTATCACCTAACATGTTTAATCTGTGCTGTATCACCTAAACTAGAGTATCACAGCCTGGGATTTTGAGAAAAGTAGCACACATCTTTTTGTTCAGATTTTCATATTCTCTTAATTGTTCTCATTTTCTCATCCTGTTCTTATGCCTTAATGTAGTCACTGGAGGGTCTTCTCTGTGATTATATGTTGTATTTTGTTAATGTATTTGTTTGCTGATTAAGGCTAGTCGCCACAAAGTCCAGATTTCTTTTCCGTAATTGTGTTCTGTAAAGCTGCATTTACTTATTTTATATTATAACATGAGAAACACAGTTGCAATTTTATGGAGAACGTAGGTTGTTACCTTGGGACTTTTAAAATGCAGTTGCCTTGTTTCTCTACGTGTGTGCACGCACGCACGCACGCTCACCCACATGGCATAGTTTTTGGCTGTGTCAATCTGTCAGCAATCATTTGAGTATCAGTGTCGCCGATATCGTAAAGGGGAACAACTGCGATAATGACAACCCGGGTCAGTGTCTGGCTATTACAACCGTTGCTGTCCCCTGAACGCGCCGCGCAGGTGTATGTCACTGGTGGTTGCCGTGTTCAGCCACAGAAAGACCCACAATTCTGGTCGTCATTTGCCAGAATGACCGCTGGTTCGCCGCTTTCGGTTGTTGAACGCAGCAGACGCCGATCAGGTCAGACCGCGATCAGCATCCCCACGTGACACCTGGGGTGGGTTTCTTTGACTATATTTAATTTGTGTCCACAGTACCCTTGATCTTGGCAGCAGGTAGTGCATGCGCTCGCTACATGTGACCATGGTTTCTCTTCACAACGTATAAATCGGATCGGAAGCTGAGTCGTAGTACTCTCTGAATGTTGTTTCATTCCCGATTCTCATACAGCAAAAGGGTTGTACCTGCCTTCTATTTAGAAAACAATCACGTTTGCAATAGCAGCATCCTGTATTTCTATTGTCAATGTTCACAATAATAGTAATATTTCCTATGTTTATGTGAACATCAATATTTCTGAAAATAGATAAATGAAGTCAATGGGTTTGACTCCAAAAACTATTGTGATAGCCGAACGTACACGTACATGACACCAACATATGCTTTACTCCTTTAACAAAGTTTGTTACAGATGAATACCGAGTAGACCCTGAGATCATAACCAGGGTGAGGGCAGTCTTGAGTAGGTTTCTTGGCACTCACAAGTTCCACAATTTTACTTCAGGAGTGAAGTTTGAGCAGGCGTGTGCATCAAGATACATAATAAAGTTTGAGTGCTCAGAACCTTATATCAGAGAAGGAATCGAGTTCGTGACCATTGAGGTGAAAGGGCAAAGTTTCATGTTACATCATATACGTAAAATGATAGGTCTGACAATAGCCATCCTCCGGGGTTACTGCAGAGAGTCCACGATAGAAGCTTCATGGGGACCAGAGAAGGTAGACATTCCGAAGGCACCTGGGCTTGGCCTAGTCCTGGAAGCACTTCATGCTGATGGCTACAACAAAAAGTTTGGATCTGATGGGGTGCATGAGCGCATTGATTGGACTCCGTACCAGGAAATTCTTCAATAATTCAAGGAGGAACATATCATCTCCCACATTGTCTCGCAGGAAAGACAGACAAAGTGATGTTTAACTGGCTGCGGACATTACAGTTTCATAACTTTGACCAGCCAAGACTAGAAGGCCCACAGAAGCCATGGGTAAAAGTTGTCAACAACTTGCAGGAAAGAGTCAGGAACAGACAGAAAGCCATGGGTAAAAGTTGTCAACAGCTTGCAGGAAACAGTCCGGAACAGACAGAAAGTTGTGGTTAAAAGTTGTCAACAGCTTGCAGGAAACAGTCCAGAACAGACAGAAAGCTGTGGTTAAAAGTTGTCAACAGCTTGCAGGAAACAGTCCGGAACAGACAGAAAGCTGTGGGTAAAAGTTGTCAACGTGCTTGCAGGAAAGAGTCCGGAACAGACAGAAAGCCGTGGGTAAAAGTTGTCAACAGCTTGCAGGAAAGAGTCCGGAACAGACAGAAAGCTGTGGGTAAAAGTTGTCAACAGCTTGCAGGAAAGAGTCCGGAACAGACAGACAGCCGTGGGTAAAAGTTGTCAACAGCTTGCAGGAAAGAGTCCAGAACAGACAGAAAGCCTTGGGTAAAAGTTGTCAACAGCTCGCAGGAAAGAGTCCGGAACAGACAGCAAGCCATGGGTAAAAGTTGTCAACAGCTTGCAGGAAAGAGTCCGGAACAGACAGAAAGCCGTGGGTAAAAGTTGTCAACAGCTTGCAGGAAAGAGTCCGGAACAGACAGAAAGCCGTGGGTAAAAGTTGTCAACAGCTCGCAGGAAAGAGTCCGGAACAGACAGAAAGCCGTGGGTAAAAGTTGTCAACAGCTTGCAGGAAAGAGTCTGTTCCACACAGAAAGCTGTGGGTAAAAGTTGTCAACAGCTTGCAGGAAAGAGTCCGGAACAGACAGAAAGCCGTGGGTAAAAGTTGTCAACAGCTTGCAGGAAAGAGTCCGGAACAGACAGAAAGCCGTGGGTAAAAGTTGTCAACAGCTCGCAGGAAAGAGTCCGGAACAGACAGAAAGCCGTGGGTAAAAGTTGTCAACAGCTTGCAGGAAAGAGTCCGGAACAGACAGAAAGCCGTGGGTAAAAGTTGTCAACAGCTCGCAGGAAAGAGTCCGGAACAGACAGAAAGCCGTGGGTAAAAGTTGTCAACAGCTTGCAGGAAAGAGTCCGGAACAGACAGAAAGCCGTGGGTAAAAGTTGTCAACAGCTTGCAGGAAAGAGTTCGGAACAGACAGAAAGCTGTGGGTAAAAGTTGTCAACAGCTCGCAGGAAAGAGTCCGGAACAGACAGAAAGCCGTGGGTAAAAGTTGTCAACAGCTTGCAGGAAAGAGTCTGGAACAGACAGAAAGCTGTGGGTAAAAGTTGTCAACAGCTTGCAGGAAAGAGTCCGGAACAGACAGAAAGCCGTGGGTAAAAGTTGTCAACAGCTTGCAGGAAAGAGTCCGGAACAGACAGACAGCCGTGGGTAAGCAGAGCGGTCTCGGCTTGCAAAGATTAGTTTCATGTTCATGCCAGGACATGCAGGAGTACAAGGAAATGAGCGGGCTGACAAGCTCACAGGTAAGGCTACTGTTGAGGGTGGATATGCCATGGACCAGGCTGACATTCTGAATGCTCTACGAGAAGTAAGACTTGCGAGAACCAAGTGATGACTGTGAATCTACAACCATGACCAGACTGCGAGAACAGCAAATTAAAAGAGGGGTAGTCAAACAAGAACACTACGCAGGAAGCCAAAGAAGATTGATAAACCAACACAGAGCTGGTGTCGTTAGCCGCTACACGCTGTGGGATTTGCTGAGGAGGGGATCCGAGCACTTATGGACTGAATGGTTCGATGTGCAATGAGGATGATCTGTCAACTGACTGACTGACTGACTGACTAACTATACACACGTTAGAACTCTTGCCAGTGCTACAAAAGTCTTGCACTGTGGTAGGATTTGTCCATGTTTAATCTGTGCTGTATCACCTAAACTAGAGTATCACAGCCTAGGATTCCGAGATAAATAGCACACATTTTTTTGTTCAGATTTTCATTTTCTCTTAATTGTTCTCATCCTTCTCATCCTGTTCTTATGCCTTAATGTAGTCACTGGAGGGTCTTCTCTGTGATTATATGTTGTATTTTGTGTATGTATTTGTTTGCTGATTAAGGCTAGTCGCCACAAAGTCCATATTTCTTTTCCGTAATTGTGTTCTGTAAAGCTACATTTACTTTGTGTTATTTTATATTGTTTATAACATGAGAAACACAGTTGCAATTTTATGGAGAACGTAGGTTGTTACCTTGGGACTTTTAAAATGCAGTTGCCTTGTTTCTCTACGTGTGTGCGCGCACGCACGCTCACCCACATGGCATAGTTTTTGGCGGTGTCAGTCTGTCAGCAATCATTTGAGTATCAATGTTGCCGATATCGTAAAGGGGAACAACTGCGATAATGACAATCCGGGTCGGTGTCTGGCTGTTACAACCGTTGCTGTCCCCTGAACGCCCCGCGCAGGTGTATGTCACTGGTGGTTGCCGTGTTCAGCCACAGGTGACCCACAATTCTAGTCGTCATTTGCCAGAATGACCGCTGGTTCGCCGCTAGGTTGTTGAACGCAGCAGACGCCGGTCAGGTCAGACCGCGATCAGCATCCCCACATGACACCTGGGGTGGGTTTCTTTGACTATATTTAATTTGTACAAGGAATAGTACAGGGAGTACAAGGAAATGAGCGGGCTGACAAGCTCGTAGGTGAGGCTACTGTGGAGGGCGGACGCGCCATGGACCAGGCTGACATTCTGAATGCTCTACGAGAAGTGAGACTTTTGCGAGAACCAAGTGATGACTGTGAATCTACAACAATGGCCAGACTGCGAGAGCAGCAAATTAAAAGAGGGGTGGCCAAACAAGAACACTACGCAGGAAGCCAAAGAAGATTGATAAACCAACACAGAACTGGCATCGTTAGCCGCTACACGCTGCGGGATTTGCTGAGGAGGGGATCCGAGCACTTATGGACTGAATGGTTCGATGTGCAACGAGGATGATCTGTCGACTAACTAACTAACTATTTAATTTGTGTCCACAGTACCCTTGATCTTGGCAGCAGGTAGTGCATGCGCGCTGCATAACCTTTGGTTTATCGCTTCTCGGCCTTATGGTCTGATTTCTCTTCACAACGTATACATCTTTCTGTTCATAAAGTTCTTTTTATACCCCTACCGTTTCTGACCTTTTGATTTCAACCAAGCAGCTTTTCCTGTACCCGCCTTCTATTTAGAAAACGTTCAAAATAGCAGCATCTTTTATTTCTATTGTCATTGTTCACAATAATATTAATATTTCCTATGTTTATTCGAACACCAATATTTCTGAAAACAGATAAATGAAGTACTGCCGCATGGGTTTGACTCCAAAAACTATTGTGATAGCCGAACGTACACGTACATGACACCAACATATGCTTTACTCCTTTAACAAAGTTTGTTACAGATGAATACCGAGTAGACCCTGAGATCATAACCAGGGTGAGGGCAGTCTTGAGTAGGTTTCTTGGCACTCACAAGTTCCACAATTTTACTTCAGGAGTGAAGTTTGAGCAGGCGTGTGCATCAAGATACATAATAAAGTTTGAGTGCTCAGAACCTTATATCAGAGAAGGAATTGAGTTCGTGACCATTGAGGTGAAAGGGAAAGTTTCATGTTACATCATATACGTAAAATGATAGGTCTGACAATAGCCATCCTCCGGGGTTACTGCTGAGAGTCCACAATAGAAGCTTCATGGGGACCAGAGAAGGTAGACATTCCGAAGGCACCTGGGCTTGGCCTAGTCCTGGAAGCACTTCATGCTGATGGCTACAACAAAAAGTTTGGATCTGATGGGGTGCATGAGCGCATTGATTGGACTCCGTACCAGGAGATTCTTCAGTAATTCAAGGAGGAACATACCATCTCCCACATTGTCTCGCAGGAAAAGACAAAGTGATGTTTAACTGGCTGCGGACATTACAGTTTCATAACTTTGACCAGGCAAGACTAGAAGGCCCACAGAAGCCATGGGTAAAAGTTGTCAACATGCTTGCAGGAAAGAGTCCGGAACAGACAGAAAGCCAAGGTTCAGATGTGCAGCCTTGTGCAGTTGCCTGTGAAAATCGTACATCAGAAAGTCCTGTCTTAATTTCTGGTGCTAGTGACAGTGGAAGGATCTTCATCTCAGCAAGATGCACCTTGTCCTTCAGATAGACTTACTATACCTGTTATAGCAAGTTCAGCAGTTGGAAACTGCCAACAGCAATCATATGCAGAGTCATTAACCAGTAAAAACTGCCAACAGCCACCATTTGTAGAAAGATTTGCCAGTGAAAACTGTCAACAACAGCCATCTGTTGATATATTGGCCAATGAAACCTGTCAACAGCAGCCATCTGTAGAGACACTGGCCAATGAAAACTGTCAACAGCAGCCATCTGTTGATATATTGGCCAATGAAACCTGTCAACAGCAGCCATCTGTAGAGATACTGGCCAATGAAAACTGTCAGCAACAGCCATCTGTAGAGACACTGGCCAATGAAAACTGTCAACAGCAGCCATCTGTAGAGACACTGGCCAATGAAAACTGTCAGCAGCAGCCATCTGTAGAGACACTGGCCAATGAAAACTGTCAGCAGCAGCCATCTGTAGAGACACTGGCCAATGAAAACTGTCAACAGCAGCCATCTGTAGAGACACTGGCCAATGAAAACTGTCAGCAGCAGCCATCTGTAGAGACACTGGCCAATGAAAACTGTCAGCAACAGCCATCTGTAGAGACACTGGCCAATGAAAACTGTCAACAGCAGCCATCTGTAGAGACACTGGCCAATGAAAACTGTCAACAGCAGCCATCTGTAGAGACACTGGCCAATGAAAACTGTCAACAGCAGCCATCTGTAGAGACACTGGCCAATGAAAACTGTCAACAGCAACCGTCTGCAGAGATATCAGGTGTCTCGCATGTCTCAAGTACTGACACGGATGTGCAGATGGATGATTCTAGAAATGTTGCACAAAATCAATCCTAGAAGTGTATTTTTAGAACCAGTTTATATATTTTTAAATAATCATGAGCATGATCAAAGACAGACGGGAAAAAGAGTAGGAGGTTATAATATAAACAATTTGTGATACGCAGGGGGCAGTATGGATAGCTGAAAACACAAAAGATCTCCAGCTCGTGGACATTATAGAAAAAGGCAAAGGACAAATAATCCTACCTCATCTGAGGATTGAACCTGAACCACAGTCTTGGCAGGCAAGCTCACTAACCATGATGCCACCATGGACAGTGTAAAAAAGGTCTTTAATTGAAACAGAGGAAGATAACACCAAAATATGATATACAGTAGAAGGAAAAATGCTTAGCTAAGTCAATAAATACCAGTGTTTGGGGACAGTCATGACATTCATTGAATGTCAAAAAGAGAGTTGATATTTTATATGAAACCCTTTCTGTTGTACGGCGCTGAATCTTGTAATATGAAAGCAAATTAGGATGATTGCCTGGAAGAGACCAAAGAAAGTAGAACCTGGACTGCTAGATCAACTCAGCATTAAAAGGGAGCTAGGAAATGTGGGAAGTAAACAGTGGCCTGCGTGCTATTGCCCACATCACCCATTGATTGCCAGTTGGTATGTAAAAATATGGGCCAGGCACCATATGCCTCATGGCATGGAAATGAGTTCTTTGCTATGTAATTCTTGTATGAAATAAATTCTCTCTGTGGTCAAGACTAATGAATTCTTTGCTGTGTAATTCTTGTATGAAATAAATTTTCTCTGTGGTCAAGACTAATGAGTTCTTTGCTGTGTAATTCTTGTATGAAATAAATTCTCTCTGTGGTCAAGACTAATGAATTCTTTGCTGTGTAATTCTTGTATGAAATAAATTCTCTCTGTGGTCAAGACTAATGAATTCTTTGCTATGTAATTCTTGTATGAACATAAATTCTCCCTGTGGTCAAGACTAATGAATTCTTTGCTATGTAATTCTTGTATGAACATAAATTCTCTCTGTGGTCAAGACTAATGAACTCTTTGCTGTGTAATTCTTGTATGAAATAAATTCTCTCTGTGGTCAAGACTAATGAATTCTTTGCTATGTAATTCTTGTATGAACATAAATTCTCCCTGTGGTCAAGACTAATGAATTCTTTGCTATGTAATTCTTGTATGAACATAAATTCTCTCTGTGGTCAAGACTAATGAATTCTTTGCTGTGTAATTCTTGTATGAAATAAATTCTCTCTGTGGTCAAGACTAATGAATTCTTTGCTGTGTAATTCTTGTATGAAATAAATTCTCTCTGTGGTCAAGACTAATGAATTCTTTGCTGTGTAATTCTTGTATGAAATAAATTCTCTCTGTGGTCAAGACTAATGAGTTCTTTGCTGTGTAATTCTTGTATGAAATAAATTTTCTCTGTGGTCAAGACTAATGAGTTCTTTGCTGTGTAATTCTTGTATGAAATAAATTCTCTCTGTGGTCAAGACTAATGAATTCTTTGCTGTGTAATTCTTGTATGAAATAAATTCTCTCTGTGGTCAAGACTAATGAATTCTTTGCTGTGTAATTCTTGTATGAAATAAATTCTCTCTGTGGTCAAGACTAATGAATTCTTTGCTGTGTAATTCTTGTATGAAATAAATTCTCCCTGTGGTCAAGACTAATGAATTCTTTGCTGTGTAATTCTTGTATGAACATAAATTCTCCCTGTGGTCAAGACTAATGAATTCTTTGCTATGTAATTCTTGTATGAACATAAATTCTCCCTGTCGTCAAGACTAATGAATTCTTTGCTGTGTAATTCTTGTATGAAATAAATTCTCTCTGTGGCCAAGACTAATGAATTCTTTGCTGTGTAATTCTTGTATGAAATAAATTCTCTCTGTGGTCAAGACTAATGAATTCTTTGCTGTGTAATTCTTGTATGAAATAATTTCTCTCTGTGGTCAAGACTAATGAATTCTTTGCTGTGTAATTCTTGTATGAAATAAATTATCTCTGTGGTCAAGACTAATGAATTCTTTGCTGTGTAATTCTTGTATGAAATAAATTCTCTCTGTGGTCAAGACTAATGCATTCTTTGCTGTGTAATTCTTGTATGAACATAAATTCTCTCTGTGGTCAAGACTAATGAATTCTTTGCTGTGTAATTCTTGTATGAAATAAATTCTCTCTGTGGTCAAGACTAATGAATTCTTTGCTGTGTAATTCTTGTATGAACATAAATTCTCCCTGTGGTCAAGACTAAGGAATTCTTTGCTATGTAATTCTTGTATGAACATAAATTCTCTCTGTGGTCAAGACTAATGAATTCTTTGCTGTGTAATTCTTGTATGAAATAAATTCTCCTTGTGGTCAAGACTAATGAATTCTTTGCTATGTAATTCTTATATGAACATAAATTCTCTCTGTGGTCAAGACTAATGAATTCTTTGCTGTGTAATTCTTGTATGAAATAAATTCTCCTTGTGGTCAAGACTAATGAATTCTTTCCTGTGTAATTCTTATATGAACATAAATTCTCTCTGTGGTCAAGACTAATGAATTCTTTGCTATGTAATTCTTGTATGAACATAAATTCTCTCTGTGGTCAAGACTAATGAATTCTTTGCTATGTAATTCTTGTATGAACATAAATTCTCTCTGTGGTCAAGACTAATGAGTTCTTTGCTATGTAATTCTTGTATGAACATAAATTCTCCCTGTGGTCAAGACTAATGAGTTCTTTGCTATGTAATTCTTGTATGAACATAAACTCTCCCTGTGGTCAAGACTAATGAGTTCTTTGCTATGTAATTCTTGTATGAACATAAATTCTCTCTGTGGTCAAGACTAATGAGTTCTTTGCTATGTAATTCTTGTATGAACATAAATTCTCCCTGTGGTCAAGACTAATGAGTTCTTTGCTATGTAATTCTTGTATGAACATAAATTCTCCCTGTGGTCAAGACTAATGAGTTCTTTGCTATGTAATTCTTGTATGAACATAAATTCTCTCTGTGGTCAAGACTAATGAATTCTTTGCTGTGTAATTCTTGTATGAACATAAATTCTCTCTGTGGTCAAGACTAATGAACATGTATTGAGTCAGAATAAATGACAGTATTCCTTGAAGGGGGAGCAATGTGCAAAAAAATTCCGTTCTTATCAGCTTAATATCTGATACGTGGCCGATTCGGTCACTACGATATTAAAATGATTTTTGGAACAAGACGACATGGCCGGGGCTGGCCTCGCTGTTGTCGCAGGTCGTCCCAGTATTGCAGTTCTTCTGGGAATGGCCTAAAATATCATAAATGTACGAGTGGTTACCTTACATTCTGCGCACACACAACACCGCATGTTTTGCATGCCAGAGCATGTAACGGACAGTAAACAGAATGAGGCAGTCCTTTAAGAATATGATAGCCATAAGCACATTACAGACCCATAACGGGTGTTTACGTCGTTTTTTTTTTTTAAATAACGAAACTACATGTTTTCACTATTGCTACACTAGTCTTCTTTTGTCCTTTATCCACCATTGTGCCTGTCTGCTATCTTCTGCAGTTCTGTAAATGTTCTCCTCATTCATCTGTATTGTTGCTGTTCTCTGATAGCCTTGAATGATGTGTGAATGAACTAATGTATGAAAGAGAGTGATAGAAGGGCAGAATGTTAGACAGGCCAGCGTGCCCAATTCTAACCCTTTGAAAATAAAGTTTGTTCGTTCGTTCGTTCGTTCTGTCAAAAAACTCATTTACTGCCAATATTGTACCTTGCGGTGTATAGCAGAGTGGTCTTTGAGCTTAGGGAATTAAAACCGCCTGGCTAGTGCAGTCACCGCGAACTGTGCAGGTTATGATTTTCTTTTTGCCCCGACAGAAAAAAATCCCATCTATCTGCAATCATTTTCTCTTTTGTCTTTATTCCATTTCTGATCTTTTTCCTCCATGCAATATGGTCAGTGGCAACTTGCTCCCAAAATCAATATCAATGCCTGTTTCACTCATGTCCTGCTTACTCACTATGAAGTCTAAGAAGACTGAGCATGGAACAAACTGTTACACCACCGAATCTTTCAAACACTTCGGTATTGTGTTAACTATAGAGTTACTATATGTTAGCTATAGAGTTGCTATATGTTATCTACAGAGTTACTATACTATTCCATCCATCCATCATGTGCCATGCCGGTAAGCATGGGCGGTCATGTTCTGCCATCTCATTCGATCACCAGAGTCGTGGATCAGCTACGTGTTTCTGTCTCGACCATGCCACAATGCCAAGCCATCCAGGTACTTGCTTCTAGGTCTTCCCCTTGGTCTGTTCCCCTCGATCTTACCAATTGTCACCAAGTTCTCCAAATCATTTCTTCTCATAACATGCCCAAACAATTGTGACCGTCTACGTCTAATGACTCTAATCAGTTTACGATCTTCATTTGTTTCTTGAAGGACTTGTTCATTGGTCTTTCTGGCTGTCCATGGTATTCTTTGTATTTTCCTCAGAAACCACATTTCTACAGCCATCAGATGTTTTTCAGCCTGACTGATCATTGTCCAAGCTTCACATCCATACAAAAGTACAGGTTCTATGTAGCATCTCAACACTCTTTTTCTCTTTTCAATTGACATCTTTTTATTGGTCAGTATGTTTTTCATCTTGCTAAAGGCTACTTTTGCCATGGCGATTCTTGTTCTAATCTCTTCAAGGCATCTCCCATCAGATGTTATACTATTACTGTTGCTATATCTTAGCCATAGAGTTGCTATATGTTAGCTGTCATAGCAGGGCAGACCAGGCCCTAAGCCTTGGTTGGCAACTGGTCTAGGATGGATGCTCAGACAGGCGGACAGTTAGAGCACTGCTTTGCTGATCTGGCAGCTTCTACAGCTTGTCTTGTTCCAGACGTATTGGTGTTACCTTTCCTCTGGAGTAAACTAGACAGACCGAGAGAGGGATCATGCTGCATGGGCAACACAAGGTCTCTAAATTCAGCCAAGGCTTTGCCCTATGGAGAGGCATAACTCCATTTTACAAACTACTGTCTATCAAGACGGCACAGTGCTAGTCATATATGAGAGAGAGAGAGAGAGAGAGAGAGAGAGAGAGAGAGAGAGAGAGAGAGAGAGAGAGAGAGAGAGAGAGAGAGAGATGGAGAAAAAGAGAGTATTTATATATGTATATGTACGTTTTTATTAGTGAGCTTGTGATTGTGAGCGAGTATGTGTATGCGAGGGAACGTGTATCTGTGTGTTATTGAGTAGATGCATAACTGTGAGAGTTTGTGTAAATGATGTAAGTATGTATGCTAGTATGTATGTATATGTTTAGGCATGTGTGTATGTATTTAAGTCTGCCTGTCTCATAACATGGTAATATGCATTGTTTATGTTTACAACATTCATTTGACAATGTTTTGTTTTTCCTATGTGAATGTAACATGCACAATAGTTACTTGATGTACAAAAGATGAGTGATTGGAAGGACCGAATGAAAGAGGGGCCTGCATACAAAGTTTGTGACCCTTTGAAAATAAAGTTTGTTCGTTAGCAATAGAGTTGCCATAAGTTAGCCACACAGTTGTTATAAAATAACCACACAATTGCCATAAGTTAGCTACAGAGTTGCTGTCTACCAGCCACACAGATGACAGTGACCCTACCTGTGACAAAAGAACAGGTTGCCGAGTTCAATCTTGTCCAGATGCTTTTGTAACTCTGGGTCCATCTCCTGAAGCAACAACCTGACCAGCTCTGAGGAATCAAGTCCAAAAACATATTAATACTTCACAGCTTGTGGAGGTTAGGTCACCAGTTACTATCCTCATATCCTAGAACATTTATACAGTAAAGCCAAATCAGATGCCTAGTTTTAGAAATGACATATCAGTTGTAGTTCTGTTTTCAGCCACACAAGTTCTACAGGAGATGAAGCAGGAGGTGGTGGTGAAGGAGGAGGAGGAGGTGGAGTTGAAGATGAAGGAGGATGAGGAGAGACAGATAGTTGCCTTCATAAACCTAAATAGTGAATTAGTAGCCTGTTGATGATCCATATCCTTAGAAGTCAATTCATGTGGTTCAGATTGGAAACTGTTTCTGAGGGTATGAACCAAAGAGACTCTGATGAGTCTCAACTCTAATTTAACAATGTAAACATTTCAGTAGCTTTTAGACATTCAACAAGTCAACAAAGTGAACATTTCAGTAGCTTTTAGATATTCAACAAGTCAACAAAATGAACATTTCAGTAGCTTTTAGACATTCAACAAGTCAACAAAATGAACATTTCAGTAGCTTTTAGATATTCAACAAGTCAACAAAGTGAACATTTCAGAAGCTTTTAGACATTCAACAAGTCAACAAAGTGAACATTTCAGTAGCTTTTAGACATTCAACAAGTCAACAAAGTGAACATTTCAGTAGCTTTTAGACATTCAACAAGTCAACAAAGTGAACATTTCAGTAGCTTTTAGACATTCAACAAGTCAACAAAGTGAACATTTCAGTAGCTTTTAGACATTCAACAAGTCAACAAAGTGAACATTTCAGTAGCTTTTAGACATTCAACAAGTCAACAATGTGAACATTTCAGTAGCTTTTAGACATTCAACAAGTCAACAAAGTGAACATTTCAGTAGCTTTTAGACATTCAACAAGTCAACAAAGTGAACATTTCAGTAGCTTTTAGACATTCAACAAGTCAACAAAGTGAACATTTCAGTAGCTTTTAGACATTCAACAAGTCAACAAAGTGAACATTTCAGTAGCTTTTAGACATTCAACAAGTCAACAAAGTGAACATTTCAGTAGCTTTGAGACATTCAACAAGTCAACAAAGTGAACATTTCAGTAGCTTTTAGACATTCAACAAGACAACAAAATGAACATTTCAGTAGCTTTTAGACATTCAACAAGTCAACAAAGTGAACATTTCAGTAGCTTTTAGACATTCAACAAGTCAACAAAGTGAACATTTCAGTAGCTTTTAGACATTCAACAAGTCAACAAAATGAACATTTCAGTAGTTTTTAGACATTCAACAAGTCAACAAAGTGAACATTTCAGTAGCTTTTAGACATTCAACAAGTCAACAAAGTGAACATTTCAGTAGCTTTTAGACATTCAACAAGTCAACAAAGTGAACATTTCAGTAGCTTTTAGACATTCAACAAGTCAACAAAGTGAACATTTCAGTAGCTTTTAGACATTCAACAAGTCAACAAAGTGAACATTTCAGTAGCTTTTAGACATTCAACAAGTCAACAAAGTGAACATTTCAGTAGCTTTTAGACATTCAACAAGTCAACAAAGTGAACATTTCAGTAGCTTTTAGACATTCAACAAGTCAACAACGTAAACATTTCAGTAGCTTTTAGACGTTGAACAAAGAAAATATCTCACCAACTTTCCGTATCATACCCTCCTCCATGAAATCATTGCCAATTTTTTCGATGTACGTTTTAAAACACCAGTAGGTCTCCACCTGAAATATCAGTGTAACATAGCATGACATGATATGACACAACTTGAGATGACACAACATGACATGACTCAACATGACATGGTACAACATGACATGTCATAACACACTTTTAATATAACTCTACCATGGAGACTCTGGGTAAATCCATGTTTTTATTTTATTTTTTATGTTGCCTATCCCTTATAGGACGTTGCAGTCAACATCAGCATATTTCAGCTGCTGTTGATGTACTAGGCAAGTCTTACATTCAGTAGTTTGCCATTGGTTTCTGAATGACCAGCTCACATACCCCCGTAAGTTACTAGCAAGGCGTGATCCGCTGCCGAATCTCGCAGCTGCTGTTTTATCCACGTGGATATACGGAATTACGAACAATGTCATGAACCCCTTGGCCAGGGAGATCAGCAATCCATGTAACTAGCTTATTACAGAGTAGCAGCATGGAACACCTCAACCAGGTTCTGAACCCACCCCTGTGGATGCACCAAGTTACAATTAACAAAAATTTACTAGAGAAATCACTAGATTTCTGACAAGAACTACCCAGTCAGACAAAGACTATCGAGACTTCAATGGGTTTAAAACAATGTATTCCCTCAGTGAATGTAAACACAGAAGACACAAACAATATGCTGCACGGTTTATGCCTGACATATTTCACTGCATTTCGTCATACTGCAGAGTTATATATCATGTGAAGTGAATAAATGAATAATCATCATCATCAAGTGCCGTGCCGGCTGGCGTAGGCGTTCATGGCTCTCCATAGATCTCGGTCTTTGGTTTTCTGGATCAACTCTGTTGCTGATATTCCTCCATGCCACCGTCTCAATCCATCCAGCATCACTTCTCTTGGTCTACCTCTGCCTCTCTTCCCCTCGATCTTTCCAGTTGTTACGATGTTCTCCAATGCCTCTCTTCTCATCACATGACCGAGGAAAGCTGTTTGTCTCTGTCTTATTGTTGTATATAATGTTCTAGTTTCATTAGCCTGTTTCAGGCAGTCGTCGTTAGTTACTCTGGCAGTCCAAGGAATTCGCAACATTCGTCTCAGGAACCACATCTCTGTTGCTTCTAATTTCTTCTTAATTTGTTCATTTACATTCCAAGATTCACTGCCATACAGCAAAACTGGTTCTACATAGCATTTCAGCACTCTCTTTCTTACATTCAGTGACAGTGACTTATTGCATAAGATACTCTTCATTTTATGAAATGCGGCTTTTGCCTGCCCTATTCTGCTCCTAATCTCTGTTGTACATCTTCCATCTGATGTTATAAATGCCCCTAGGTATCTAACATTATCAACTTGGTTAAGGATTTTCCCTTCTATTTCTATGTCACATTTTGGTGTCACCATTTTCTTTGATATTACCATTGTTACTGTTTTCTTGATATTCAAGTTGAGTCCTTTCCTTGCACTCTCTGTTACTACAACGTCTAATAATTGTTGTAGATCTGTTGAATTATCCGCCACCAATACTGTGTCATCTGCATAGCGTATATTATTTATATTATAACCTCCAACTAGTATTCCTGGCATCTCTTTGATCTCTCTCATTATTACTTCGCTATACAGGGAAATGAATAATACTTGAGCTGAAACAATTAAAACATAGTCACAGGTATTGTTCAAATGTTGAACATCTGTTATCCCCCACGGTAATTTTAAATTTAACACGAACTCTTTCCGTTTGCACAAAACTGGCTGGAACTGCCTAATTGCTAACACCTCACTATATTTGAGCAATCATTTATTGTTTATCGAAATCAGTAAACAAAATGCTTTATCTTTATTCACGCTACGACCATATTTTATCGATTTCTCAACACCTCATAAAAAATGGTCATAGCATTACCAAAGAAAAAGGATTTTGTATGTGTTTAAACTTCAACTGGTTTCCTGACTTACCTCAGACCGCATGACAAACAAAAACCTGGACAGTATATCATTCATGCCTTGTGCGTAGCCCAGGTGGTCATGATAGGCGGAGAATGTGATCAGAATTTCCCGCAACTCGGACAATCGAGGGTTGCCTTTACCCCTGCACAGAAAGACACAGTACAAAATAGGTTATCACTGAAAGAAAGATGATGAAAAGCATGTGGAACACCAGGGAAAGCCATGACAGTTTTCACAAGAATAAGTTTAAGAGCAGCCACAGAGTAACATGGCAGTCATGACAGCATGGAGGTAGCTAGCATACTCGCCTTCTAATCCAGTAGTTTTGTGTTCGATCCAATTTGAGACACAACATCTAGTCTAAGAATGGAGGTGGAGGTGGTTACTTCGAATTTCCTTTGGCTGGAGGAAAAACAGCACATGCATGTCATAATTGTAATGGGTTCACAAAGTATAATGTGAAAGCTGAAGATTGGCACGCTTCTGGAAGAGTGGCAGGCTTCAATTTAACAATAAAAAATAGAGAGTATCTGCTGGATTTTCCCACCAGGACATGCTCGTGTGGGTAGGAAATGAGCAGGTGGACAGATTAGTTGGGGTATTGGTGCATAATAAGGCAGATGTGTTCGGGGGCCTTTGGAATCATATGTATTGTGCAGAACGAGTAGATATTGACGACTTTGAGACAATGGTGCTGCAGGGAGTGAGCAGAGGATCTGGCCGACAATCAAAACTTCGAGGAAAGACCAGACAGACATATAATCAGGCTGCAACTAGTATCATCAGTATTGGGACTCTTCACTGGTTGTTGTAGTTGAGAACAGATCATGTATAGGAATGACTCAAGTGCTGTGACTCAACTGAGATGGCAAGGTACCAGTCAAATAACTAACTAACTAACTAACTAACTAACTAACTAACTAACTAACTAACTAGCTAGCTAGCTAACTAAAACTAACTATATAATGAACAAACAAATGACCAAACAAATAATAGCTAACTAACTAACATCTATAAAACTGAGTAGATAAAAGCTTGAACTGACTTGAAAAACTCCTGGTCTCGGTCTGTGCGAGGCACGTCCTTGTCAATGACACGAATGTTGGCCTTGAGTTTTGCCACATCAATCTTATGACGTTTTACTTGTACCTGATCAACAAACCAAACAAATCTACAGTCACAAGATAAGTCATGATTTACTGATCCACATAAGTCATGATTTACGTACTGATCCATACATGACCAGTCATGATTTACGTACTAATCCATACATGACCAGTCATGATTTACGTACTGATCCATACATGACCAGTCATAATTTACCGACCCATACAAACAGAACAATTACTGTTTAACAAGTCACACTGACACTTTCCCATTTAAACCACTTCAATCAACCCACAACAAGATGCTAGAGATTAATCTACTCAACCCCATTATCCCTGTACCTGTGCCTGGAGTCTCATAAACTCAATCTTCTGTGCGATATCAGGGGAGCTGTACTGTTCCTCTAAGTTGGGGTATCCCAGCGATGTGAAATCAATTTTTTCTGTGAAACAAAATCAACAGAGCTAAGTCATTTTGCTGGCTCTGGAAAGGACACACATTGAGAAAACCTGAAGATAGTTTAACTAGGTGCTCCTTTGTCTGGAGCCCAAAGGACAAACAAAATGTAATTAAGTAAATGAAGGACTTTTTTACACGTATCTAAGCATGTATGTACGTGTATACGTAATTAGAAAAGTCTAGTTTTACAGTGCCAGAGATTCGCTGTCGCCCTTTCTCCTGTTAGTTGAAATAGTTTTGCCATGTGAAGGCCAGGAGTTGGACTTTTGCTGCTAGAAGTGATGAATGCACAAGCCATGAGGGTATTTTGCAAGGTTGGATGCTCACCACAGAACGCTGTGAATCAGTCTCTTTTTCTTATAGTCATTACCATGTGGAGTTGATGATCATGTCTGTCTACAACATTCTGTCTTTTATGCTGTGAATCATTTCTGAGACCGATGTTCATCCATGCCATGATGTCAAACTGTCCAGCATCTTCTCTCTAGGTCTTCTCTTGCCGCTCTTCCCCTCCAACTTTTCTATTGTGACAACATGCTCCAGCTTTCCTTCTCATGACATGCCCAAAGAATGCGGACTGTCTTCTTCTAGTGCGAGTAACCAGTTCTCTTTGTGAGTTAGCTTCTTTCAAGATATCTCCGTAGCTCTTTCTATCCACACAGATGTTCCCATCATTCTTCTATAAAACCACATCGCAGCAACTTCCACATAATTCCTCACTTATCTGCTAATTGAGTACTGACACGTACCTTGCCGCCTTGACAGACAACAGTTTGTAAATAAAGTTATACCTCTCCATAGCACAAAGCCTGGGCTTAATTTAGAGACCATGAGTTGCCCATGCAGCATGATCCCTCTCTCGGCCTGCCTAGTTTACTTCAGAGGAAAGGTAACACGAATACGTCTGGAAAAAGACAAGCTGCAGAAGCTGTCAGATTAGCAAAGCAATTCTCTAACTGTCCGTCTGCCGGAGCTTCCATCCTAGACCAGTTGCTGGTCAAGGCTTAGGGTCTGCCCTGTCATTAAGTCTTTAGGTTTAATTTCCTTGCACCAGGGTAAGGCTTGTACTCTCCCAATTGCACTCCTCCACTGGAAGCCATTGGCACAATGGGGGGTGTCAGGTTGTGACAAGACCGCCGGGGCTTGGACTGGTTTGCCACGATAGATACTATCCCCTGCCTTTGCTCCAACCACCTCAATAGCACTCTACATCTACCAGGCCCCACACAAGCCGGGACAGCTTAACCTTCCCTCCCTCACCTAGGGTTCCAAACCCCAAGGGGGCTCGGACCAGACACCAGTCATATCACTGCACAAAGTCATAGCTAAGAGAACAAAATTTAATTCTGAACTACGTCAACCACAACACAGAGACGGATGGCTGGAAGCCAGACTAGAAGAACTATGTACAAGATCAAAGACTCAGATGAGTATTCATCATGGAGGCGGACGATAGCTCGTGCGGTTGTCCAGTCGTGGTAGCGACTCACCCAGGCTCCTCCAGTGGACTGGAACTCCAAGGTCTGCTGCCTCTCCAAAGTTCCCTCTTCACCCAGAGAACCAAGCAAGGGCTGATCAAGCGCCGTACCACTGCCTGACGGACACTGCACTGATGAACAAGGATCCTTCCTTGCTGTCGTACTATTTCCCTCGTCACACTCTTGATGAAGTCTGGGCCGACCCTAGAACATTAGCGGTCTCCCACTTGCAGAAAAAATACATGTAGCACCGTCTCAAAATACACAAGAGCCAGGTCACTCTTCTATCTCATCAGTGACCCACACACTGATATGTCACTTACACAATAAGCGGTTGCTCCACACGAACACACAATGTCACTGGTACAGTCTATCAGGTGACTAAACACTTCACCTTAGTTCCATGTCCTTGGACAATAGATCTTCACACAGTATCATGTAACTACCCTGATCCATGGGTAGTAATCACAACCTAGCATACACTGTCAACAGTTCATCACGTTGGCATGAGGTAGCTCCCTACCTTCACAAACATTGTCAACAGTTCATGACGTTGGCATGAGGTAACTCCCTACCTTCACAACCATGTCACTCAGGTGTTTCCACCAATGTTGTAATCAATGTCCTAGTTCACTGGACCACATGTTGGCTTCATAAAGTTAACCAATGTAAAAACACTATTTAAGCATCAACTGATACATGGTGTCCCATAACCCAGCCGGGCCAGAAGCATATAACACAGGTCATGGTGACCGGTAACAATGATCACTCTGCACAACTTGAAAGGTCACTCCCTTGCAATTACCAAGGTTTACACAGAGGTTGAATGTCACCAGTGCTTCACTGGCCAGAATCACCAGACGTTTCAGTGTTGGATCCTCTCAGGATCGGATGACACTCGTCGGACTCTTGACGGAGGTCCTAACCTAGACCTACCGACTTATTCAGCACTCAGCTCCTTCCAACATTGATCTCGCAGACTCAGACAACCACTCCCAGTATAGCCTCAATCAACTTCTGGATAGGCACTGGAATGAGTGGGCCCATAGAGCTCATGGTGCAGCTCTTGAATCTTCTTCTGTATAGTAATAACAGATCCTGAAACACGGAGAGGTTGGTGTGAGTACTCAACTACAACAAATACTACCAGCATCTCCACCCTGTCACCTGCCTCTCAGACATTCCTCATGTCTACCAACATGAGTATGAAATCATCACATCATAGATCTACCTAGTCACTATAATATATAGGCATAATGATGGTAGAAAAAGCAATAGCACACCTGTTCAGTCAAGTACCACTTCTGGGCTACATATAACCCCTAGCACCAGAGTCGACTGTATGACTCTGTCAAGCATCCTTCGCCTGGTGCCAGTCCAATCCGGTTTCATCTCCCATCCTCAATCAACATATACACTTACTTTCCTTTCAGTGTAGGGATTACTGTATCGAGAAGGTGTCCAGCCGGACATCTCCTTCCTGACAGACTCATCAATTCATCAATCCCTTAACCCATGGACTGATGAATTACACACATTAATAACTATATGTCCATAATGAATTATACTCCTGATAATTCCCTACTATAGCATTAACTAAGGAGAACTCATGACTTGTTACACTTAACTAACAAAATCATATCACAGCCATAGTGTCAGGTCTGGGATCCCTGCCCCAGATCCTGAGTTGCCCTTGTATTCACTGACTATCTTTCAGGTCAGTCATCCCTGTGCCGGTCGAGCACAGCTGTGGTGGCCATCCACCATTACACTTTCCCACAGCTACTGTGGGTCTCGTGTACCTTGTCCCGTGACGACTTAAGTCACGTCATCCAATGTAGCAAACCTCCAGACTCCACTACCAAACTCTGGCTCCACCTTTTTTTGGGGGGGTTTATGCCCCTCCTATACCACTACTTCACGGCAGTACTCCAAGTACTCCATGAACCGAGTCAGGGTTCCAGAAGAGTAGAATATTAGAGACAGAAATGGTTAGGTTCAAACCTCGATCTATCTAGACACCTCGGCCTCGAATTACGGAGTGCCGCATCACCCTCGATCGGGTATGTTCATTCATCGGATATGCACGATTGCATTGGGTCGGACCTATTACCGATCGGGTTGGGGTTACCGGCCTACCTCCCGCTGCCTAGACAAACGTAAGATGGAACACGCACGGTCATCCTTGCGTACGGACATGACAACACGCAGTAACAATAGTATCATGAATACTACTTATCAATTGTTATCCTACCGATGCAACGCCATTCGGCTTACGCGGAATAACACTGCTATCTGCATACCGCAAATACACCACTGCTGATTTCACCTTGATTCCTCGAAAAATCACCATCACTGATAGAACAATTACGTTACCATCCTAATATCACGAAGCACATTACACATTTCTAATAATAAGCTCTACCTTATCACTTACAGCGTCTAGCATGTTGATGTCATGACGGACAAACTGTCGCCTTGCCTGCGTAATGAATAAACCAAACCCGTAACTGCTACACACTGTAACGCACATCGTTCGGCCTATTTTATTTACACACCACTCGCGGTGGAACACGGCTTGTTCCGTCAGGTAACACATTACATTGCTGATCGATAAAGCCTACTTAAAAATGCAAACCGCCAACTGTAACGGATAACGCTACGCGACAACTCAATTTGGCAATGGCAATTAATTAATTCCGGGAATCCAGCACGGCATTACGACAACAATTAAATCATAGAATAAGTACTCAACTAACCTGTGATTGAAGAATCACAACCTTGACTGTAGATGTCCGCACTGGCCGCGAATATTGACATCAAAATTACATCAGCCTCTTGGCTGCGATCTGTCTACGCTGAGGTTTGGTGGGCGACTGCTCACGACAAAGTCAGTGCGCCTTCCACTCGCCTACACGGGCCGCGTGACTTTCATGATTCATGAAGAAAACCAGAGTCACGATAAGTTCCACCACCCCGTGCTGCATGAAGCACTCGTGAACTTAGATCTCTACCAAGTACGCACTTGAGGGAACATTCTAGATTTTCTATAAATAACTAGAATAGCTCCTCCCCGCACTATTTTTTGATGGGGAATCCCCTATTAATTGATATTAATTCAAGGGAGACCAACGCATCGCACTCCCTTCAAAGGGATATTATGCAGAGATATGCCGTTCTTTATCCGTTTCGTCACATAGACCCCCACTTAAGATGGTCGACCCGGTCGAACTCACTAGACAAAGATCGGTCTGAACTCTGAACCTCTACTCTATCAAGATTGGATTCCCAGGAAAAGACGTTCCATAACCTTCCCTTTCCCTGCGGAGATCCACCAGAATGGTATGGATGCTGGGTCACCAACCACCGCCTCAAACATACGTTATCTCCAGCGATTAGGCCCGAAACGTAACGGCCGGGTGATTGGCTTACAGGACCTGTCTACACTGGACTGCTCTGCATCCACCTGTTGCAGGCCATCGGTTACTTTACTGAAGGTTCGTTCGTCCCTTCCGACAATAGGATATTTCCTATCCCGACTAGGCATCACCTTCGTGGACTGTTTGCGGATGTCGACCGAAATGAATGGTCGCTTACTCCAGGTTCGTCTGGAGTACCCTTGCTCCTGCCTTCTCTCCCGCGAGTAAGGACAGTGAGCCTGTTGGCGTATCGAGTCACCCGACGATCCCGTCGTGCCAGTTGTGACTTCGCCTGTCCGACCTCGATTCCCAGTGTGCTTAACACCATGGGTCTCTTCCCGACGGAGCCTGTTTGCCCTATCTACGGTTGAACACTCAGGAGACCGCAGACCCTCCCCACAGGATGTACTGCGTAGGACTGAGTCTTCCTCGCCCTCGTCTGGACCCAGAACCGAATCTAGCGCGATGGTAGTCGCACTATCTTGTGGAGAAACTACCTCGGACCTCTCCAAATTCTGAAGGAGAGTACAATGGAACTTACGCAATTCCCCGCGGACCTTCACCTCATACGTGGATCGGGACATTATCCGCTCCACAGGAAAAGGGCCCTGCCATCCGAGTTCGAATTCCGCCCCCTCGATTGGGAGAAGCGCGAGAACCCTATCTCCAATCTGCAGAGATAAACCGTTTCTGGTCTTGTGCTTTGGTGCTGCCAGACAACACGTTGGGCACGACCGGATATATCTCCGCACGTCACCTGTCATTCCAGGCCAGTGGTAGTGGCTGGAAAGACACTGGACTGTTGTCCCCACATCCTTATGTCCGGTTAAGGATAAGGTATGCACTCTATGTATCAAGCGGGATCTGTAGTCAGTAGGGACTACCATCTGACCGTACTGGCTATCCCCTTGCCCGGCTCTACGATAAAGCAACCGGTTTTCTACATAGAACTGACCCGGAGTTGGCGGGACAGAACTTTGGGACACCTCCAGTAAGTAAGGACGCAAAGTCTGGTCCCCACTTTGAGCACTGCTCACTAACCTCGCAAGAGAATGGTCTATTTCCTTACCACACTGCCTTTCTCCATCCTTAGCCCTGGCCTGCCTAGCGCTCACTAGACCATGTTCCCTGGGGTCCCCCAGGAATACATGCGGACGACCGAGGATCAAAGGGTAAATAGGATCAGGCAGCACAGCCGCCTGGATGCTACCCGTAACGTACCTGCACCGAATGTCAATCCGAGCAATCGGCAAGTCCATAGCTACGGAGCTCCTCATGGCCAGCTGAAATTCTCTTGTCTCGCCGGTGAGCTGCCCTGGGCTCACAAGGTGGGATGAGATTACAGCTTCAAACTGCAATCCTGTATCGTATAGACATTCCACCTGCTTCCCATTCACCTCTATCGTTTCGATCACAGGTGATTTCTCAGACTTTGGTTTCTCCCGACCCTTAGGTGTGGTCTCCCTAGGTCTACCTCTAGTAGAGGCGAGACACGCAAAGTGCAAGTCCGTTGGCTTCCTCTGACATTCTACAGTATTATGGGAAGGAGACTTACAGTGCTTACACCACCTCTTACTCCACTTCCGTTTTGGGGAGGCGGGAGGGCTTTGCTTATCGGGTTTCTTACCAGAGTCTTTTACCACAGGATCTGCTACATTGGATGATTCTTTGGGACCTTTGGTCTTGGGCTTCTGATCAAGCCCCTTTTGCCTTTTCTGTGAATCAGTCTGACTGGAATCCCCAGTCTCACCATAGACTTCCACATACCTTTCAGCTAACTTATTTACTATGTCTAGCCTTTCCGCCCCATTTTCCCCTAAGAAATTCCTTAAAGGCTTGGACATCTGCATTTTCATTTGATCCACCACCATCAACTCTCTCAGACTCTCATAATCCTCTTTGAAATTGGCCAATGCCATCCACTTCAACAGGTATGAGTTCAACCTCACACTATAGGCCGAGAACATCTCACCTGGTTCTCTCTTGGAAGTTCTGAACCTCCGCCTGTAAGCATGGGCTGTCATTTCGAATCTTTTCAAAAGAGCCGATTTCAGGGTTGGATAATCATTTTCCATCCCTGGGGGAAGACGCGCATACACTTCGTACGCGGTGCCACGGAGTCCTTGTGAAAGCTTAAGATTCCAACGCTCAGGCTCTAAACCCATAGCTTTACACATTGCCTCGAACTTCTCTAAGAATTGATCTATCTTCTCTTGGTCCGGTTCAAATGGTGGAAACGGTCATTTCATAGCATGGTAAGCTGGTCTGCTGGCTACTGATGAGCTAGGTAAAGCTACTCCACCTACTGCTCCCTCAGACTCACCAACCGATTTAGCCTCTACCTCAAGTTGCTTCATACGGAACTCATGTTCCATTTCCAACTTCCTAGCATCTAATTTCTTAGACTCTAGGTCAGCTGCCAGTTTTTGTGCCTGTTGGTCTGCCACCAACTTTTGCTCTTCAAGTGCTACCTTTCGAGCTTCCAGCTCAATTTCTGACTTTCTTCTCTCCCTCTCTTCTGCTCTGAAGTCTCTCTCTACTTCCAGAACATAGGCTTTAAACTCCTCACCTTCCAATCCCATCTCAGTTGCAGATGCCCGCACCTTAGCTAAATCTAAAGTACGAGTAGCCATGCTTAGTGTAACTTAGTATCAGTATAGATATGCAATACCCAATCACAATGCTAACTGTACTCCAACCAACACTGTAACTATGTATCTATACTAACTTAACTAAATGTCTGTCCACGTTGAAGAGAAAGGTATCAGTAGCCCTACTCGTCAAGTAGAAAATAGGTATAGGACAGATGACACTATAACCTATTCCTACGAGATGTCAGAACAAAGAGAAGATCCCGGACGGGCCCCCACTCTATCTTGTGACAAGACCGCCGGGGCTTGGACTGGTTTGCCACGATAGATACTATCCCCTGCCTTTGCTCCAACCACCTCAATAGCACTCTACATCTACCAGGCCCCACACAAGCCGGGACAGCTTAACCTTCCCTCCCTCACCTAGGGTTCCAAACCCCAAGGGGGCTCGGACCAGACACCAGTCATATCACTGCACAAAGTCATAGCTAAGAGAACAAAATTTAATTCTGAACTACGTCAACCACAACACAGAGACGGATGGCTGGAAGCCAGACTAGAAGAACTATGTACAAGATCAAAGACTCAGATGAGTATTCATCATGGAGGCGGACGATAGCTCGTGCGGTTGTCCAGTCGTGGTAGCGACTCACCCAGGCTCCTCCAGTGGACTGGAACTCCAAGGTCTGCTGCCTCTCCAAAGTTCCCTCTTCACCCAGAGAACCAAGCAAGGGCTGATCAAGCGCCGTACCACTGCCTGACGGACACTGCACTGATGAACAAGGATCCTTCCTTGCTGTCGTACTATTTCCCTCGTCACACTCTTGATGAAGTCTGGGCCGACCCTAGAACATTAGCGGTCTCCCACTTGCAGAAAAAATACATGTAGCACCGTCTCAAAATACACAAGAGCCAGGTCACTCTTCTATCTCATCAGTGACCCACACACTGATATGTCACTTACACAATAAGCGGTTGCTCCACACGAACACACAATGTCACTGGTACAGTCTATCAGGTGACTAAACACTTCACCTTAGTTCCATGTCCTTGGACAATAGATCTTCACACAGTATCATGTAACTACCCTGATCCATGGGTAGTAATCACAACCTAGCATACACTGTCAACAGTTCATCACGTTGGCATGAGGTAGCTCCCTACCTTCACAAACATTGTCAACAGTTCATGACGTTGGCATGAGGTAACTCCCTACCTTCACAACCATGTCACTCAGGTGTTTCCACCAATGTTGTAATCAATGTCCTAGTTCACTGGACCACATGTTGGCTTCATAAAGTTAACCAATGTAAAAACACTATTTAAGCATCAACTGATACATGGTGTCCCATAACCCAGCCGGGCCAGAAGCATATAACACAGGTCATGGTGACCGGTAACAATGATCACTCTGCACAACTTGAAAGGTCACTCCCTTGCAATTACCAAGGTTTACACAGAGGTTGAATGTCACCAGTGCTTCACTGGCCAGAATCACCAGACGTTTCAGTGTTGGATCCTCTCAGGATCGGATGACACTCGTCGGACTCTTGACGGAGGTCCTAACCTAGACCTACCGACTTATTCAGCACTCAGCTCCTTCCAACATTGATCTCGCAGACTCAGACAACCACTCCCAGTATAGCCTCAATCAACTTCTGGATAGGCACTGGAATGAGTGGGCCCATAGAGCTCATGGTGCAGCTCTTGAATCTTCTTCTGTATAGTAATAACAGATCCTGAAACACGGAGAGGTTGGTGTGAGTACTCAACTACAACAAAGACTACCAGCATCTCCACCCTGTCACCTGCCTCTCAGACATTCCTCATGTCTACCAACATGAGTATGAAATCATCACATCATAGATCTACCTAGTCACTATAATATATAGGCATAATGATGGTAGAAAAAGCAATAGCACACCTGTTCAGTCAAGTAACACTTCTGGGCTACATATAACCCCTAGCACCAGAGTCGACTGTATGACTCTGTCAAGCATCCTTCGCCTGGTGCCAGTCCAATCCGGTTTCATCTCCCATCCTCAATCAACATATACACTTACTTTCCTTTCAGTGTAGGGATTACTGTATCGAGAAGGTGTCCAGCCGGACATCTCCTTCCTGACAGACTCATCAATTCATCAATCCCTTAACCCATGGACTGATGAATTACACACATTAATAACTATATGTCCATAATGAATTATACTCCTGATAATTCCCTACTATAGCATTAACTAAGGAGAACTCATGACTTGTTACACTTAACTAACAAAATCATATCACAGCCATAGTGTCAGGTCTGGGATCCCTGCCCCAGATCCTGAGTTGCCCTTGTATTCACTGACTATCTTTCAGGTCAGTCATCCCTGTGCCGGTCGAGCACAGCTGTGGTGGCCATCCACCATTACACTTTCCCACAGCTACTGTGGGTCTCGTGTACCTTGTCCCGTGACGACTTAAGTCACGTCATCCAATGTAGCAAACCTCCAGACTCCACTACCAAACTCTGGCTCCACCTTTTTTTGGGGGGGTTTATGCCCCTCCTATACCACTACTTCACGGCAGTACTCCAAGTACTCCATGAACCGAGTCAGGGTTCCAGAAGAGTAGAATATTAGAGACAGAAACGGTTAGGTTCAAACCTCGATCTATCTAGACACCTCGGCCTCGAATTACGGAGTGCCGCATCACCCTCGATCGGGTATGTTCATTCATCGGATATGCACGATTGCATTGGGTCGGACCTATTACCGATCGGGTTGGGGTTACCGGCCTACCTCCCGCTGCCTAGACAAACGTAAGATGGAACACGCACGGTCATCCTTGCGTACGGACATGACAACACGCAGTAACAATAGTATCATGAATACTACTTATCAATTGTTATCCTACCGATGCAACGCCATTCGGCTTACGCGGAATAACACTGCTATCTGCATACCGCAAATACACCACTGCTGATTTCACCTTGATTCCTCGAAAAATCACCATCACTGATAGAACAATTACGTTACCATCCTAATATCACGAAGCACATTACACATTTCTAATAATAAGCTCTACCTTATCACTTACAGCGTCTAGCATGTTGATGTCATGACGGACAAACTGTCGCCTTGCCTGCGTAATGAATAAACCAAACCCGTAACTGCTACACACTGTAACGCACATCGTTCGGCCTATTTTATTTACACACCACTCGCGGTGGAACACGGCTTGTTCCGTCAGGTAACACATTACATTGCTGATCGATAAAGCCTACTTAAAAATGCAAACCGCCAACTGTAACGGATAACGCTACGCGACAACTCAATTTGG
This sequence comes from Cepaea hortensis, assembly GCA_963921405.1. Classification (NCBI taxonomy): domain Eukaryota; kingdom Metazoa; phylum Mollusca; class Gastropoda; order Stylommatophora; family Helicidae; genus Cepaea; species Cepaea hortensis. The sequence goes on from OY992891.1 coordinate 22,226,805, forward strand.
CGATGGCAATTAATTAATTCCGGGAATCCAGCACGGCATTACGACAACAATTAAATCATAGAATAAGTACTCAACTAACCTGTGATTGAAGAATCACAACCTTGACTGTAGATGTCCGCACTGGCCGCGAATATTGACATCAAAATTACATCAGCCTCTTGGCTGCGATCTGTCTACGCTGAGGTTTGGTGGGCGACTGCTCACGACAAAGTCAGTGCGCCTTCCACTCGCCTACACGGGCCGCGTGACTTTCATGATTCATGAAGAAAACCAGAGTCACGATAAGTTCCACCACCCCGTGCTGCATGAAGCACTCGTGAACTTAGATCTCTACCAAGTACGCACTTGAGGGAACATTCTAGATTTTCTATAAATAACTAGAATAGCTCCTCCCCGCACTATTTTTTGATGGGGAATCCCCTATTAATTGATATTAATTCAAGGGAGACCAACGCATTGCACTCCCTTCAAAGGGATATTATGCAGAGATATGCCGTTCTTTATCTGTTTCGTCACACAGGTTTGGTGTCACCCAAAATTTGGTGCTAACACAAAGCAGGTTATACCATCTACTGTCATACGGTAGCTCAGTCATATCTTACTAAGACCTAATGATAAATTGAGTATTAATACATATTTCCTGCTTTGACACTCCCCTGAGTGTTGGGTTGGAGCCTGCTGACAATGAAACACATAAAACCCATAGAGAAAACAATGAAACACATAAAACCCACAGAGAAAACAATGAAACACATAAAACCCACAAAGAAAACAATGAAACACATATAACCCAGCGAAAACAATGAAACACATAAAACCCACAGATAAAACAATGAAACACATAAAACCCACAGGTAAAACAATGAAACACATAAAACCCAGAGATGAAACAATGAAACACATATAACACAGAGAAAACAATGAAACACATAAAACCCACAAAGAAAACAATGAAACACATAAAACCCACAGAGAAAACAATGAAACACATAAAACCCAGAGATGAAACAATGAAACACATATAACCCAGAGATGAAACAATGAAACACATAAAACCCAGAGATAAAACAATGAAACACATATAACCCAGAGATGAAACAATGAAACACATAAAACCCACAGATAAAACAATGAAACATAAAACCCAGAGATAAAACGATGAAACACATAAAACCCACAGATAAAACAATGAAACACATAAAACCCAGAGATGAAACAATGAAACACATATAACACAGAGAAAACAATGAAACACATAAAACCCACAAAGAAAACAATGAAACACATAAAACCCACAGAGAAAACAATGTAACACATAAAACCCAGAGATGAAACAATGAAACACATATAACCCAGAGAAAACAATGAAACACATATAACCCAGAGAAAACAATGAAACATATAAAACCCACAGAGAAAACAATGAATTACATAAAACCCAGATAAAACAATGAAACACATAAAACCCACAATGAAACACATAAAACCCAGAGAAAACAATGAAACAAAACCCACAGAGAAAACAATGAAACACATAAAACCCAGAGAAAACAATGAAACATATAAAACCCAGAGAAAACAATGAAACATAAAACCCACAGAGAAAACAATGAAACACATAAAACCCACAATGAAACACATAAAACCCAGAGAAAACAATAAAACAAAACCCACAGAGAAAACAATGAAACACATAAAACCCAGAGAAAACAATGAAACAAAACCCACAGAGAAAACAATGAAACACATAAAACCCAGAGAAAACAAAACCCACAGAGAAAACAATGAAACACATAAAACTCAGAGAAAACAATGAAACAAAACCAACAGAGAAAACAATGAAACACATAAAACCCAGAGAAAACAATGAAACACATAAAACCCAGAGAAAACAATGCAACATAAAACCCACAGAGAAAACAATGAAACACATAAAACCCACAGAGAAAACAATGAAACACATAAAACCCACAGAGAAAACAATGAAACACACAAAACCCACAGAGAAAACAATGAAACACATAAAACTCAGAGAAAACAATGAAATACATAAAACCCACAGAGAAAACAATGAAACATACAACCCACAGATAAAACATGACCAGCCTTGACCTTTTGTTTTTGTGCTCGCTCGCTTATAACTCAAACATAGTCAACACTTTGCTACTACTTCTAGTGTACTGGACTCATTTTTGTGTGTGGATTAGCTTTCCCTATTATCACTGTCCCTCGCCACCAGGCCGAACCACTCCAACTTCTGAGGTACTTGTAATTTACGTCCCCAGTTCAGGGATGAGAAGTCATAATTTTAGTCCAGCTGACCAGTGAAAGGACGGAACCAACTACCTCAGCATCAGCACACAGGAAGTTTAAGAACGTTCACTCTTATCCATTCAGCCATGCTGACATACCTAGGCCAAATCCCAGGCAGAACGATGACCAGAACTGGATACCTCACATCTATAGAGAGGGTTATTAGGATGTAACTAGGTCAGGCAGATCGATGACCGGAACTGGATACCTCACATCTATAGAGAGGGTTATTAGGATGTAACTAGGTCAGGCAGATCGATGACCAGAACTGGATACCTCACATCTATAGAGAGGGTTATTAGGATGTAACTACATCAGGCATATCTATGACCAGAACTGGATACCTCACATCTATAGAGAGGGTTATTAGGATGTAACTACATCAGGCAGATCGATGACCAGAACTGGATACCTCACATCTATAGAGAGGGTTATTAGGATGTAACTAGATCAGGCAGATCAATGACCAGAACTGGATACCTCACATCTATAGAGAGGGTTATTAGGATGTAACTAGGTCAGGCAGATCGATGACCGGAACTGGATACCTCACATCTATAGAGAGGGTTATTAGGATGTAACTAGGTCAGGCAGATCGATGACCGGAACTGGATACCTCACACCTATAGAGAAGGTTATTAGGATGTAACTAGGTCAGGATTCAGCACAGGACTCAGACAGGCTGAGGTCAGGCCTACATTAGTCATGTCTCCTCCATGGGCTTTAGGTGTATCGTTGCCAACAGTCTCCAACCCGATGTCCGCAGGGAAGATGTAATGAAAACAAACAGACAGACCAATGAGCAAGTCCTACAAGAAGCAAATGAAAACCGTAAACTGATTAAAGAAATTTAGATGTAGACAAGTCAAAATTATTTGGGTACATTTTTAGAAGAAATAAACTGGAGCACTTTTGGTGACAACTGGCAAGACTGAGGGGAAAACAACAAGAGGAAGGGGGAGAAGTAAAAATCTGGATGGCTTGGCCCCATGGCATAATCAAAACAAAAACATAGCTGATCAATGACCGGTGATCGTGTGCGATGACGAAACATAACCACTCACGCTTATCAGCATGGTATATAATGATGATGATGATGAGTGAAAATGAAACATGTCATCCACAAACTATGATAAGGGACAATATTCTTACCCAAGGGGTTAAAACACATGACAGCTTTCATTCTCTCGCTGAAGACGTCTTCAGACACAGATCTGCTGTTGATGTCGGGTGAGACGGGGCAGGCGTCCTCAGGTGCCTGGTACCTGGCATATAGACCCTGCTCGAGAGGGGTGGCTGAGGGTGGCAGTGTGGGAATTATGGGTCAGGTTGAGAGCAGGAAGGGTGTTAGTGCTGGTGGCGGTGATGATGATATTGATAGTGGCGATGTTGATGTAGGAGAGAATAATAATGTCCGGTGTGATAATAATGATGATGATATTAATGTTGTGTACTCGGCTCGCGATGATGGTGGAATTCTGCAAGAGGGCGTCTGATTGGTCTGGAACTCTGGGACCCCAGTATAAAAGGCCCCGCACAGGTAGAACTGGCCTTTTTCGTAGTCCACCACACTGAGTGACCAGGCGCCAATGCCTATTTCTATTGTGTGTTTAGTAGTTAGACCCTGAAGTTTTGCAGTGGTATGTAACCATAATTAATTTGTTTTATATTATATTTCTTTTATATGTATTATTTTTAATTTTATAAGGCCACGTATGACATATAGTATTTTGGTTATTTAAATGTATAGTTCAGTAAAGCAATGACAGTATAATAATAATGAAGTGATTATCAAACTAATTAGATTTAAAATATAGCTAATCTTATACTGATTCCTAGCTTTAATCTTTAAGTTAATAATTTCTCTAGCAGTAACTAAAATTAACAAAAGAAATCTGTAAGCCCGGTTACAGATAACTGAGTTCGGAACCATGCCCAGGTAATGGCAAATGAGAGTTACCGGTTCTTGGAGAAAATGGCGCAGATCGATCTGGACTTCGACGAGTTATTTACAAGGATTAAGGAACAATTTAGAAGCTACTTGTGTTAAGTTTTATGAGACTGAAAAGTGGGAGATTGAGGAACAGCACTTGGAGAATTGACACGTGGGAGGCCAGCTCAGCAAATAACATCTAGCCTTTGTTCTCGAGGCAACTTAAAAGGTAAATTTGGAATATTGGCTAGTGATAAAGGAGCAGACAAGGTTTAACAGGTTAGGAGATAATTGGGCACACAGGGGCTTAGTAATACTTTATAATTATTCAGAACTAATGGTTTATTTTACAGCGGTGTAAATTATTGAGTTCAAGAAGCTTGTTGTGGTAAGAGCTGGGCAAATATTGGTTGTATGAATTATTGAAGAAAATAATATACAGAATATTAGTGGAGTGGCTATGAGTGATTAAAGTAAACACACTTGGACTGCAGTCAATGAAAGACAAGGCACATTACAATATAATTAAGTATTCAATATAGTATAGGAATTTGTTGTTCAGCAGTAAGTGAAGTCTGGCATCACAGCTGTTAACAGGAGGCATTAATATTTGTGTAGGTGTATCAAGTTATCGGTGGAATCAGCGACTGAGATTCTGCCTTAAGTTAAGCATGGTGGTTGTCGCACGGGGGAGAGAATGTGATTTAATGCTACGTACCACCTTTCGCAAATATATTTATATGCACTTGCTATGTGTCTAGTCACAAGGAATAGTACACTAATGGTGTTGGCCTCAATCAGTGCTTGCTGGTTATTAATTTACAATAATATTAGGAATAATATTAATGGCAACAATATATATTATAATTGTTTTAGGCATTATTATATCAGGTACAACTGATTTAATGAGGTCAGCTTGATCATGATATATGATACAGATAATGTAGATGAGTGATTTGGTGTCCCTGAAGCTTTAGGAGAATAACATTTAACAGGCTAGTACAGAGAGATGTTAGCAATCAGATTTGGTGAGGTGCAGTGGAATATGACCGGTGTAGGTGTTCCCTATAACTAAACTAATATAGACAGTGTAACTGATTTTGTGGTTTCCCTATGTAGATATCCCAAGGTAGAAAAAGTGGGATATACAATGAGTAGGGGAAAGTAACCAGGATGATGGGTAATATTTATAACATATGTAGAGCAGAGAAGAGTACTTACATGTTAAGCGTGGCTTTACTGAGGGGAAGAATGTGATTTAGTGCTGCGTACCACCCTTCGCAGAGATATCAATATGTAGTTGTCATGTGACATGAAGCGTAAGATAGCAAAGTTTATAACCGGGGTATCATAGGAAGAATGATGGGGAACAGAGCGCGCAACTGTACATTTGCTGTCCACTCACAAATAATATTACACTGATTGTGTTGGGCCTTGAATAACACTTATTGGTCATTAGTGTGTAATAATGACATAATATATATAGTACACTGTTTATTATATTAGAACTAATGTTCTGTATCCTGCCATGGACATTGTTGTTCTTGGATCCTGTCTCATATGAAAGGCACTCTGGCCACTATTTTGTGTACTTTCACTTGGTAATATTGTGTGTTTATTTTATGAGCTATCTTAGGGGCCTCAAAGAGTGCCTCAATTGAGTTCCTGTGTAGTACATGTTTATCCTCAACTCTCTGTGAATGTTGTGATTCTTTTATGTGCAAATGTTACATTGTCACATTCTACAAATATGGTAATTCCACTGGGTATATGTGTCCCTTGCTTTTCACGGTTGAACATGTTTTGCTTGTCGGCTAGTAATGTGTAATATCATGCGGTAATGTGTGTGGTGTCATGTTGTTGATATCCTTTATCATAACATGGGCATTGCAGGAGAGGTGTGCCCTGTGTCATATGGCATCCCTTATGGGTCTAGGTATTTAAATGTCAGGATGGTGAGTGATGGCTAATTCTTGACATAAGTCGCATCAGGGTGCAACTGAGAGGGCATGATGATAGACTGGTGGAATTCAATTCTGGTTTCATTGGGGGAACATCAATGGATATAGTATTTGGAGTTTTTGAAACCGGTGTTGATGGGAGAGCAGGGGCCACCTGGAGAGTGGAAACCCATCAGGTATGACATGCATGGACAGAGCAATTACTGTTATAAATGAGGTTATGGTAATTATTATCAATGACTGGGTGTAGTGATGTAGGTACCGGATTGAGTGCTACTTGGATGGACATTGTGTTATAAGTATCACATGATGACGACTATGCTTGTGATGGTGGTGGTCATGTGATGATGATAATAGCCATGATGAGGATGATGATTATTATATCCGCCAGGGATTGAAGTGGCTGGTAGTAATCGAGGCGGGTGTATGTAGACTATTGTAATCTTAACCACAATCAGGGTTATGGTGTGGGATTGAGGGTGTCAGGTGAATGTGTAGAAAACATTGGAGGCTGTTGAATAGGTGCTCCCTGTCATTTATATTTTATGTGGAGCATATCCTATAACCTATTCATATCATTGTTGTCCAGTTGAAGCATCGTGTGGTTGGTGTGAATTTACACAGTCCATGTCTATGTTTGTGCCACAAAGACATTGTTTACATACACTAGTGTTGTAGTGGTTGTCCTATGAAGTCCATGTGTTGATGCAAATAATGAGTCTTTGATGATTAATAATTAGATGTTGTGTTTGCCTACAATGTCTGATGTATGTTGGCCAGGTCAGTGTTGAGATGTTGTGTTTGCTCGTGATGTAAGTGAATCTAATGAATGTATCAGGATGTTGCGTCTTGTGTCTATTCGTCACAAGTACAAGAGTGTTGTCTGTCTTACGTAGAGAGACTGGGTGTTGTTGTTGTCTTGTTGGGCCATCATGTTGAGATGTTTGACTTGTCTTTGCCTAATATTTTTGTTGGTTTTTATTTTATCTACAGGAAAAGCCAGAATTCTAGCTTTAGATTTTAGATTTTCCTGGGTTTTTTAGTAGACTAGAGGTTTTTTGGTGGACTAGAAGTTTTTGTTAAATTAGTTTTAGTGGATCAGTTGTTGGTGGATTAGTGTTTGGTAGATTTGTAGCTTTTACTGGATCAGAAGTTTTTGCTACACTTAGGAATTTGGTTTGTTAGGTTAGTGTCTTTGCTGTTTGATTTTTGCTGTATCCTAATTTCTTTGTTGATGCTACATGTCTGTATATTATTGTGAAGTTTAGAAGTGTAATAAACAAATGATGCTTGTGTTACCCTTACTTTGTTGTTTAGTTGATAGACTCTAGTGTTATAGTCATTGGTGTTAGAACAGCCCTTGGAGTAATTCTTTGTCTGGGATTGGAGAATATTGTTCTAATCCCCTGTCGGCCCACCCTGGGATCTTCTTAAACCTTAATTCTTTTCTATTCTTGTTAACCGAGGACGGTGAGAGGTTCTTTCTCTTTATTCATTTTCTTCTTTGGCCCTACGCAGTCAGGGTTTGCGCTCTTCTCCTCACATCACCGTAGCAGAAGTAAGTGGTCCTTGCTTCCTGTTTATACCTTTGTTTTCAGTTGGTAGTGAAAATAATGATGGCAGCGATAATAATAATGATAGTGGTGATGATGATGGTGGTGGTGATGATAATTATGAAGGTGATGATGATAATAATGATGTCGATGATGATAGTAATGGGGGTGGTGATAATAATTATAATTATGATGATAATGATAGTGGTGATAATAATTATAAATATGATTAGCATAATGATGATGATGATGATCATGATAATAATAGTAATGATGGTGATAATAATGATGATAGTGGTGATGATGATGACAGTGGTGATAATAATGATGTCAGTGGTGATAATAATGACTTTAGTGGTGATAATAATGATGTCAGTGGTGATAATAATGATGTCAGTGGTGATAATAATGATGTCAGTGGTGATAATAATGATGTCAGTGGTGATAATAATGACTTTAGTGGTGATAATAATGATGTCAGTGGTGATAATAATGATGTCAGTGGTGATAATAATGATGTCAGTGGTGATAATAATGATGTCAGTGGTGATAATAATGATGTCAGTGGTGATAATAATGATGTCAGTGGTGATAATAATGATGTCAGTGGTGATAATAATGATGTCAGTGGTGATAATAATGACTTTAGTGGTGATAATAATGATGTCAGTGGTGATAATAATGATGTCAGTGGTGATAATAATGATGTCAGTGGTGATAATAATGATGTCAGTGGTGATAATAATGACTTTAGTGGTGATGATGATATTCATGATAATGATGATGATAGTGGTGTTGACGGTGGTGATGGGATAATGATGATGATGCTGAAGATGTTGGCAATAATGATGATGATGACAATAATGATGATGATAACAATGATGAAGAAAAACACCTAATGATGACATTATATTTGTGAAGTCAACCCCAACATTTTTTAGCTGTCTGTGATTTCTTGGCAAGTTTGATGTTTATGTTGTCATTGATTTCTGAACAGCCGGCACTCATACCATTGTATGAACATCAGCGCAAGGCAGTCTGCTTCCAAAAACACCTGCAGCTGTGTTTTGAACACAGTATGCAGGAATACGTTTGTAACTCCTTCACTACAGTAACAGCTATTGGTCAAGTATGGATAAGTAGAACTTGATTGGTTATATGGGCCCATTATATGGGCAGAAGTACCAATGAGATGACTGCCCAGGACAATCAACAAGTGAAACGAAAACCTCCTAAGTCAACACCACTAGGGATCTATACAATAAAATGGTTATGTCAGACATTTAACAGTTATCCTTATCTATAAAATGGCACTTGTCCCATCCATCCATCATGTGCTATGCCAATAAGCGTGGGCGGTCATGTTTTGCCATCTCACTCGATCACCAGAGTCGTGGATCAGCTCCGTGTTCCTGTCTCGACCATGACACGTGGCCAAGTCATCCAGGTATTTACTTCTCGGTCTTCTCCTTGGTCTCTTCCCTTCGATCTTGCCAGTTGTCACCAGGTTATCCAAGTCATTTCTTCTCATAACATGCTCAAAAAATTTTGACTGTCTGCGTCTAATGTTTCTAATCAGTTTACGACCTTCATTTGTTTCTTGAAGGACTTGTTCAATGGTTTTTCTGTTTGTCCATGGTATTCTTTGCATTTTCCTCAGAAACCACATTTCCGCACCATCAGATGTTTTTCAGCTTGTCTGCTCATTGTCCTCGCTTCACATCCATACAAAAGTATAGGTTCTTCTTCTTCTTCTTCTTCTTCTTCTGCGTTCATCCGGAGTTTTTTTTTCAGACGTGATTGCGTTGTGCCTGTTTACAGCAGAGCTGTGTTCTTGCGCCGTCAGGCCGACACATCCGACTTCTGCAGGATTTGTTGACCAGGTTAACCTTCCCGGGTATAGGTTCTATGTAGCATTTCAACACTCTTTTTCTCATTTCAATTGATATCTTTTTATTGGCCAGTATGTTTTTCATCTTGCAAAAGGCTACTTACGCAATGGTAATTCTTGTTCTAATCTCTTCAAGGCATCTCCCATCAGATGTTATGACTGTGCCGAGATAACAGTATCGATTCACTTGTTCAAGAATATGCCCATCTACTCGTATATCACATTGTGGTATTTCCTTCTTCCCAGTAATGACCATAATCTGTGTCTTCTTACTATTCAATTCTAACCCTAGTTGTTGAGCACTTGTCATTATTATGTTTATCAATTATTTATAGGACAGACAGTATGATTCATTGCAGGAAGTGGAGACAAGAGACCAAGTATACACAGACAGAGAGTATAATGTGCTGTGGGTAGTAGAGATACAGGGACCTAGTCTATACAATCAGAGTATTATGTATTGTCAGTGGTGCAAGTAGAGCAACAGTCTACACAGACAGAAAGTATAATGTGTTGTGGGTAGTAGAGATACAGGGACCTAGTCTATACAATCAGAGTATTATGTATTGTCAGTAGTGCAAGTAGAGCGATGGAGTCTATTCAGGCAGAAAGTATAATGTGTTGTGGGCAGTGCAAGTACAGGGGCAGTCTGCACAGAGAGAATAATATGATGAGTGTAGTGCAAGTACAAGGGCAGAGTGTATACAGACAGAGTATAATGTGATATGTTTAGTGCAAGTACAAGGGTGGAATGTATACAGACAGAGAGTATAATGTGATATGTATAGTGCAAGTATACAGGAGGAGTCTATACAGACAGAGAGTATAATGTGATGTGTGTAGTGCAAGTACAGGGGCGGAGTCTACATAGACAGGATAATGTGATGTGTGTAGTGCAAGTATGTGGACAGAGTCTATACAGACAGAGAGAAAAATGTGATGTAGAAATTGGAGATACAAAGACTTTTTACTCAGACACAGAGCCAGAAGGTAACCCGGCCAACAAATGCCTGAAGAAGTCGGATGTGTTGGACGAAAGGTGCAAATATCGCAGCCTTGCTGTAAACAGGCACAACACAATTATGTCTAAAACAACATTCTGGACGAACGCTGAAGAAGAAGAAGAAGACACAGAGTATAATGTGTTGGTGTTTAGGGTTGTGGAGATACAAGGTATGTGTCTTTATAGACAGACTGTATAACAAATGGATGTTGTGAGTATAATAGGTCTAGAATAATTGGACTCTCCCCCTAAGATCTCGCGATGTTCATTAAAGAAGCATCCTTTGTGGCATAAATCTCTTCGTCTAGCATGGCCCTTTATACTTTAAGAATGTGAAAACAAATGTAAAGAACTTACAGCTTGGAAGAGAACTGAGCACTAACATAGTTTTCCATCTTGCTTTCATTTCATGGTAGCGGACGGCATTGTCGATAAGCATAGCCTCCCTTTCCCTGACAGATAAGAGAGAACACAAGTGTGTGACTATCAACAATTTGTCATATCATTGCCATCCTACTAACAGCTGGTTTCCAGTGACTAGTTGGCCATGCGTCAAAGTACACTTATTCCTGCAGCGAGGCGCTGTCATCATTTGGAAGTGATAGTTCGAATCTCAGTCTGTAACTATAGGTTACAATTTTTATGTTGTCAAGTGCATCCTCTAGTTTCTAATCCTTTCATATACTTTTATTAGCGCCAAACAATACATGTGTGTTTAATTATGAACTGCTAAAACAGTGGTTCTCAACCTGTTCTGGTCCATGCACCCCTTCACCATATGTTCAGAATGTCATTCCCCCCCCCCCCCCCCCCCCTTTTCGTATTTCCTCCCTATAAATTTCCCCTGCCCGTACACAGTGTACGTAAAAATGGACACTAAATTTAATAATACATACTAGAACAAGTTTAGTCGTCTACATAAAACATGATTTGCAGGTCTACTTACGTTATAAAACAAATTTCAGAAGAGCGAGAAGTACAGAACTGTAAAGTATGGAGGGAAAAACACTATCAACTAATCGGTTATGGTATTAACGTGATCTTGAATACTCTTAATTCTCTCCCGTGTGTTGCCGGGGCCCATAAGGGAAGCAAAGAATAGTGCCATGAGTCGGGTTACTTAAGACCTGAGTAACAGCAACATAGATAGTTGAGACATTAAGAGTGATAAATAATCACGGAGAGCTATAAGGAGAAAGACCACGGTAACGGGCTAAAGATAGTAGCCAATCGAGCGGCAGGACTGAGGGCACGTGATGTGGTTTGAACACAGTGGGCGGACAGTGGAGAAGGCAGTTGGTCCGGGAAACACAGCCAGGTTCACATCGTGGAAATTGACAAGACCAACTGTATCATATGAAGATGTAGGCAGTGTTTCAAAGGTGAAGAGGAAAGCCGACGAGTCAAGCGGTATGGACCGCGGTGGAGTGTTGTTGAATCTGGGTTACCGCGAGAGCGACGACCAGTACACATCAGGCTTGTAAACACACGGCAGTAGAGAAAACTGGGTGAGCCGTGTCGCTCGCTGAATTGAGGGCCCGGTAATGACGCAGTACAAACTGTAAGTTGGTGAATTGTTCTAATGTATTATTAATTAATGGTGCTATGAATAAAGTCATTGATTCGTTCGGTCGGCTTTTGGAACTGCTATTCTTTGTGCTATTGGACGTGTTCATTCTTAAGTTGTCAGGGAGCATACAACATAACCCCTAGTAACACTCTGGCAAATAGCAACACTGCAGCCTACCACGCATGTCGTAAGAGGCGACTAAGGAGGCTTGATGGTTCTGTCGTCCTGCTACTGAGTGAGTGCGTGGCACGACACTGAGTTTCGTGTGAAATGCTTTAGAATCTGCCCGAGGTTTTTTGGAATGTGACTGCATGTTCGGAGCGATGATGGATGGCTATGCCCCAGAGTTGACCGGGTTTTGCTTTATGCAGAAATGCGTGGCTGCTGGACTTCTGGTTGACTGCCACTGCCATCGACGATGAACTATATTTCGTAGACTGTGGGTGAACATCTAGGAAACATCCAGATGGGAAAATGACTGCCGATTCCATCAGAAATGAACTGGGTGTTTTGTGGGGGACTATTGTGTTGACATTCTGGTGGCGGCATTATGCACAGTGTATCTGTGCGGGCTGTTGTTTGTCACTTTTCACATTGGGCAGTGGGGAGCGTTTTGTGTGATATTCACTGGCACAGGAACGGAGCATAATGGGGATGACCCGTTGCTGTGAAGTTGGAACTGCGACCCTTAATTCTCTCTCTCCCCCCCCCCCCCCTCAACCCCCTGTTGGAAACCCTAAAATTCCCCCCTGAGAGGAATTCCCCACCGTTGAGAACCACTGTGCTAAAAGTTAGTCCATCCATTCAGACCAAGCCTCAGACACCTAGCTACAGGTTCAAAGTATCAACATCATCGCTACCACCATTACCATCATAATCACCGTCATGTTCCATGCCACGTGGTGTGGGCACAATCTCCAACAGAACATACCAATTCATGTGCTAATACTGTTTTCACATTAGGATCTAAGGCTGCCAAGAATCTTCTTTTGCTGTTTTTATCTCTTTTCCATTACAGTTTCTGGTTATCACAAAAGGAATTAGCCTTTCCCTTCTTTTAATGTGGCCCATAAATGTTGGCTGTCCTCTTTCTGATGTTTGCAAAAAAGCTTCTATAAAATCAACACAATGGCACAGAATTGACAAACACTGATGCATACAAAGCGCAATGCAGATCACAGGTAAGAAATAGAACACAGATTGCAAACAATGACACAGATAACAAATCATCATACTCCAATAACAAACACAGATAACAAACAGGACATGTGTAATAATCAATGACATACAGATAATAAACAAGGATAAGCAGATTCCCAATCATAATACATGGTGTACAATGATACACATACATCACACAGCATGTGTGTATAGTCACTAATCTGGCCGTAAGCACCTACAAGTTTAACACACATGTTGAGGCCACAGCTTGAACACATATGTTACAACATCTATTAAAAAATTAAATGGGCATTAGCACACCGTATGTTTAAGAACAAGCGTTCTTATCTATTCAGCCATGCTGAGCTCCTCACTTGTGATTGTCTTCTAGAAAAGCTTAATGAATTCTACTGCTCGTTTTCGCTGTTTCACTAACCTGGCGGTAGAGTTACATGGGTACAGGCCAAACAAGAACGACCACACTTCCTTCCGGATGTTCTCACAGACTCCCCCTGCAACATGGAGAGTTTTACAAAGTAAGTACAAAACTCTGTGGACTGTATTACAGGTGATTTGTACACAGAAAACTCTATGGACTATAAAATATGTGATTTGTAAACAGAAAACTCTATTGACTGTAAAACACATGATTTGTAAGCAGACAACTCTGTGGAATGTAAAACAAGTGATTTGTAAACAGAAATGTCTATGGACTGTAAAACAAGTGATTTGTAAACAAAAAAACACTGTGAACTGTAAAACAAGTGATTTGTAAACAGAAAACATTGTGGACTGTACAACAAGTGATTTGCAAACAAAACTATATATACTGTATAACAAGTGATTCTTAAACAGAAAACTCTTAAGGACTGTAAAACATGTGACTTATAAACATAAAACTATATGGAATGTAAAACAAGTAATTTGTAAACAGAGAGCTACATGGACTGTAAAACATGTGATTTTGTGATTTTTATACTGACAACTGTAAAACACACAATTTGTATACAGAAAATGGACATAAAACAAGTGATTTGCAAAACGAAAACATTGTGGACTGTATAACAAGTGATTTGTAAACATAAAACTCAAGGTATTGCAAAATAACTGATTTGCAAATACAACAATCCATGGGCACTGTACAACAAGGGATCTGTAAACAGAAATAGAGAGAAAAGAAGTTATACAAATATTAATCAGGATTGAGAAACTTTCTGGGTTGTTTGTCAGATTCCAGGATGTAATAACAAGATATGTCATAGGAGTAAAGAACAAAGATGATATAAAACAATGTAATATGACATGTTTCTGAGAGAAGTGAGCCAAGGGGATATTAGCGGCTAAAGACGGGAGACATGACTACTATCCCTAACCGCATGCCATAAGTAACTGTTAATATGACATTATCTTGACTGCCATTTCACTAGTTCCACAGTCTAACATCATAAATTCAATAGTTTCTCAGTTTCCCAATTCATTAGTTGCTCATTACATCAGTTTCTCAATACAATGGCCTACCAATTCCTCAGTCTGCCAATACCTCAATCTATCAGTTCCCCGGTATCAGTTCTTCAGTCTACTAATTCCTCAGTCTGCCAGTTTTACAGCCCACCAGTCTACCAATTCCTCAAACTATCAGTTCCTCAGTCTGCCAATTTATCAGCTCTCTAGTTCCCCGGTATACCAATTCCCCAGTCCGTCAGTTCTTAAGTTTATTAATTCCTGAATAAATCAATTGTCCAGTCCATTAGTTCCCACATCTAACATTTCCACAGTCCATCAGTTTCCCAATCTAATAGTTCCTCAGCCCATCAATTCCCCAGTCAACACATTTTCCATTACAATGCTCCCCAATCCAACAAGTCCCCAGTCCAGTAGCAACCTTGTCCAAATACTTCTCTCTGCTTCAGTCCATCATTTCCCCTAAACATACTACCTCTAACTTTTAACATAATTTATTATTGCATATGCCAGAATGGGTGACCAGAGGATCTGGCGACACTCAGAACTTTCAGGAAAGACCAGACGGACACATAATCAGTTGCTATTGGCACCATTAGTATTGGGACTCTTTGCTGGCTGGTGAGGACGGAGCATAATGGAAATGTCCCAAATACTATGATGTCAGTTCTTGATTCAACTCAACTGCAACTGCCAGACTTATAATTTTAAACGGCAGGCAAGGTCTGCCAACTGTCTTCCCCGCTTCTCACCTAAAAACACAGCTTTTCTCAACTGATGCTCATTGATGAGGCGGCCATCGGGATCCAGCATGGACTCGAACTGAGCCTGTGTCACCGGCTCAGTTCGGGCTGTAAAGAGGTAGTCGGTGTCCAGCGCGATTCCTGCTGGCGGAAGCTTTGATGGGATGATATCAACTTGCTCAAATGTTTCGTCTTCACTACAAGGCCTGGAGAGATTTCATAGAAAGTTCAAACTTTATAATGCACTACACATTTTCTTTAGTCACTTATTTAATATGTACAGTGCATAATCGACAATATACAATCTAATGCATAAAATCTATCATACACAATCTACTATTCATAAACTACTGTATATAGTCTACTATACATAATCTGATATATAATATACTGTAAACAATCTACTGGCAGTCTCTGTGGTCCAGGGTTTGCGAACGGGATTCATGAGCCCGCTTACTTGAGTTTGAAACACAGCTGCGACTGATTTGGCAGCAGACCGTGTCACGTTGGTTTTTAACGTAATGGTATGGGAGCCGGTCATTCAGAAAGCAATAGCAAACTACTGAACGACAACTTGCCAAGACATCAACAATAGAACAAGCCCGCATGACCAAATGAGTAGGAACGTGTGTTCTTAAACATCCGTTGTGCTGATGCTGAGGTAAGCAGTCAACCCCTACACAGCCTGAGTCCATCTGAGTCCAGTGGCAAGACAGTCAAGATGACTAGAGACAAATACAGGTGCAGTGGATGACCAGGGCATTCTATGTGCCTTGCTGTGCTCATTACGTTCCACAACGCTTTGCAGGTAAACACCGTCTTGCCCGTTGAATCAATAATGATTTCTTCCGCGCAGTCTGCCGAGTCCTGTCTTCACATACTGGGTAGGCATACCCTAGTTCACTGATTGGTTTGACACCAAATTGGCACCAAATCGGCTACCCACGCCTGGTTTAGCCAGCCTGTCACAGCTGTTGCCCGGGTGGGGGTGGGGGGGGGGGGGGGGGCGTCGCATGCTGACAGCTACTAGGAGCCACAGGCATGAGCTGGATGTCAGGCTTGGACCAGTGGGGGATGCGCCGTGAAAACAGCGTGGCAGTCATCGTTTCTTTATAGTATGTTCAGTCAACCCCAGCGTTATTTGGCTGTTTGTGATTTCTTGGAACGTTTATATTTGGTAGTTTGCCATTACTTCCTGAATGACCTGCACTCATACCTTTGTATGGGAACCAATGCAAGGTGGTCTGCTGCCAAATTGCCCACAGCTGTGTTTCAAATGCAGTATAGGGGATTGTGAATTGAGTCCATAACCCCTTTGCCGCAGTGATGGTGTTATATGTACATGGCACATTAAAACACTAGGGTCATTAACGGAACCTCTGGATACTGTAGTGACATTTTGTTTTAGCCAAAACCACAGATGGTTTGTTACTAAGCACCCTAGTTAAACTGCATGTTAGTTAAACTGTGCACTCTAGTTAAACTGTACTCTAGTTAAATTGTGCAGTCTAGTTAAACTTTACTCTAGTTAAACTGTACACACTAGTTAAACAGCACACAAGGCATGATAGTTAAACTGTATACTAGTTAAACTGCATGCTAGTTAAACTATATGCGGCGCTTACAAAACCCAACACCCAATATTGTGCCAACGGCTTCGGGCAGAGCAGCTCAATTTGGAGGGTACAAGCCTTATCCTGGAGTGAGGAAATGCAACCTAAAGATTAAATGTCATGGCAGGGCAGACCAGGCCCTAAGCCTCGGTTGGCAACTGGTCAAGGATCAAAGCTCTGTCAGGCGGACAGTTAGAGCATTGCTTTGCTGATGCGGCTGCTTCCACAGCTTGTCGTATTCCAGATGTAGTGGTGTTACCATTCCTCTGGAGTAAACTAGGCAGGCTGAGAGGGGATCATGTTGCATGGACAACACATGGTGCTTTCGGGTGTGAAGTGTCAGGTCTTCACATATTCTAAGCCATGACAAATGTAGTGAGGTCATCAGTTCCTGTCCTCATCACCTTCCCACAAAATTCCCACAGGCTGGGCCAACCTCACTGCTGTAATAGCAGAACAATAACACTTCCGCTGCTGAAGACTGAACCCAGACCACAGTCTTGGCAGGCCAGCGCACCAACCACTATGTTAGTTAAAAGTTAATTGCATATCCTTTTACAGGATGTCGCAGTCAACCCCAGCAATAATGTTTTTGCTGTTTGTGATCTTTTGGCAAGTTTACTTTCAGTAGTATGCCATTGCTTTCTGAACCACCGGCACCCATATCATTTAGTTAAAAAACCGAAAGCAAGGCGGTTTGTTGCTAAAACACCCGCAGCTGTGTTTTGAACACAGTATGTGGGATTACGAAATGCATCTGTAACTCCTTCACCACAAGCCGGCAACCACTATGTTACCATGGAAATATCAACCTTAAATACTGGTCTCCTAGTCATTAAATGTAAATGCAAACTAGTTAATCTGTGAATTAGGCACCATTTCACTTAGGAATATACATTGAGTATAGGTAAATTAGTCAATCTGAATCTGTAAGTCAGATTTAATTTCACTTGGGAATATACATTGTGTAAAGACACATTAGTTAATATGTGAGTTAGATATAATTTCAATAGGGAATATACACTGTGTAAAGGTTAACTAGATCACTGTTAAGTTAATTTAATTTCGCTTGGGAATATAACATAATGGGAAGGCAAACTAGTTGATATGTGAGTTAGATATAATTTCACTTGGGAATATGCTTTGTGTAAACTAGTTAATATATGAGATAAATGTAATTTATAATTTCACTCTTTAATATACATTCATCATCCACAAAATTAGCAAGTGACTAATCGTTAAACTCGCTCTGACTCTCTTGTTTAAAATTAGTCATGATCAGACAAGATGCCACTTTCCAAAGTGGCTAACATCAACCCTTTCATCCTTATATTTATAATCAAAGCAATCCAGTAACAATATTTATTAACACATTCAACATTCATTATATGAGTTTTCTATTTCCTCCTTGGTAATGAAATAATCATAATCGATATTATTATTATCTGATAATTGGACCCTTTTTGGGGGTGGGAAAACTTCTTAACAAAAGTGAAAATTGACGATCAGGACTAGGTGAAATACAGGGGTAACTATACCATACATTTATCCAGTAAATGACGAAAAAATTAACAGTTTGTGAAAATGAGGTCACCAAACAGAAAACTGATACCTCTGGACGATATGTGTCATATTTTTGGGGCTGGTGTTTTCGTCGAGGTCCAGCGAATTCTGTCCAGCCTCCATTGTTATTGTTTTGGTCGGGAGACGATGGGAGTAGCTTCCCTTGTCGCGTGCAGACGACAAGCCGTCTGCCTTGTCAGACGCGGGGGATTCTTCCATGAACAACCTCGCAAGGATTGATTGGCGCTCGTAGAAGTAGAATAAAGAAGTAGCGACTAGAGGGCCCACTTGACAACATGACAATTGAAAGCTGTAGTTTCTCGCTGCAGGGATAAAGTATAGGAGTTGGCAGTGTCGCAGTAATGTAATACCAACCCCCCCCCCCCTTTTTTCCCACCCTATCCCCGCATTTGTCTCGTCCACTAAGAAAGTTAGTTGCATATCCTTTACAGAACGTCGCAGTCCGCCCCATCATTATTTGTGCTGTTTGTGATTTATTGACATGTTTGCGTTCAGTGGTTTTTCATTGCTTTCTGGGCGACCGGCACTCATGCTATTTTATGAGAACAAACGCAGGGCGGTCTGCCTTCAAATCGCACGCAGCTGGATCGAGAACACACACACACACACACACACACACACACACATATCGTGATTGTAATTGACTCAGAAAGCATGCTGAGGAAGGTTAGGACGGGCAGGCTTCGTGCAGAGTGGCTTGCTTCGCTTCGGAGGTCACGGGTAGCAAGCATCACCTGGATCTTTTCTCCTGGGCATGCCGGTGTGCTGGGGAATGAACAGGCGGACAGATTGGCTGGCTCTGCAGAACTTGGTGGAGTTTTGATGCATGACAAGGCAGACATGGTTGCGGCCTTGTGGGAGCATGTGTACACCTCGGAGGAGCAAATAGATCATCATGGTCTGGCAAGAATGAGGCAGCGAGGTGTGACGAGGGGATCTGGCTGTCACGGAAAAAACTGCAGTTTAGTGATTCCTTGATAATTTACATATCAAAATGCAAGGAAGGAGAAGGGTTAACAATTGTGTACTTCATTCTGCGAGGAGGAATAAAATTCACGATCATTGACCTACGAATATAAAAATAGGATACAGGTACGCGCCGAGGGCAGTGACTCCCGCTAGTATCGGCCGACGGGAAAATGAACGGAGAATGCTTTGAAGTGCAAACGAGCGATGGACAGAGGACCAGCGCACCAGCGGAGACGGTGATCAAAGAGGTTGGACACTTTGAGGTACAAACGTCGGAGAATACAGGGAAACATCGTAGAGACGAAGGAGACCGGAGCGTGGAGCGGCCGGACGTATACGGACGTATACGTGATTTCACTGAACTTTTGATGTTACGGGTGCGACAAATTTGATTGTAGATCAAACAATCAACGGAGGAGGGGACACGCAATATAAATAGCTGAACATGGAGTTTCGGTTTAGTGTGTGTTCCAAACGGGGCTGAATGATCTATGCCTCCTGAGTGGGAATAGAAATACACGTCCCTAATGATGGAAAGAGGGGATAATAGTGTGTTATTCGCTTAGTGTATTTCGATTCCAGGAACATAGATGCATATATAAGGTATTAATATATTAGAGTATAGTTTTAGCATAGGAATATAGATGTGGTTGTGCGTAGGGTTTACTATTACTTTCTATTTAGTGAATAGTTTATACTTTAGTGAATTCTGCTGTTTATGTCAGAGTATTCTTTCGGAGGCTGTTTCATTACGGCTGGAGAAAAGATAATCACATAGACAGGGATATGATGCAGACTTAAATCACCTGATTTAATGTTTATTACCCAGGTTCTACTACACAGCCTGACCTATCAAAGAAAATCAACCAGTACATCTCTTGTACAGAGAAAGCAGTGTTGATAATACAGGAAAGACATTTTAATTTAATCAGGCACTTCACAGGTGCAGTGAAAGTATGTCACTATAGCAAATGCAAAGTGGGTGACTTAACGAATATAAAAAAAAACAGGTTTTGGTGATCCTTAGAGAAGGAACTTTATTCAAGCATAGAAAATAGGATAAAACATTGTCATTGAGTACTCACCTAAACGAAACAGGGAAGAACCCTAGACCAGTGTACTTATATTCAGAGAACGGTTAAATAACTGTGGACAGGTGTGAGGTGTTTTCACTGATGGATTATAACAACATAAAACGGAAAACTCTGTCTACGGAAAGGACTTACCGTGATCACATTACTGTACGGTGTTACTGTAGTGAACAATTGTTTGTTTTTTCAAGAATTGGATTAAGTCAAGACTCAAGCTGAACGGATCATACCGGGTGAGAACGTTCTAATTCTGTGTTTGATATCTGATGTTTTGGCCTGTTGAATCTGCCGGAGAAGATTACGGAGACTATCTATCAACATCTTATCTTGCATCCACACTAGAAGAACATACCAACTACATAGACACTATCCATACATACACCAGACATAGTTTTTTTATTAATAAATCTTTTGTTTATCGTTGAAAGGAACTGTTGTCGGAGTATGTGTTGAGGGAATAACAGAGAGAGTGAAAGAAATAGATATATGGAAGGGAAGACCGAAGAGAGGAGTGTAGACCAAAGTCAGTCAATAATCCCAACAGATAATAAGTTTGAAGATGTGCTTGTTGATTCCAACTTCCTCTCGGGAAAACAAGTGACATAATTGGTGGAGCAGCGTGGTAGAGAAAATATACCCATATGACCTGGGCATAACAGGGCATATACATAGAGGGGTACCTGCATACTGGCACAGGCATAGCGGAGTACCTGCATGTTGGGACATACTGATTGGAATAAATATAAGTATATATTGATGACTTTTAATGGAAGGACGTCCATTGGATATATGGTGCCATTACATTTATGGTAGAACCATTTCATTAATGCTGGTGACTTTACAGTGAGAAAGTTCCAGACAGAGTGAATGTAGATAGGTGGTAAGACACATTACATACCTAGTCACACGGTCACACGTCTACATAAGTCTTTATCCTATATCTCCTCTTGTGGATGAGAGAGTGGTTGTGATGTACTGTGTGGTGTTGTAGATTAAATATATTAAATAAACATAGATAAATGATATAGGTTCTAGGTAGAATATAAGTTTATAGTGAGTACTTCTTTACTGCCTTGAGGTGTCTTTACTCAACGTGCTGACTTACCTGCTTTAACTATGGCCACTCCCAAAATAACTACCGCCGAACTGAGGGCAAACGGAGAGGAAATTGGTTTGGCTGGTTCAGATTTAACTGATTACATACAGGAAAGAGAGCGAGAATTTCGTCAAGCGGAAAGGGAAGATCGTAAGGCCCAGTTGGAAGCAGAAAGGGAAGATCGTAAGGCCCAGTTGGAAGCAGAAAGGGAAGATCGTAAGGCCCAGTTGGAAGCAGAAAGGGAAGATCGTAAGGCCCAGTTGGATGCAGAAGAAGCCACAAAGATCAGAGAACATGAATACCGCATGAAAGAGCTAGCACTCAAGACACAAACTAAGGGGGAAATAGATGGAGTGGAAGGAAGTTCTTCTTCACCTGGTGCAACCCACATGAGTGGACATGGTTACCATTCCATGAAGTTTCCCTTAGCTGTCTACGATCAGTCTAAGGAACGCTTTGACCAGTACGCATCTCGCTTTGAAGCAATGTCAGTCGCTATGGGGCTGGATAGGAGCAGATGGGCTCTTAAATTATCCCAGGGATTAATAGGTTCGGGATTCGAGGTGTACACACGCTTACCACCAGGACAGGAAAATAATTACGAGGAATTAAAAGCCGCTTTGATGAAGCATTTTGACATCACAGCACAAACGTATAGGAAGAAGTTTAGATCGTCTAGAAGAGAGCCGGGAGAACTATTCGCCGCCTACAGTCTAAGGCTGAAATCCTATCTCCAGAAATGGATGGACTTGGCAGAATTCAAGAGGGATTATGAGAGTCTCGAAGAGATGATGGTGGTCGACCAGATGCGAAAGCAAATGTCGAAACCTCTCAGAACCTTCTTGGGAGAACAAGGGGCGAAACGGATTGATGTTGTGAATAAGCTGGCGGAACGATTCGTAGAGGTACATGGGGAGGCTGCGGAACTCAGTATTCAAACCAAAGGTCAGGAGAAACAAGAGAAAAAGAAACCTAAGAATTGGGAAGGAGGAAAAGTGGAACCTTATATAAAGCACACAGAGGAGAGTTCAGAGAAGGTGAAGGAAGGAAACCAGAGCACCTCGAATTCTCCAGCGAAACGACAGTGGTCTGAGAGGTGGTGTTCATTCTGCAAGGTACCATCTCATAACACGAAGGACTGCAGATCGAAACCTAAAAGTTCTTACTTCGCAGCATGCAAAGTGATTCCTACATCGGTGATCACAGACAAGGCTGAGGTCGGCGAAGGAGAAAGGAACAAAAAGGACACCCGGAAACCTAGGAAGGGAACATGGTGCACACACTGCCAGTCGACAACACATAATACTGTGGACTGCAGATGCAAGGCAAAAGACGCCAATTGCATAACCAACCTCGAGGAATCAAAAGAGGAAGACAAGGAAACGGTCAAGGAGATGAAAGACACCCAGGACCAAGAGAGCCCACCTGTAGTTGAACTGATTGAAGTCAATGGCCAGCAGGTTGCTTGTCTCTATGATACCGGTTTGGATGGGGAAGCGGTGGTGGACGCCAGCTTGGTAAGCCCAGACCAACTTACAGGGGAAACCATAGAAATACAGCCGGCAATGAGGAGTGCTGTTACCATGACGCTGCCAATCGCCAAGGTGGAGATTAAATCCAGGTACGTCACGGGCATTATTCCAGCTTCTGTATTATCTGACTCCCTATTCCCAATGATCATTGGCACGAAATATGTCTTTTTGGGGATGCCCAAACAGCCAGCCCACAAGGGAACAGTCGTCAGTGGATCTCAAGGGAAGGAAAAAGAGGCGGAGACACTATGCGACAACTCAGAGATAGGAGAATTGCATACTGCCCAGAGGAAGGATACTACGTTGCATCCTTGCTACAGGAAGCTGCAAAGAAGTGCTGAGCCACCAGAACGGGGGCAGTACTTTCTGAAGGATCAACTACTCTATCGGAGAGCTGGGAGGGGAGATAACCTGCACGAGCAGTGGGTGGTTCCAGAGACCCACCGTCCTCACATTCTTCAGAGTGGACACATCATAGGCGAGAATCGACATATGAGTGTCAGAGAGACCTTGCAGCAAATTTCCGGCCATTATTGCTGGCCAGGAATGACCGGAGATGTACGCCGGTGGTTGAAGTCTTGTTCGGAGTGCCAGAAAGCACCACCCAACAAGCGAATTAAGAGGAAACTAGCTCTTAAAGTGGAAGACAAAGTGGAAGTGTGGAGTCCAGCAGAGACCAATATACTCCAAGTAGGATGGAAAGGACCTTATCCTGTGGAAAAGGTGGTGTCCAAGAACATCTACAAAATACGGATCGGGGAAGAGAAGAAAAATCTCCCTAGACATCTCATTAGGAAATATGAAGAGAGATCCGGGAGCAAAGCTTCGCACTTTATGGTGATGGCAGCCATTGGGACAAAGGTTACCAGTCCAGACGAAGACCAGAGATCGCCAGTACAACATAGGAGGGCCTATGGGACAGTACGTGATAGGTCAGATTTACCCAACGACAGGAGGAGGGAAATCACAAGTCAGGGAAAGGACAAGAGTGAAAGTTTCACCGGTAACCAAGTTCAAAAGGGGTGGGTAACGTCGGGAAAGGCGAGAAATACCCAGGACCCCAACCGAAGATTGGCTGACCAGATACAATATCGCCCAAGATGGTCCTGGAAGCAAAAGTCCAGGAGATTTGGGAAAGACGACTCGGTCCAACGAGGACGAGGGGGAACATCCCCAGAGGCAAAGCCGGGGGAAACCAAGAGGACATGGAAGCAGTGTTACAATCAGGATGGGACGATCCGTCTGTATTGTGAGCCATCGCTTACGCCAGTGGAAAGGAGGCCGACTGAACGTACCGGAGCGATGAGCCAACACTAATTTCAGTCATGAGTAGTATGGTAGGGTGCATATGAGGTCGCCTACTGGATGAGGTGCTGATCCATGTGAGGATCCAATCATATCAACAACACGTGATGTTAATAGCTACTTCGCAGAAGCTCAACGCACTTTGGATGTGATGGACGTTGTTGCTGCAACAGGACTTCACAGTGGAATAGATCTCTGGTAAGGAGAATGTAGGAGCGGATTTCTTATCTAGACATCCAACTCCAGAGGAAGAGGAATAAGTTGGACGATCAGAGGAATCAAAACTACAGGGATGAAAAGTCGACGCGGTCAACTCTCTTAAGAGGGGGCCTATGTCACGGAAAAAACTGCAGTTTAGTGATTCCTTGATAATTTACATATCAAAATGCAAGGAAGGAGAAGGGTTAACAATTGTGTACTTCATTCTGCGAGGAGGAATAAAATTCACGATCATTGACCTACGAATATAAAAATAGGATACAGGTACGCGCCGAGGGCAGTGACTCCCGCTAGTATCGGCCGACGGGAAAATGAATGGAGAATGCTTTGAAGTGCAAACGAGCGATGGACAGAGGACCAGCGCACCAGCGGAGACGGTGATCAAAGAGGTTGGACACTTTGAGGTACAAACGTCGGAGAATACAGGGAAACATCGTAGAGACGAAGGAGACCGGAGCGCGGAGCGGCCGGACGTATACGGACGTATACGTGATTTCACTGAACTTTTGATGTTACGGGTGCGACAAATTTGATTGTAGATCAAACAATCAACGGAGGAGGGGACACGCAATATAAATAGCTGAACATGGAGTTTCGGTTTAGTGTGTGTTCCAAACGGGGCTGAATGATCTATGCCTCCTGAGTGGGAATAGAAATACACGTCCCTAATGATGGAAAGAGGGGATATTAGTGTGTTATTCGCTTAGTGTATTTCGATTCCAGGAACATAGATGCATATATAAGGTATTAATATATTAGAGTATAGTTTTAGCATAGGAATATAGATGTGGTTGTGCGTAGGGTTTACTATTACTTTCTATTTAGTGAATAGTTTATACTTTAGTGAATTCTGCTGTTTATGTCAGAGTATTCTTTCGGAGGCTGTTTCATTACGGCTGGAGAAAAGATAATCACATAGACAGGGATATGAGGCAGACTTAAATCACCTGATTTAATGTTTATTACCCAGGTTCTACTACACAGCCTGACCTATCAAAGAAGATCAACCAGTACATCTCTTGTACAGAGAAAGCAGTGTTGATAATACAGGAAAGACATTTTAATTTAATCAGGCACTTCACAGGTGCAGTGAAAGTATGTCACTATAGCAAATGCAAAGTGGGTGACTTAACGAATATCAAAAAAACAGGTTTTGGTCATCCTTAGAGAAGGAACTTTATTCAAGCATAGAAAATAGGATAAAACATTGTCATTGAGTACTCACCTAAACGAAACAGGGAAGAACCCTAGACCAGTGTACTTATATTCAGAGAACGGTTAAATAACTGTGGACAGGTGTGAGGTGTTTTCACTGATGGATTATAACAACATAAAACGGAAAACTCTGTCTACGGAAAGGACTTACCGTGATCACATTACTGTACGGTGTTACTGTAGTGAACAATTGTTTGTTTTTTCAAGAATTGGATTAAGTCAAGACTCAAGCTGAACGGATCATACCGGGTGAGAACGTTCTAATTCTGTGTTTGATATCTGATGTTTTGGCCTGTTGAATCTGCCGGAGAAGATTACGGAGACTATCTATCAACATCTTATCTTGCATCCACACTAGAAGAACATAACAACTACATAGACACTATCCATACATACACCAGACATAGTTTTTTTTATTAATAAATCTTTTGTTTATCGTTGAAAGGAACTGTTGTCGGAGTATGTGTTGAGGGAATAACAGAGAGAGAGAAAGAAATAGATATATGGAAGGGAAGACCGAAGAGAGGAGTGTAGACCAAAGTCAGTCAATAATCCCAACAGATAATAAGTTTGAAGATGTGCTTGTTGATTCCAACTTCCTCTCGGGAAAACAAGTGACACTGGCCGACGATCGACGCCCAGAGGAAAGGCGATACGGGCATATAATCAGATTGCTACTGGTAGTGGTACTATTGGAGTTGGAACTCTTTGCTGGATGCTGAGGATGGGGACGGAGCGCCTATGGGAATGCCCCGAATGCTGTAATGTCGGTTCCTAGATCAATCAATCAATCAATCAAGCGCCCGCAACTGTGTTTCGAGCACTTGGTGCGTAATTGCGAACTGCGTCCATGACATCTTCGCCACAGAGCCGGCTATAGTGCTCTGCTAATCCCTATTTTTGCCTTTCGCTCACCTGGGCGTCCACATAATGGCTAGTTCAGCTTGCATGAGACATCAGAGGTTGTTTTCATTATTGGTTGGATTGTGAGAGCCTAGTTAGACGCTCTGAAAGCAGAGCCATGGGTCATATTATTGTGATTTATTCCTTTGGTTATTCCAGTTCCAAAGCCAAAGCTTTTCTCTGCAGTCTTGCCTAGTTGTCTTGGCACCTGGGTTCTCAACTATCCTTTTGACCCCAATTGCTTAAGCACGTCAAATGAGGAATTGGAAACCAGATGTCTTGTGGCTATGCCTACAGCAAATGATCTAACTGCATAAACTTCTTGTCTCAGAATAGTGACTATGTCCATGTACTTTCCCACCTTGAATTGTTCTACTCCTTGACTCTTGATTAGGATGTGACAGCTTGATAAGCGTTAACTTTTAAGTCAACTAAAGATACACAGTAATGTCTGGTCTTTTCTGAGACTCCAAACCAAGAAATAATAAACAATAGCTTGCACAATGTGTTGCCTGGCATATTTAGCTGTATCTGGTCATGTGGATACTGCAGTTATATAAAGCAAGTGAATAAAAAAAAATCTTTTCAGGACTCACTCGCAAGAGCGCACAAGACAAGAATCAGGGTGAATGAACCCACAAAAACCACGGCTCTCAAAAATAACCACAGCTGAGGAAGCAGGTTAGACGAGACCGAATTTGGAATTTTTTTTTCTCGAAAATTGGAATAGGAATAAACCCTTTTCTGGCGGAAATAAATAACACATAATTATCTTGCTGGCATGAATGCATTTATCCCCCACATGGCTAGTTACTAATTTTCTTCGCCTGTGCCATCCAAGACACCGCAATTCTACATCTGGCATCTTTTGTAGTATCAGCCATGTTTTCTATGTGGGAGCCGCAGTGGCTAGCACACTGACCTGCCAACACAATTATTATGGGTTTGGATTCACAATGAAGCGGATTATTAAAATTGATCTGGGCTCCCAGGTTGACCCAGTCTAAAATGGGCGCCAGGAAATGTCTTGGGAAGACCAGTGTGAGATTATACAAATATAAGGTTAGCAACATATACCCTGTACACTGTAAGGTGTAGCCTAACGGCGCTGCCCGGGGAAAATTTCGAGTTAAAAAATCTACCCAAAGTATTTCAGGATCCTCGCCGATGCTACGGAGTTCGTGCATTAAGCTGAGTTTCTCCAGACTGAGGTTTGAGTTAGGAGGAAAACGGATCACTTATGGATTAAACCCGTGTGCCGTGATGTTGATTCAACGACTAAACTAAACTGTAAGGTAGGCCTATATACAAGGGGTACTTTGCTTTTACTTTGTTTCTATGTTGGTAATGTTTGTCACCACTTAATCCACACAGTCTTTGGCTTGCCATGCTGCACGTACTTTAAGATGATGAAGAAGAAAATATGGTACTTTTGCCTTAATTCACCCCAAACAAGCGGAATCCCAGGGTATGACGTCACATCCAGGGGTTCCCTGTATTGCGCCGTAGCTCGGTGCGCAATTTTATCGAAGTGCAATGTTCTATGCGGTGCGCTATTCTTGCGGTGGCCACAATCGAACAATGTCGGCAAGAATGGTGTTGTTTGCTTGCTTTGTGTTCGTTGGCTTGAGCTCCAACGCGAAGTCCTGTATGTCGGATGAAGGCATCCGGGTACTTTTGCCTTAATTCACCCCAAACAAACGTCACCAGCTATATTTTGGGTCACCAGCTATATTTAGCACTGACGGCGATCTAGATGTGACGTCATACCCTGGTATTCCGTTTGTTTGGGGTGAATTAAGGTAAAAGTACCGGCATCCTGTTGTCCAGCATCAGTGTGATGTCATACAGGACCTGAGGTTTGCGTGAGTATCCGTTGTCCCATGTCTGGCTTATTGGTGTGCAGACTGGTGGTTCATCGCCGTACAGGCAGACACTCTCCGACTTCGGAGGAATCGGCGATCCTACTGACTTTAGCCAGGACCCCGAAGGGACCTGTTGCCCAGGACGCTCGACGAGGACGCGTCAATAGGTCTTGGCCACAGTATATAACCCGGCCCTGATGCCTTGGAAACACCTCTGCGTCCCAAGAATGGTGTTGAACACATCGAGACCAGCGCATTTAGTCTGTCGACGCCACCATGAATTCCCACATGTAGGACTCTAGTAGATGCCTGTGTGTTTCATTCTGCCTCTTGTTTCTCTCCTTGGCCGTTCTCCACATGCGCTCGATGTCCTGCCGACATGGTGAATGTCGGCATCTCAATCGCCAATCTGTCCTGACGCTCAGTCAGCGATAGCACCATGACATGATTATGAGAACAGCGTCTAGCAGAATGTCAGATGCCATGATGCTGCAGAAAAGCAACGCTACTCTGCTTGTCGTGGACAGCTGCTGCCAGTTCCAGAAAACTCAGTATGAGACAGACACAGACACACACTCACACAGAAACGGTTGCCAAAGCCAAAGAAACACTGTGGGGCAATTGAAACGCTCTGTACTCCAACACAGGAGATCACCGTCAGTGCTAAATATAGCTGGTGACCTTAAATATAGCTGGTGACCCTAAATATAGCTGGTGACCTTAAATATAGCTGGTGACGTTTGGGGTGAATTAAGGCAAAAGTACCGAAAATATATTTTAAATATTCCCTTTATTACCACTTATGGCATCAATATAGATTTGAAAAACTTGGAAATAATTAAATATTCATCTTTAATAGTAAATGAAATTTCAGAGAGAAAAATCATGCACCAAACCTTCTTGTCTTGTAAGAGTGATGCCGACACACTCCGCCTGAGATAGAACATAAACTGTGACCAGGAAACTTGACCAAAGGAAAACCACACAGATACAGGCAAATATCTTGACCTAAGTCTTTATCAGCAAACAAGGATCAAGATGAAGACACGGTTTGACAGCTTTTTCTTTCACTGAGTTGAGTTAAGAACTGACATCACTGCACTCAGGACATTTCCATGTGTGCTCCGTCCCCTCGTTCAACACCCAGCGAAGAGTCATACTACTAATCATTCCCACTGCTATCTGATTAAAAGTTCTCCTGGTCTTCCCTCTCAGTTTTGAGATTCTTCCAGAACCCCTGCCGATCTCCCGCAATCTCATTCTTTTCACATATGAGTTCTCAATCTGTTCCTCCACCTTCTTCACCTAGTCCACAAGTGCACGACCACCTTCCCCCTTGTCCATAGGCAAACTACCACCAAGAGGTGCATTCCCAGCTAGCATATCAGCCTGTTCATTCCCCCGTACCCCCGCATGGCCAGGGCAAAATATCCATACAATTCTCACAATCTGTGACCTCTGAAGCGATGAGAGCCATTCCACACGAAACATTCCTTTCTCCACATTCCCTTTTTTCTTTCACTGAACTTCCTAGTAATAATTTGTGTTTTATCCAGGATCAGCTTGGCAGAAATAAACCCTTTTTTCAATACCATGTCTGCTTGAGACAGTGTGAGTATTTTGAGGCCTTAATCAGTGACAGCCGGTCCCCGTGGCGAAGGGGATATGGACGGGGTTCGTGATCCCGCATATCCATATTCGAAACACAGCTGTGCGTGATTTGGCAGCAGACTGCGTTGCGCTGGTTTTTTACAAAATGGTATGGGTGCTGGTCATTCAGAAAGCAATGGTAAACTACTGAACATAAACTTGCCAAGACATCAACAGCAAACAATGCTGGGGTTGACTGCAAACGCCCTGTAAAGGATATGCAACAAACTTTTAATCAGCGACAAGTAGTTGTCTACAAGCAGCCCTTTCTCTTGTTCAGTTGCCACTGTTTTCAGTGCAGCTATGATAATTGTGATTTTTTTCAGAAAATTGTAAAGAATACCATGGCCAGACAGAAAATCAAATGAGACAGAGTCCTTCAAGAGATAACAGTCAAGATTTTTTGGACATGTTATGAGAAATGGACTTGAAAAGCTGGTGACAACTGGCAAGCTTTATGGGAAGAGAGCAAGAGGAAGACAAAGGAATAAATACCTTGATGGTTTGCCAGCATGGCTTGGTCGGGACAAGAACACAAGACCTGATTCGAGACTCTGGTGACTGTGTGAGATTGCGAACCACAAACGCCTATCAGCATGGCACTTGATGATGATGATAATTTTGGGAGCTGCTTAGTGGCTAGACACTTGCCTGCTGGTGCAGTGGTCATGGGTTCGAATTCAAATCCAGGTAGATTCTGAAAGTTGACCTGGGGTCCCAGGCTGATCTGTCTACAACGGGTACCAGAAAATGTCATAGGAAGTAAAGGCAGCCAGCATATCAACCACAGCACTCCTGGAATGCATAAAATATAGGTCTGGCACCATATGCCCAATTCTAAATGGATCCTTTACTATGGTACATTTGTTACAAGAGGCATATACTCATAATTGCAGTTGCTATAAATGGTTTCCTGCACAAACATCAACCCAGTCCCCTCACCCACCCACACATCAACCCACTTCCCTCACCCATCCATACATCAACCCACTCCCTTCACCCATACACACATCAATCCACACCCTCACCAACCCACACACACCAACCCACTCCCCCACCAACACAGTAACAGCACAAACAGAAAGGAGCAGGTAACCTGTGGAATATCTCATATTCAGTGTCTCTGTTTATTTTCTGCACATCGGATCAAGAGTTGACAAAACTATCTTTGTTCAATAAGTGTTCTAAATTTGAAATAAAAAAACACGCACGCACAAACAGTAACAATAGACAACCAGGCATATGGCACTGCATTTCAAGAAAGCATTAATAGTATAAGTTACATAAATACAATATCTTGAACAGTTGGCTGTGGTTGTCTCAATCAATAACAATGTTTTTATATTCCTCTTCTTTGTTTCTCTTTCAAGGGGAGTGTGGGGAATGAACAGGCTGATAGGCTGACAGGGAATGCACCTCTTGGTGGAGATTACCTATGGACGAGGGAGAGGTGGTATAGCGCCTGTGGGACCAGGTGGAGAAGGCGGGGGAACAGATTGAGAATCTGTGTGTGGAAAGGAGATTGTGGGGCATCAGAAGGGGTTCTGGGAGAATCTCAAAACTGAGAGGGAAGACAAGGAAAACTTTCAATCAAATAGCAGTGGGAATGATTAGTAGTATAACTCTTCACTGGCTGTTGAATGAGGGTACGGAGAGCATATGGGAATTTCCTGAGTGCAGTGATGTCGGTTCTTAGCTCAACTCATCCTAGTTATGCACCTCAAAGGTCTGACTTCAGAATGCATCGGTGTAAGGTTTACTTCCACCTGAGGTAACATGCTCTATCTACCCATTCATGGTTCGTTTAAATATAAAAGATAACAAAATAAGTAAAGTTGAGATCTGCAGACACAACTAATAATACACATGCGACATACAATAGATCACAAAGGTATTTTCATATCCACTATGGCCTCAGAAAGACGTGTATAAAAATTGAAAACAATAATAAATATATGTTAAAGTTAGTTGCATATCCTTTACCAGACTTTGCAATCACTCCCAGCATTTATTGGCTGTTTGTTTTGTTTGTTTGGAAGCAGACCACCTTGCGCTGGTTTTCATTCAATTGTATGAGTGCCGGTCGTTCAGAAAGCAATGGCAAACTGCTGAACATATTCTTTGCCAAGAAATCACAAACAGCCAAAATATACTGGGGTTAACTGTGACATCCTGTAAAGGATATGCAACTAACTTTTATTTGTTTATCGTGTTCACTCGCTTAGAACTCAAGCATAGTCCATACAAGTGCAACAACTTCTAGTGCACTGGACTGATTTCTGCACGTGGATTAGCTTTCCCTATTACCAGTGTCCCTCGCCATCAGGTGAACCCACTCTGACTTCAGAGGTGTTGGCCATTTGTGATTTATTAGGTAACTTTAGTATAGTAATTTGCCATTTCAGACGACACCTCATACCATTGAAATCACAGCACATCAGTCTTGTTTCCAAATGGCCCCTGAATGACTTCAAACCCTCGACTTGGTGTGTCAGGGAATTGTGAAACACAGTTTCACTATCTCCTATGCCACAGCGTCGGTTGAAATGTATGTATGACAGAAAAATTGTCTGGCCTTATATAATTATTTAGTCTGGTTTTTAATACATAGTTTGGCATGGTATTGTTTATTTTATGAGCCGGTGTTTTTAAGGCTGTATAATATAACCTTTTCATATGTTGATGACGCCAAAGGATAATGGATTGAGGACATCAAAGACATTGTACAATCACATGGAATGACACTATCAATGGCATCCATCGGGTGCTGAAGCGCCAATTATTCTTCCCCACGACGCTAGACGGAGGATGAAGATATGTTGATAGACGTTATTTTTGTTCAAATCTATGACGTCCTATTTTGCTTTTTCCTCCCAATGGAGCATTGGCTGCCACCAGCGGACACCAAGGCCTTGTGTAGACTTGCTCATGACTGACTGGATTTTGTAACTAAATCCACGACACCCGACTGTTAATAATATAAAATAACTGGTGACATTTCATCTGTCATGAGCATAATCATAATGCTCTCTCTCCCTACCTGCCTAGCAATATGAGTGATGTATGAATGAAATAATGTATGAGAGCTGACAGATAAGAAGGGCAGAATGTCAGACCGGCTTGCGTGCCCAATTCTTAATCCTTCGAAAATGAAGTTTGTTTGTTTGTTCGATCTGTCTATTTATCTGTCTGTCTATCTATGCTTGGTATGCATGATTGTGGACATGTAATTCATATAAGCCTGAATGTCAAGTTACAAGCAGACACTGAACTTCTCAATGATGACCAAACTCAATGATGACCAAACTCAATGATGACCAAACTCAATGATGACCAAACTCAATGATGACCAAACTCAATGATGACCAAACTCAATGATGACCAAACTCAATGATGACCAAACTCAATGATGACTGATGGAACTTTGGGGGGTGTTTAGTGTGTCTAATTTGGATACAATTTCCAGCATTGGTGACCTTGTCATAGCTAAGGTTACTAATGTGAATCCACGATTTTGTAAAGAGGTAGAAAATGGAGTAGATGTATTCATGTGTCACTACCAGGCAAATGAAACTATACTTATCTATAATCTTTGACATCCTCTGAAGGAGACGAGAAGAAATGGGCAAGCACCAAGTACTGTAATATTGGTGTTTGATGACAACTTCTGACTGTACCACTAAGCCATTCCATTTCCCTAGAAACAGTCACCCTGCAAGACGTGTACACAATATATATTTCTTCTTCTGCTTTTCATCTCTCAATGGAGCATTGATCCTCAACAAACTCACACCAGGCACTTTTTAGACAAGTAAATGTAGCAACATTTCGAGAGGTTTCCTCCTCTTTCTTCAGGCTATACAGCCATTCCTCTTCTCCTTCCTCCTTTCCCTCCCAATGGAGAATGGCCCTCAATATCAACTGTAGCTCAGCCCTTTGTAGACTTGTTCATGATTGGCTGAGTTTTGTAGCTAGTCTTCTGCAGGATGAGGTGGCCAATCTCAAGCCAACCCTCATTATAAGCCTCTTTTGACACGTATGTTGGGCTACATTGTTTACTTCTCTTATTGGCCCCAGTAACACACATCAGTGGCGGTATATATGTGGCTCCTTTTAATCAACCAACCTATCAAGTGCCCTCTCCATAATGAAGGTTGTCAGCAATAAATACCCAGCATCCTGGCTTGTCCTCAACATATCACCCCGACCCCCCAGGGAGGTCAGCATTGCTCAATGGATAAGAGCACTATTATTAAACTTCCGGTGTGCTGATGCCAAGGTAGTGCATTCAACCCCTACACCGGTCATTTGGACTAAAATGTTGACTTTGCATCCTTGACTTGGGGACATACATTACAAGTACCTCAGAAGTCAAAGTAGGTTTTCCTGAAGGTGAGGGACACTAGTAATAGGGAAAGCTAATCTACATGGAAAAATTAGTCCAGAGCACTAGAAATGGTAGCACGTGTATGGATTACGCTTTTTGAGTTCAAAGCGATAGAACAAAAAATATTACATAATAAACCCAGACCCTCCGTTCACTCCTTTCTGAGCCAGTCTGTCCAGATATGGATATACCGCTTCTTCAGCTGCACTGTCCATCCAATGCCAGAGAGCCTTCACCCATCACCTTTATCATGAGGAGCAGCAGCTAATCTACCAGTCTGTTCATCACCCCACACACTACATGCCCTAGACAGACAATCCATGATATGCTCACAGTCTGGGTTCTCTCAAGCAATACTATCCACTCTAGTTAGAGCATTCCATTGCAACAAACATTTGATGTTTGGCTGTGCTGCCCTTCAACCATCAAAAGGCTGCAGTCACAGCCTCAATCTCTATTCTCATGCTAGATGTTTGTAGTAGCATATGCCAAACTATTAGTTTTGGTTTCATAAAATACAACCCGTTCTGTGTTTCTATGTGACTTATCAACTAAAACAGCTACGGAACAACCATTTAAGTAATACATTTGATCAATGTCTTTTCAACAACATACAGGATGCTGCCCTCAAACTATAGGAAGGCTGCCATCACAGCCTCAACTTTCATTACAGCGTCAATTCCCATTCTCATGCTAGATATTGTAGCATATGCCACAATATTTGCTATTTGTGGTTTCATAAAATACAACCCGTTCTGTGTTTCTATGATACTTATCAACTAAAACAGCTACAGAACAACCATTTAAGTAATACATTTGGTGTATAATGTCTTTTCAGCAACATACAGGTTGTTGCCCTCCAAGCACAGGAAGGCTGCCGTCACAGCCTCAACTTCCATTCTCATACTAAATATTGTAGCATATACCACACTATTTGCTATTTGTGGTTTCATGAAATACAACCCATTCTGTGTTTCTAGGACACTCAACTAAAACAGCTACAGAAAAATCATATAAGTAATACATTTGATCAAAAATGCTTTTTAACAACCAGAGGAAAACTATATACATGACTTGTCTATCATAAGAGACCACAGCTGCACATGAACAAGTGCATGCAAGTAATATGCATGCATTGTTAAGGACAATACCAGTCTCTGTGATCAATGTAGTTAGTTGGAATGTTGAAAGCAATAAACAAGAACATAGAACAACTTAAGAACTCAACAAAAGAAATACAATATGAAAGACAGCATCTTCATAAATGCATCATATAAATAAAAGTAAACAAATCATTAATATGTACATGATTAATATTAAACTAAATCTCAAACTGTTTATTTGTTTATATAGCTGACAACATATAGTTAATTAAATGTATATCATACATATAGTTAATTAAATGTATATCGGCGAAATCTCAAATTGCTTATTTTTATACATATAGTTGACAAAGTATAGTTAATAAAATATTTGTCATCAAAATATCAACTTGTTTGTTAGTTCACATAGAGTTAATTAAGTATATCTCAACTCGTTTATTACAGTTCACATATAGTTGACAAGATATTGTTAATTAAGTATATGTCATCAAAATCTCCGCTTGTTAACATCAAAATATCAACTTGTTTATTTTACATATATTTGACAACAATGGCCATCAATCAAAATGGTCACTGCCAAGGAAAGTAGCAATGGCAGACTATCTTCTTTATGGATGCTTAGAAAGTCATGATTCGTTAATTCACAGAAAACTAGGGTTACAATTAAATTGTAAGAAAACAAGAGATTATGGTCGTCTCCAAGAAGAAAGAAATACCACAATGTAATATACAAGTAAATGGGAACATTCTTAAACAAGTGAATCAGTACAACTATCTCGGAACAGTCGTAACATCTGATGGAAGATGCCTTGTTGAGATTACGACAAGAATCGCTATGACAAATGTAGCCTTCTGCAAGGTGGAAATATACTGATCAATAAAGAACTGTTAATGGAATGTGAAAAAGAGTGTTGAAATGCTATATAGAACTAATACTGTTATAGGGTGTGAAGCATCTTACGGCAGTGGAGATGTGGTTTCTGAGGAAAATGGAAAGAATACCATGGACAGACAGACCAATGAGTAAGTCCTACAAGAAACAAATAATGCGAGAAACTTAAAGTTAAAGTAGACAGTGCAGATTTTTTGGACACATTATGAGAAATAAACTGGAAAAATTAGTGACAACTGGCAAAATTTATAGGAAAACAACAAGAGGGAGGCAGAGAGATAGATATCTGGATAGTTTAGCCACATGGCATAAATGAAACATCAGCACAGACCTGATTAAAGATTGGTGATTGAGTGAGATTGTGAGCCATGACAGCCCACGTTTAGTGGCGTGGCACACGATGATGAGTTGACAATATATAATTAACTAAATGTTTATCATCAAAATGTCAAATTCCTTACTTGTTCACATATAGTTGACAATGTATAGTTAACTAAATGTTTATCATCAAAATGTCAAATTCCTTACTTGTTCACATATAGTTGACAATGTATAGTTAACTAAATGTTTATCATCAAAATGTCAAAATTCCTTATTTGTTCACATATAGTTGACAAAGTATAGTTAACTAAATGTTTATCATCAAAATGTTAAATTTCTTACTTGTTCACACGTGGACAATATATAGTTAACTAAATGTTTATCATCAAAACCTCACATAGCTTACTTGTTCAAACATAGCTGACAATATATAGTTAACTAGATGTTTGTCATCAAAATCTCACATTGCTTACTTGTTCACATATAGTTGACAATATATAGTTAACTAAATGTTTATCATCAAAATCTCACATTGCTTACTTGTTCACATATAGTTGACAATATATTGTTAACTAAATGTTTATCATCAAAATCTCACATTGCTTACTTGTTCACATATAGTTGACAATATATAGTTAACTAAATGTTTATCAGCAAAATCTCACATTGCTTACTTGTTCACATATAGTTGACAATATATAGTTAACTAAATGTTTATCATCAAAACCTCACATAGCTTACTTGTTCACATATAGTTGACAATATATAGTTAACTAAATGTTTATCATCAAAATCTCACATTGCTTACTTGTTCACATATAGTTGACAATATATTGTTAACTAAATGTTTATCATCAAAATCTCACATTGCTTACTTGTTCACATATAGTTGACAATATAGAGTTAACTAAATGTTTATCATCAAAATCTCACATAGCTTACTTGTTCACATATAGTTGACAATATATAGTTAACTAAATGTTTATCATCAAAATCTCACATTGCTTACTTGTTCACATATAGTTGACAATTTAAAGTTAATTAAATGTTTATCATTAAAATCTCACATTGCTTACTTGTTCACATATAGTTGACAATTTAAAGTTAATTAAATGTTTGTCTTGTCAACACAGTTTATTTGTTCACGTATAGTTGATCTGTCCCAAAGTGGTTAAGCCGCCTGCCTTGTGTTCCACAGGTTGTGGGTTCAATTCTGAACTGCTTCATTCGGTTCACGAGAACAGTTTTCTCGGAGACTTCTGGGGGTCATCATTGGAGCTACAGAGTTTGAGCTTTGTGGACACTTTCGGCAGGCCCTGCAGAAAGAGACCAAACTATTTGGGATAAAACCCGGTGCAATGAAGTCTATACTTTCGCTATTAAACCTCCTTTTAAAAAAAAAATAAATCTCAGCTTGTTTATTTGTTCACATATAGCTGACAGCATATAGTTAATTAAATGTACTTCATCAAAATATAAACAATCCCTGCCATGCAGATGATAGGCTATTGATAGATAAAGCAAAATATCCTCACTCATGAATGAACTAGAACAAGACTTGCACACAATTGAGACTGGTATATGATAACCTCTGGCGAAGGGGGTTAAGGATGCTGTTCTTAATCCCGTATACTCACATATGAACCACAGCTGTGCAAGATTCGGCAGCAGATCACAACGCGCTGGTTACTTACGGAGGTATACGAGCCGGTCATTCAGAAAGCAATGGCAAACTAATGAACGTAAAAGAACTTTCCAAGACATCAGCAACAACTGAAAAATGCCGGTGTTCACTGCAGTGTCCTGTAAAAGATATGTGAAAAAAACATGATATTTAACACACACACACACAAAATCATATGAGATTTCATAAAAAGGCCTTTACAATTCTGAAGAAAAAAAAAATAAAGATATGCAAAAAGACCTACCATTAAAGAAAATAACAGGGCTATAGTTGAAGAAATGATGTAAAGGGACATATAAAGATGAAGAATATATGAGCTTGTACAGACAATGAGATTTGAGGCCACAGGGCTAAAGGATGACCAAAGCCTTAATGGACAGACAATGAGATCTGGACAATTTTAGTGTGCTGTTCTGAATTCTTTCCAGCGAGCTGTGATGACAGCGACATACTGCAATAACCTGTGACACGAACACAATGTCAGACTAAATGTAAGCAACTGCAGACCTGTCAGCGCTACTGCCTCATGATAGGGGACAGTAGAATAACTGAACTATGAAAGCAACAACTGTGACCCTTCGACCTTCCAGAAGTAGCATTATGGGTAAATAAAAGTCAACTAAAGGACCTTTGTCCAGGCATTGAATCATATATGTTATATGGTGCTAGAGCTGTACTTGTACAGACAGATGGCCCATATTTTATAGGCTGATCAGCAATCGATGGGTGATGTGGTTAATATCTCGCTGGCCACCTTTTACCTCCGAGGAAATTTTCTGGTACCAGTTTTAGACTGGGTCAACTTGAAATCCCACGTCAATTTTGTTACAAATGCACCTCAATGGGGATTCAAAAATTTGACGACTGGACTTTGCAGTGTAGGGTCCATAAGGACCAGAGGAGCGGTTAGAATGCCGGATTCTCCTTCAGGAGACCTGGGTTCAAATCCTCAGTAAGGTGTGGAGCAAAAAAAACAACAACAACACCCTAACATGCACAGATCGTGGCGACTGCACTAGCCAGGCGGCCTTAATTCCTCAGGCTCAAGACCACCCTGCCATACACCGCAAGGTACTATATTGGCAGTAAATGACAGTTTAAATGACAATGACAGACTGGACCAGCAGACAAATATACTGTCCTCTGTGCTACCATGGTTGCCAGTGGAGCAGCGGAACATCTTCACTACAAACACATGCATCATGACCCCATGATGGCTCACAAGCAGGGTTCTGGGACTGAGGACAAATAACAATCTGTAACCCTTTCAGTCCTAGAAAGATATAGCAGCTGCCCACTGGTTAACAATTATGATTACAAAATCACAAGTGTATTACTTGCACAGGGGGGAAAATATATATTTCTTATAAAAATACATACTATGCCAGATTTCTTTAGTACTATCTGACTAAACATAAAATGTACAATCACACATGGCACGCTGATTGTAAATATTAATAAGTGCCAAAGGCATAGGATTTGTTGTCTGAGACAGAAAGAGCTATATAAACAAGTGCCCCGTCTCTCTTCAGTCGTCCTAACCACAGACCCTTTTAGTGTATATCAACGCCGGTGGTATTTGGTAGCCACAGGCTGGCCAGACCTCCAAAGGCCAGCAGAACTGCAGCAAGTAACATGGGGATGGCACAGTAGACGTCAACCAGCTCTCCGAAGACGATGTTGCCTAGGATTGCTCCGACTCGCAATGCTCCTGTCTGGACACCAAATGCAGTTGATCTGGGAAACAAACAAGAACAATGAACAAACAAACTTTATTTATTTTCGTAGGGTTAAGAATTGGGCATGCAGGCCTGTCTGACATTCAGCTCTTCTTATCTCTCAGCTCTCATACGTTATTTCATTCATACATCACTTATGCAGCTAATCTTAGACAACGACGGTGCATAATGATGTCGGACACCTTAAAGGAGCATCACTAGTTATGACGTACTCTTCTTGAAAGAAGAACAAAGAGAAAGAAATCAAAAATATAGATTATTTACTGACACCTTGCCATCTTGACAGACAACTGTTACATTGTGCTTAAAAAAAAAAGCATAAAAACCACAATTCATAGCTGTGACCAGGGATGGATTTACATCTCTCCATAGCACAAAGCCTGGGCTGAATTGTAGAAGCCTGGGCTGAATATGTAGCCCATGCTTATTATCATCATCATCGTGTGCCATGCCGATAAGCATGGGTGGTCATGTTTCACTATCTCTCACGATCACCAGAGTCGTGGATTAGCTCCTTGTTCTTGGCCTGACCATGTCATGTGGTGAATCCATCCAGGTATTTACTTCTCTGAATTCCCCTTGTTCTTTTCCCTTGTTTATTTCTTCTCATAACATGCCCAAACAATTGTGACTGTCTACATCTAATTTCTCTAATCAGTTTATGGTTTTCATCTGCTTCTTGTAGTTAGTTTTTCTGTCTGTCCATGTTACTCTTTGCATTTTCCTTAGAAACGACATTTCCACTGCCATTAGATGTTTTTTTCAGCTTGTCTGCTCATAGTCCATGCCTTACATCCATACAAAAGTTTAGGTTCTATGTAACACTTCAAGACTCTTTTTCTCAGTGCAATTGACATCTTTTTAATCTGTCATCTACACAGATGGGTCTGTCGTCCGACATGTGAGAAGCTCACGGGCCTTCTCGGCGCGGGCCGGAGAGAGAATTGTGAAGGAGGATTCTGGTGCCTTTATTGAGACCACAAGTAGCCTGACTATGGAAGCATGGCAGTAAGTAAAGCAATAACATGGCTCAAGACACAGACATTCAATAGGGCATGTTTTCTTAGTGACTCAATGAGCATGCTCAAGAGGATAGAGATAGGGTTGATCTGAAGAGAGTGGTTGCTGTCTCTGGAGCGGTCTCGGCTGACAAAGATTAGTTTCATCTTCATGCCAGGGCACGCGGGAGTACAAGGAAATGAGTGGGCTGACAAGCTCGCAGGTAAGGTTAAGGCAGAGGGGCGGACGCGCCATGGACCAGGCTGACATTCTGAATGCTCTACAAGAAGTAAGACTTGTGCGAGAACCAAGTGATGACTGGGAATCTACAACCATGGTCAGACTGTGAGAAAAGCAAATCAAAAGAGGGGTGGCCAAACAAGAACACTACGCAGGAAGCCAAAGATTGATAAACCAACACAGAACTGGCGTCGTTAGCCGCTACACACAGGATGATCTGTCGACTAACTAACTATTTAATGGTCAGTATGTACAACAATCTTATGCTTATCTTATCCATGCTTATGATAGTGTCCATAGGAATAGTCTATGGAATGCTATGCAGGAATTTGGAATACCAAGGAAGTTAATCAACATGACCAGACTATGCATGGAAGATACTTATAATATAGTAACATATAAAGGCAGGAAATCAGACCCCTTCCAAATAACATCTGGCTTGAAACAAGGTGATGCACTATCGCCGCTACTCTTCAATCTGGCTCTAGAGAAAGTTGTAAGGAAGGTAAAGGAGGAATGTGATATTGGAGGAACATCCAAGCTGCTTGGTTATGCAGATGATATAGATATTATAGGGCAAAGTGAACAAAAGACATTGGAAATATTGACTCACTTAAAGGGAAAAGCCCAACAGATGGGTCTGGTTATCACCCAAGATAAGACAGAATATATGGTAATTTCAAGAGACGGAATGGCTAGAAACTCTGGCCACATACAAATAGATAATATGACCATTAAAAGAACGGAAACATACAAATACCTGGGTACAATCTTCAAATGCTCCAACATCATAAGGGAAGAAATACAAACTAGAATCAACTCTGGAAATAAGATAAACTATGCACTACAACATCTACTAAAATCAAAGGCGCTATCTCGTAACACCAAAATCACAATATACAAAACACTGATCAGACCAGTTGTGCTGTATAGCTCTGAAACCTGGAGTACAACGAAAGGAGACGAAGCCTTGTTACAAACCTTTGAGAACAAAATTTTAAGACGCATCTTTGGACCCATTAGGGATACACAAAGTGGAGAGTGGAAAAGAAGAAGTAACAAAGACATTTATGATCTGTTTAAGTCCCCGCTAATCACTGGTATCATGAAGGCTAATAGACTACAATGGCTGGGGCATATAGAAAGAATGGAAGATAATAGGGAAACAAAACTCGCTTACACTCAGGAAATAAATGACCGTAGACCCCGAGGTAGACCACGAAGGCGGTGGAGAGATAATACATGTACAGACCTACAAGCACTTGGAATCAACGACTGGCAAGAGAAGGTCCACCAGAGAGACGAATGGAGACGGATTGTATTTGCAGCAAAGGACCTCAATGGCTCGGAACGCTGAAGAAGAAGAAGATGTACAACAATCACATCGACTAGACTGCCTAGTATGGATTATACCATAAATGTATTTAGATATATGGATCAAATCAAGACATTTTAGAATGTGATGTAAAGATTAGCCAGACATGCAGTGTTGTTATATGCAGATTACTTCAAGAAATGTGGTGTGATGTGAAACAATGACGCTGACAAATCTATCCTGACCTGACATCTGTCGGGAAGAGCTCCGTCTGCAGCACATCCAGCATGTTGAAGCCACACACGGACACGGCCCCAAATA
Organism: Cepaea hortensis; assembly: GCA_963921405.1. Classification (NCBI taxonomy): domain Eukaryota; kingdom Metazoa; phylum Mollusca; class Gastropoda; order Stylommatophora; family Helicidae; genus Cepaea; species Cepaea hortensis. Next base: position 22,270,437 of record OY992891.1, read on the forward strand.
TACACGACATCAGGACATTCTGCCATTTGGTTTCCACGAACCACAGGAAGAAGACTGAGACCCCAGACAGAACCATACTGGAAGCTGAGGAGCAGACATTTCGTCAACACAAACTCTTAGAGAAACAGTGCAACAGTGATGTGTGACCATCATCAGGTGCCATGGTATGAACTCTTAGAGAAACAGTGCAACAGTGATGTATGCTTGCTTGCTAGCTTGTGTTCGCTGGCTGTGAAATCCAGCGCTAAGTCCTGTATGTCGGATGAAGACATCCTGTTGTCCAACATCAGTGTGATGTCATACAGGACCTGAGGTTTGCGTGAGTATCTGTTGTCCCATGTCTGGCTTATTGGTGTGCAGACTGGGGGTTCCTCGCCGTACAGGCAGACACTCTCGGAGGAAGTGGTGTATGATCATCATCAGGTGCCATGGTGAGCAGCATAGGTGATCATATTCCTTTATAAAATCTTGCCCTTTGTGGTTTTAATAAGATTTGACCATAATCATTTTCCATACCACTCTGTTGATCCATCCAGCATTTTTTCCCTGAACCTGAACATCAAAACATAGGACTTAGCAGTTAAAACATAGTATTTGAGACGATTCATGAACCAATAAGCCATCCATCCATCCAACCAATCAACCAACCAACCAATCAGCCAGCCAATCAATCAGCCAACAATAACCAGCTAACCATCCAACTGGCCATTCAGCCAACCAAAAAAAAAAAAAAAAAAACAGCCAGCTATCCAACCAATCAGACAGTTACACATCTGACCAACCAATCAACCAACCAGCCAAACTAACCAGCCAGCCAAACAGCCAACCAGCCAGACATTCTCCCAACCAGCCACCAACCAGCAAGCTGACCAACCAGCCATCCAACCAAACAACCAGCCAGCTATCCAAACAACCAGCTAGCTGGTCAACCAACCAGCCATCCAACCAAACAACCAGCCAGCTGGTCAACCAACCAGCCATCCAACCAAACAACCAGCCAGCTGGTCAACCAACCAGTCAGCCAGCCAATCAAGCAGCCAGCGATAACCAGCTAGCCTTCCAACCAACCACTGACCAGCTAGCCAGCCATTCAATCAATCAACCAGCCAACCAAAAACAAAAAGCCAGTTAGCTATCTAACCAACCAACCAGTCAGCTAGCCAACCATCCAACCAATCAATAAGTTAGCCATCTGACCAACCAATCAGCCATCCGACCAGTCAGCCAACCAGCCATCCACCCAACCAATTAGCCAACCAACCAATCATCCAACAAACCACCCAGCTAGCCATTCAATCAACCAGCTAGTCATTTAACCCTTTACAGGGCAGACGCTTGTCCGTTTTCTAGCCCTGAACGGGCAAGATTTTTTCAGGTTCGGTAAAATTTCGGGTCGCGTTAGTAAAAACATCACAAATAAGGTGTTAGTCAACCGATTTTAGTTAAATAAACAACACAATAAAGGGAAAAGCATGTAGAATATGTTACTCACGTGATTGTTGTCGGTAATCCATATATGAACACAAATATTTACGAAATACGGCATGTTGTTTGTGATTTTCCGTCATCTATACGGCAATTTACAAACACATTTTCAGAATCATAATCACTTTCTTTAAAGTCAGACTCAGACTGCTAATGCAAAGTAACGCTTTGCACTGATATCTAGCTCCGATTAATAGTCAACTTCGTGCCCTTTAATGTCATTTAAAATGAACCTAGCGAAATCTCGGCTATCACTTGAAGAATCGCCAAAATCCATTTTGAAAAACAGCGTAAAAATCCCGAAAACTATCAAAAATTGTCCTTAAAAGTCCGTTCAAATTCATACTATCGCGTTTACAAATGGCGGCCACGTTGTCAAGCTGTCGGCGAAAGCGAAAGTAGACGTCGGAAGTGTCGGAAAGCCGAGAGATCGCGATTTTACAATGCATAATAGTATCGGCCGGAATCGGACGCTACGATCGTTTTATGGCATCGGCCGGAATCGGACGCTGTGACCTGTAAAGGGTTAATCAACCAGCCAGCTAGCCATTCAACCAACCAGCCGTCAAACCAGCCAACCAATGAACTAGCCAGCTAGTCATCCAACGAACGAACGAACGAACATACTTTATTTTCAAAGGGTTAAGAATGGGCACGCAACCAGCTAGATAGCCATCCAACCAACCAGCCAACCAATCATTGTATCAGACTGTGCACACAACAACCCAGAACACCTCTCCTGCCCTATCCCCCAGCAAGTAAAAATGGCCAAACAAACACATACCTAGGAGAGATTTCCGCCCTACCCTCTCTACAATGAGTATGCTGAGAATGTTTCCTGGCAACCAACCAGCCAACCAATCATTGTATCAGACTGTGCACACAACAACCCAGAACACCTCTCCTGCCCTATCCCCCAGCAAGTAAAAATGGCCAAACAAACACATACCTAGGAGAGATTTCCGCCCTACCCTCTCTACAATGAGTATGCTGAGAATGTTTCCTGGCAAGTTGGAGATGGAAGTGAGGAAGCTCTCCACGTACATAAAATCACCCGGTTGCTCACAGTCAGTGCCGTTAGACGTAGAGTTGCCATTCTGTTGGTTCAAACGTTGCAGGTATCGCATTCATTAGGACATCAACAGTTGATTACTTTCATGTTATGGTTTAGTTTATGAGTGATAACTTAGATAACAGAATGATTTATTTGTTCAGCTTATTTTGTAAATGATAACTTCAATTAAATAATATGTTTGTTCAGTTTATTTTGTGAATGATAACCTCAATTAAATGATTTGTTCAATTTAGTTTGTAAGTGATAATTTTAACTAAACAATAATTTCTCTGTTCAGTGTAATTTGTAAATGCACTCTAAAAGACTAAGCCTGAACATTACGGAAGCCACTTTCTTACTTTAAGAGAACTTACCTGAACATTACAGAAGCCACTTTCTGACTTTGGGACAACTGACTGGACATCACAGAAGCCACTTTCTGACTTTAAGAGAACTTACCTGAACATCACAGAAGCCACTTTCTGACTTTAAGAGAACTTACCTGAACATCACAGAAGCCACTTTCTGACTTTAAGAGAACTTACCTGAACATTACAGAAGCCACTTTCTGACTTTAAGAGAACTTACCTGAACATCACAGAAGCCACCTACTAACTTTGGGACAACTGACCTGAACATGACAGAAGCCACAAGAAGTTACCTACTAACATTAAGACAACTGACCTGGACATTGCAGAAGCTGCCTCCATACTTCTCTATTCTACTGAACAGTTCAGGAAACCACAAGAACAAGCCGTAGTACCTGTGGAGATACAAGACAAGCCCACATCTGATATTGCCTACATAAAATTGCACAAAGAATCAGGAAGTCTGAGAATGCTACATAATATTTCAACAAAGAATCAGCAAGTCTGAGAATGCCAACATAATATTTCAGCAAAGAATCAGTTAGTCTGAGAAATATAACTGCTAAGATATTGTTTTTCTACAAAAATGAAAGGTACTATACATAATAAACAAATGCAGAAGGAAAATAAATGCAGCTGACGTCTAGTAGTTAGCTGAAATCTAGGATCGCAATAAATACACACAAAAATTAGCAATATTCTGGGTAGAAAACAAACATTTTAAATATCAAGTAACATGAATACTGAGCTGCAGGATTGAATAATCACTACACATATTTGGCCTGTAGCACTATATGGCTCTGAAATATGCATTTTAAATAATGACAAAATAATAATGAAAAGAAGTGAAGCGTTCCTGATGTGGTGTTAATGTAGGATGAAAAACTGGACAGAGACAGGAGTATACAGGCAGCTACTTAAAAACATACCAAACAGTTGGCTATCTTGGATGACATGGCACAATATGAGACTTGTAGTTCTAGTAATGAAAATAGTGAAGGGCAAGAAGGCATGCAAGGACATAGGGTTCAGACACAGACAGACAAGAACACAGAGGTTCAGACACAGGCAGACAAGAACATTGAGGTTCAGACATATGCGTTCAGACACAGGTAGACAAGAATATTGGGGTTCAGACATTGAGGTTCAGACACAGGGGTTTAGATACATATGGGCAAGAATACTGAGGTTCAGACATAGGGGTTCAGACATAGGGGTTCAGACAAAGGCATGCAAAGACACAAGGGTTCAAACAAAGGCACTGCAAAGACACAGGGATTTAGACATAGGCATGCATGGACACAGGGGTTCAGACACAGACATGCAAGGACACAGGGGTTCAGACATAGGCATGCAAGGACACAGGGGTTCAGACACAGACAGACAAGAACATTGAGGTTCAGAGTTAGGGTTCAGACAGATAGAAAAGAACACTGAGGTTCAAACACAGACAGACAAGAACTCTGAGGTTCAGACATAGGCATGCAAAGACACAGGGGTTCATACATAGGCATGCAAGGACACAGGGATTCAGACATAGACATGCAAAAACACTGGGGTTCAGACATAGACATGTAAAGACACAGGGGTTCAGACATAGACATGCAAGGACACAGGGGTTCAGACATAGACATGCAAAGACACAGGGGTTCAGACATAGACATGCAAAGACACAGGGGTTCAGACATAGACATGCAGAGGACACAGGGGTTCAGACATAGACATGCAAAGACACAGGGGTTCAGACATAGACATGCAAGGACACAGGGGTTCAGACATAGACATGCAGAGGACACAGGGGTTCAGACATAGACATGCATAGACACAGGGGTTCAGACATAGACATGCAGAGGACACAGGGGTTCAGACATAGACATGCAAGGACACAGGGGTTCAGGCACAGGCAGACAAGAACATTGAGGTTCAGAGTTAGGGTTCAGAAAGATAGAAAAGAACACTGAGGTTTAGACTTAGGGTTCAGACACAGACATACAAGAACTTTGAGGTTCAGACATAGACACGCAAGGACATAGGGGTTCAGACATAGACATGTAAGTTCACAGGGGTTTAGATACAGGCATGCAAAGACACAGGGGTTCAGATACAGGCATGCAAGGACACAGGGGTTCAGACGCAGACAGACAAGAACACTGAGAGACAGACAAGAACACTGAGAGACAGACAAGAACACTGAGGTTGACTTAGGGTTCAGACAGATAGACAAGAACATTGAGGTTCAGACATAGACATGCAAGGACACAGGGGCTTAGACATAGACATGCAAGGACACAGGGGTTCAGACACAGGTAGGCAAGGACAGTTATCATCTACTACTGAATACCCCCATGGGGTATGTAGCTGGTATACCATGTCACTGAATACCTCCATGGGGTATGTAACTGGTATACCATGTCACTGAATACCTCCATAGGGAATGTAGCTGGTATACCATGTCACTGAATACCTCCATGGGTATGTAGCTGGTATACCATGTCACTGAATACCTCCATGGGGTATGCAGCTGGTATACCATATCACAGAATACTAGTTGACTGCAGCTGCAGAAGGCAGTTTTCATGTTTATTTTTAACATGTCCAAAATATCTTAAGTGATTCTTTAATCAACTTGCATTTTTATCTGCTTTTTAAGGACGGCTTCATTTATCTAGTTTGAGAATGGAGGTGGAGGCAGTCACTGCAGCATTCCACTAGCTGGAGGACAAACAGCAGACACATGTTGTGATTGTCACGGACTATGATGAGAAGGGATTTTCTCCCCAGGACATGCTGGAGTGTTGGGGAATGAGCAAGCAGACAGACTGGCTGGGTCTGCACCTTTGGGTGAAGTATTGGTGCATGATAAGGCAGATGTGGTCAGGGCACTTTAGGGTCATGTGTACAGTGAGGAAGAACAGATACAACATCATTGCCTGGAGAGAATGGTGTGGCAGGGTGACCAGAGGATCTGGCTGACACTCAGTACTCTGAGGAGAGGAAAACCAGACAGACACACAATCAGACTGCAGCTGGTACCACTAGTACTGGGGCTCTTCGCTGAGAGACAGACAAGAACACTTGGGGGGGGGGGGGGTCAGAATGCATATTGGAATGTTTTGAGTGCTGTGACATGAGTTCTTGACTCATCTCAACATCCTCATTTGTTTTTATATTCATCCATGACCAATCAATGATTCTCTCATACATACATACCCGAAAGCAAGAGTAAAGTTGATAATGAGGAGCAGAACTGTGGTCTTCAGCAGGGGTCGTCTGAATAAGATGACTGTAGACTGTAGCAGCTGGGGAGTACACATGGGTGGTTCTTTGTACATAGGTACAGTATGAGTGATTCTTTGTACACAGGAACAGCATGAGTGGTTCTTTGTACACAGGTACAGCATAAGTGCTTCTTTGTACATAGGAACAGTGTGCATGGTTCTTTGTACACAGGTACAGCATGAGTGGTACTTTGTACACAGGAACAGTATGAGTGGTTCTTTGTACACAGGAACAGCATGAGTGATTCTTTGTTTACAGGTACAGCATGAATAATTCTTCGTACATAGGTACAACATGAGTGACTCTTCGTACACAAAGATAGTACAGCATGAGTGGTTTTGTACACAGGTACAGCATGAGTGGTTTTGTACACAGGTACAGCAAGAGTGGTTCTTTGTACACATGTACAGCAAGAGTGGTTCTTTGTACACATGTACAGCAAGAGTGGTTCTTTGTACACATGTACAGCAAGAGTGGTTCTTTGTACACAGGTACACAACAGAATGTATAAATTCGTGTTGACATTACATTTCTTATGCCATTATGAAAGATGTCAAGAATATACTCTCGTTGTCTTCCTCTATCCCCTTTTCCCATAAATCTTTCCCATTGTTACAGTGTGTTATCTTTCCCATTGTTACAGTATGTTATCTTTCCCATTGTTACAGTATGTTATCTTTCCCATTGTTACAGTGTGTTATCTTTCCCATTGTTACAGTGTGTTATCTTTCCCATTGCTACAGTGTGTTATCTTTCCCGTTGTTACAGTGTGTTATCTTTCCCATTGTTACAGTGTGTTATCTTTCCCATTGTTACAGTGTGTTATCTTTCCCATTGTTACAGTGTGTTATCTTTCCCATTGTTACAGTGTTATCTTTCTCATTGTTAGTGTGTTATCTTTCCCATTGTTACAGTATGTTATCTTTCCCATTGTTGCAGTGTGTTATCTTTCCCATTGTTACAGTATGTTATCTTTCCCATTGTTACAGTGTGTTATCTTTCCCATTGTTACAGTGTGTTATCTTTCCCATTGTTACAGTGTGTTATCTTTCCCATTGTTACAGTGTTATCTTCCCCGCTGTTACAGCATGTTATCTTTCCTGCTGTTACAGTGTGTTATCTTTCCCGCTGTTACAGTGTGTTATCTTTCTCATTGTTAGTGTGTTATCTTTCCCATTGTTACAGTATGTTATCTTTCCCATTGTTGCAGTGTGTTATCTTTCCCATTGTTACAGTATGTTATCTTTCCCATTGTTACAGTGTGTTATCTTTTCCATTGTTACAGTGTGATATCTTTCCCATTGTTACAGTGTGTTATCTTTCCCCATTGTTACAGTATGTTATCTTTCCCATTGTTACAGTTATATTATCTTTCTCATTGTTACAGTATGTTATCTTTCCTATTGTTACAGTTATGTTCCAATTTTCTTCTTATCTCATAGTGTGGCGAAAATTTCTTGGTGACTTATTCTTACTCATCATTAAGCGAGTTACGCCGAACAGTTTTGCCAGGCTTGTGGCCCTGTACATCAGATTTCATCAGGCATTTCCTATTTGTTGAGTTGAGTTGAGCCAAGGCTGACATCACAACACTTAGGACATTCCCATACGTGCTCTGTCCTCATCTGCAACAGCCAGCGAAGAGTCTCAATATTAATGATACTAGTAGCAGTCTGATTGTATGCCCAATTAACCTTTCCTCGGAGTTTTGAGTGTCGGCCAGATCCTCGTGTCACTCCCTGCAGCATCATTATCTCCAAGTCCTGAGTGTTGGCCAGATCCTCATGTCACTCCCTGCAGTTTTGAGTGTCGGCCATGGGCTGACCACGCTTAGTTTTTCAAAATGGATTTCGGCGATTCTTCAAGTGATAGCCGAGATTTCGCTAGGTTCAATGTAAGTGACATTAAAGGGCACGAAGTTGACTATTAATCGGAGCTAGATATCAGTGAAAAGCGTTACTTTGCATTAGCAGTCGTGAGTCGGACTTTAAAGAAAGTTATTATGATTCTGAAAATGTGTTTGTAAATTGCCATATAGATGACGGAAAATCACAAACACTATGCTGTATTTTGTAAATATTTGTATTCATATATGGATTACCGGCAACAATCACATGAGTAACATATTCTGCATGTTTTTCCCTTCATTGTGTTGTTTATTTTACTAAAATCGGTTGACTAAAACCTTATTTATGATGTTTTTACTAACGCAACCCGAAATTTTACTGCACCTGAAAAAATCTTGCCCATTCAGGGCTAAAAAACGGACAAGCGTCTGCCCTGTAAAGGGTTAAAGAAAGTGATTCTGATTCTGAAAATGTGTTTGTAAATTGCTGTATAAATGACTGCCAATTACAAACAATATGTTGTATTTTGTAAATATTTGTGTTCATGTGTGGATTACCGGGAACATTCACGTAAGTAAAATACTCTGCATGCTTTTTACTTCATTTTGTTTTTTTATTTAAGTAAAATCGGTTGACTAACACCTTGTATGTAATGATTTTACCGAAACCCGAAATTTTACTGAACCTCAAAATTCTTCTTGCCCGTTCAGGGCTACAAAATGGAGAAACGTCTGCCCTATAAAGGGTTAAGGATACATGACGAGCCTAGAAAATACAACCAATGTCTGACTACAGCATGCATCTTGCTCCATGACGTTGGTTAACAAATGCTGGAAAGAAGTCAGATGCATTGGCCAAAAGATGCAAATATCGCAGCTTTGCTGTAATGGATACAATGCAAATAATGTATATAAATACTAGACACACACAGAAGAAGAAGAAGCAGAAAAAGAAGTAGACAAAGAAGAAGAGACTGAGGAAGGGAGAAGACAAAGAAGAAGAAGATGTAGATGAAGGAGGGGGATGAGGAGGGGAAAAGAAGCAAACGAAAAAGGAGGAACATGAAGAGGGGAGACCACAAAGAAGGAGGATGAGGACTGGAGAAGACAAAGAAGAAGAAGAAGTAGAAGGAACTTACATGTGATGTGTTCAACCGAACTCTTCTCCAACAACCCCCGGAGTCCCTCCTGATGATGTGAACGCCCTCTGCCACATAGGAATCCACCTCCTCATCTGTGAGGACCAGGGCTTCCAGCTTTGACAGAGAAATCGATGTGGAATTATGATGATGAATTTTATAATAGAAATATTGATGCAGAATGAATAATGATGAATATCACGGTAGAAATATTGATGTGGAATGAATGATGATGAATACCATGATGGAAAAATGGATGTGGAATTAATGATGATGCATATAATTATAGAAGTATTGATGTGAAATTAATGATGATGAATAGCATGACAGAAATATTTACACAAAATTACTAACAAACAAACCTAAACACCATGAATGAAACAATCCTAAACCCCATGAATGAAACAACCCTAAACTTCATGAATGAAACAACCCTAAACTTCATGAATGAAACAACCCTAAACTCCATGAATGAAACAACCCTAAACTCCATGAATTAAACAACCCTAAACTCCATGAATGAAACAGCCCTAAACTCCATGAATTAAACAACCCTAAACTCCATGAATGAAACAATCCTAAACTCCATGAATGAAACAACCCTAAACTCCATGAATGAAACAACCCTAAACTATGTGAATTAAACAACCCTACACTCCATGAATGAAACAACCCTAAACTCCATGAATGAAACAACCCTTAACTCAATGAATTAAATAACCTTAAACTCTAAACTCCATGATCTGGTCTCTCTGGGGAAGGGGTTAAGGATGCTATTCGTAATCCTGTATACCCATGTATGAAACACAGCTGCGTGAGATTCTGCAGCGGATTGCGCCACATTCGTTTCTTACAGAAAGGTATGTGAGCCAGTCGTTTAGAAAGCAATGGCAAACTACTGAAAGTAAAACTTGCCAAGACATCAACAGCAGATGAAAAATGCTGGTGTTGACTGCAATGTCTTGTTAGGATATTTAAAAAAAAAAAAAAAAAAAAAAAAAAAAACTAAACTCCATGAGTGTCAAAATTCCCCAACACAATGAGTTGTGGGCCTGAAATCGGTGGCTGGCAATTTGCAAGAAGACCGCTTTGTATTGGATTTCACAATGGTATGAGTGTCAGCCATTCAGAAAGCAATGGCAACCTACTGAATGTCATATTGCCAAGTAAATGACAAACAGCCAATTTATGCTGAGGCTGACTGCAACATTCTGCAAAAGGACATGTAACTTTACTTTTGACCCCAAGGATGAACTCCATGATTTAACCAATCAGAAACCTCCCCAGAACCTCCCATCTCATAATCATCATCCAGTGCCTGACTGGCTGGCGTGGGTGATCATGCTTCTCCATAAATTTTAATCTCCGACCACATGGATCAATTCATGTGTTGACTCCCTTCCGTGCCATGACGCAATACTGTCGAGAATCTTCTCACTCCCTCCATCTCTCTTTCCATCTAATAATTTGACCAAAAAAGACACATCTTTCTCGCCCTGATGTGTACAGTCAAGTGTCTTTGTAAACTGACCTCTTACATATGGTGTTTGTAAAGTCTCACTACACTTTGTATGTAGAACAAATTTGAAAAATGAAGTACATGATGTCATAAACAAATGTGCTAAAAAATGCATTAAATTAGTTACAATAGTCATTGTTATGGTACAGCATTGTTTTGGGGGAGCTGGAAAGTACCATGAAGTATTCATTATAATTGGTATTGGAAATGTCCACCACAGGCTTCAAGATATGACTGTAATGTCTCTTCATATTGTCAAATACCTTCTGCAATGAATTTCTTGAATGGTAATTCTGATTGCTTCTTTCTTCCTTGAAAACACCATTCTGTTTGGAGTGCAAAGAATTATTCCAGCAGACAACAGCCATTCGCTGCATAATGCTTCACAATGGACTGTAAAGCACATTTTTGATGACAACATATACTTCATTGTTCAAATTTTTTCTACATACAAAGTGTAGTGAGACTTTACCAACACCCGGTATATATACGAGCGCAAGGTGGAACAGGCGGCCAATCTTTTCCTCATTTTGACAAGATATAAGCTCACTACAAACTACTGATCTTTTAACCGCTCCTTGAATTCTCAGCACTCCATGCCAGAACAGAATGACAGAGTCCAGCATTGACCTTCTGAGTATGAGGCAAGGCGGCATAACCACTTTGCCAGTTAAAATGATTAATCAATCTAAAATTATACATGGAAAGAGTTGAGCTGAGTTGAGTAAAAAACCAACCTAAATTATACATGGCAAGAGTTGAGTTGAGTCAAAAACCAAACTAAAATTACACATGGCAAGAGGTGGATTGAGTATAAATCCAATCTAAACTTATACATGGCAAGAGATAGGTCAAAAACCAACCTAAAATTACACATGGCAAGAGTCGAGCCGAGTCAAAAACCAACCTAAAATTATACATGGCAAGAGTTAAGTCAAAAAGCAACCTAAAATTATACATGGAAAGAGCTGAGGTGAGTCAAAAAGAACCTAAAATTACACATGGCAAGAGTTGATGAGTTGAGTCAAAAACCAACCTAAAATTATACATGGCAAGAGTTGATGAGTTGAGTCAAAAACCAACCTAAAATTATACATGGCAAGAGTTGATGAGTTGAGCCAAAAACCAACCTAAAATTATACATGGCAAGAGTTGATGAGTTGAGTCAAAAACCAACCTAAAATTACACATGGCAAGAGTTGATGAGTTGAGTCAAAAACCAACCTAAAATATACATGTCAAGAGTTGATGAGTTGAGTCAAAATACAACCTAAAATTATACATGGCAAAAGTTGAGCTGAGCTGAGTCAAAAACCAACCTAAAATTATACATGGCAAGAGTTGTTGAGTTGAGTCAAAAACCAACCTAAAATATACATGTCAAGAGTTGATGAGTTGAGTCAATAACCAACCTAAAATTATACACAGCAAGAGTTGAGTTGAGTCAAAAACCAGCCTAACATTATACATGGCAAGAGTTGATGAGTTGAGTCAAGAACCGACATAACAGCTCTTGGGACATTCCCATATTCACACCGTCCTCATCTGCAACAGCCAGCGAAGAGTCCCAATACTAATGGTACTAGTAGCAGTCTGATTATGTGTCCATGTGGCCTTTCCTCGGAGTCTAGAGTGTGGGTCAGATCATCTGGTTACTCCCTGCCGCATCATTCTCTCCAGGCTGTGATGATCTATCTAGTCTTCTGCACTATACACAAGATTCCAAAAGGCGCCATCCACATCTTCTCCCGCACCAATGTCCCAGAAAGTGGTGCAGACCCAGCCAATCTCATTTCCCACCACACCAGCGTGTCCTGGGGACAAAATCCAACATGGCAGACTAACAATTTCTGTGTTAAACTACCCACTTCCACACACTGTGTTAAACTACCTACCTCCACACTGTGTTAAACTACCCACCTCCACACTGTGTTAAACTACCCACCTCCACACTGTGTTAAACTACCTACCTCCACACTGTGTTAAACTACCCACCTCCACACTGTGTTAAACTACCCACCTCCACACTGTGTTAAACTACCTACCTGTAGTGGAGTTGTTGACTTATTGGAAGCATGTACGTTGTGCAGAACTGATATTGCGTCTTGCTCCTTGCCCACCTAGATACAGAGAAACATGAATTATGTACTGACGTAAGACATGGGGGACATGGTGGCGTAGTAGTTAGTGCATTGGTTTGCTAAAACATTAGTCTGGGTTCAATCCTCAACAGCACAGATTTCCATCAGCCAGCCAGTAATGTTCTGTGGTCGTTTCAGTCTCATAAAATGTCTAGCAGAAAATTAAGATAAAGATGAGGTTGGTGACGGCGAGTTTCTGGTGCCGTAAACCAGACTGCTCTAAATATGTATGTACATGCATACACAGACACGTGACGTGGGCGATCATACTTCTCCACAAATTGTACATGGCAAGTCGTGTGTTGACTCCCTTCCATGCCATAACACAAGACTGCCAAGAATTTTCTCTCATTGTCTTCCTCTAGCTCTCTTTCCACAAATCTTTCCGGTTGTCACATGTTCCAGTTTTTGTCTTCTTATAATGTGGTAAGAAAATGATGACTGCTTCTTTCTGATGTTTGCGATAAGTTGTCTTTGCGACTTAACCTCCTTCAAAATGTCCAAGACAAAATTGAGTGTTTAGGACGATAACAATATGGAGCTACCTCAAAGCGTGGAGACAGGTTCTGAATGTTTAAATGAACCTTACCTGCAGCAAATACTTTGGGCTCTCTGGCATTAGAACAAACATGGCCGCGGATGTTATACTGGGGATGGTACACAGAGCCACGAACACCCTCCAGCTGTGGAAGGTGAAGTCCCCGGACACAAAGCTCAGGTACTCTCGTGGGATAACAATCCATGCCAGACCTAGACAGAACAGGAGGACAAAACATGATAACTAACTAGGCAGAACACAAGGACAAATCATGATAACTAGGCAGAACATAAGGACAAAACATGATAACTAGGCAGAACACGAGGATAAAACATGATAACTAATGACAGAACAAGAGGACAAAACATGATAACTAATGGCAGAACACGAGGACAAAACATGATAACTAGACAGAACACGAGGACAAAACATGATAACTAGGTAGAACAAGAGGATAAAACATGATAACTAGGTAGAACAAGAGGACAAAACATGACAACTAGGTAGAACAAGAGGATAAAACATGATATCTAGGTAGAACAAGAGGACAAATCATGATAACTATGAAGAAAAAGAGGACAACACATGATGCCTAACAAGACAAAAGAGAGAACAAAAACATGACAACCAACAAAGACAAATTATGTCCTATGGATTACAGAGGAACGTCTTTCTTGTGATACTACCATGAGGTTTTCTCAACATGTGTCCCATCCATCGCCACTATTTCCCTCCCCAACCAACCATGAGACATACCTGCAGCGACAATATTTCCCGCCATCCAGAAAGTGGCCAGGAGGCTGATCATGGCTCCACGCCTGGACTTGTGCTGGAACTCGGTGTAGTAGGTAAATACCACAGGCATGCTTCCTCCAACCCTGCAGGACCAGTTCAACGAGATTTTTGAGTATAAATTACTAAGCAACTGCAGCAAAGAACTACACAATAATCAAGATCACCTTCTCTAAACAACAATATAAAACTACACAACATCAAGATCACATTCTCTAAACAACAATATTAAACTACACAACATCAAGATCACATTCTCTAAACAACAATATAAAACTACACAACATCAAGATCACATTCTCTAAACAACAATATAAAATTACACAACATCAAGATCACATTCTCTAAACAACAATATAAAACTACACAATCATTAAGCTTACCTTCCTACACAATACCACAAGCACACAGATACAAAAGAGTAAGAAAGTAACCTACCCAATACCACACACACTGACACAGAAGAGTAACCTACCAAATACCACACACACAGACACAGAAGAGTAAAAGAATAACATATCCAATACCACACAAACACACACAAAAGAGTAAGAGAGTAATATACCCAATATCACACACACAGACACAGAAGAGTAAAAGAGTAACCTACCCAATACCACACACACAGAAGAGTAAAAGAGTAACCTACCCAATACCACTGACAAAACGACAAATGAGAAAGAGCCAGAAGACCTGAGAGACGCTAGATGCCAGGTTTCCGATCCCATTAACCAACAGTGACCACATCAGGATATTTCGTCGTCCAAATTTATCTGCCAGGCTGCCCCAGACATATCCTCCAACCATCATGCCTGCAGATCACACAGGAAGAACACAGTTTAGAGGATATAATAATGATAAAGTGAGCACAGACTTTCAGGTATTTACATAATTCTTCTTCTTCTGCATTCATCAGGAATATATTTTGGACGTAATTGCGTTGTGCCTGTTTACAGCAGAGGTGCAATATTTTCACCTTTCAGCCAACACATCTGACTTCTGTGGGCATTTGTTAACCAGGTTAACCATGCCGGTTGTTTCATAGGATGGTCAGCTCTCACTGACGTGGTGTCATCCCCATCCCAGCTGGTTCATTCAGATCAACCAGAGACATGACAGTCAGCCCTCAAGAGAAAGCAGGGGCAGACCATGGACATTCCCCGCCATCCAAGGAGGCTTCCAGTTTTGCAGACCCGACACATAGCACTCTGGTACTGGGCTCACTCAAGGAATCGTCACATCCTGCACATGGCTGCTTAGCCTCACTTCTGTATATTGAGCCTCTCGTCCACCACAGGCTTTTCCTCTGGAAACCAGGTGAAATTCACACAGCGAGCTTACGATTTGGACATTCCACGTAATGGTTTTGCTAGCCAAGCAATAATCCATTTCGTGCCACTGAGATACCTTTTCCACCTTTGGTGAAGCCCATACAGTGGGTTTTCGGTGCACACGTTCCACGTAATGGATTTTCTAGCCAAGCAAACTTACATAATTCAGGGGATAGTTTTTTCATCCCCTCTCCAATCTTTGAACTTATGCTATTAGAAGTGAGTGCACTGGACAGATTTTTGCATGAAGGTTAGCGTGACCAACACAGGGAATAAACCCAGTATGCTGTGGGCAGCAGAGAAACTTTCAGCATGTTAAACCTATGTATAATGTTCCTTGCCTAAATGTATATTGTTACTTGCATAAATGTATATTGTTACTTGCCTAAATGTATATTGTTACTTGCCTAAAAGTATTTTGTTCCTTGCCTAAATGTATATTGTTTCTTGCCTAAAAGTATATTGTTCCTTGCATAAATGTATAAGTCCCTTGGCTAAATTTATATTATCCTTGCCTAAATATATATTGTTTCTTGCCTAAATGTATGTTTTTCCTTGCCTAAATATACAAGTTCCTTGGCTAAATGTATATTTAAATATTGAGCACAGCCCATTACTGGCAACGCTGATCGTATTCTGGTATGAACCTAAGGCCTATCCACGTCAATGTGGAAGCACTAGACTCGAGTTTCGCTCTCACTTGAGCTCGTCAGTAGTGCATATCCTTGACCGGACCCGGAAACAAACCCCGGATCACTGGCATGTGAAGCGGGTGTGTAACCACGCAGCACATGCTGGACACGGCCAAATTGTCATAACAGAACATTACGTCACCCATCGTAGGCCGTAGCTCAAGATGTATATTATAAATGTATATAAATGTATATTGTTCCTTGCCTAAATGTATATTGTTACTTGCCTAAATGTATATATTGTTACTTGCCTAAATGTATATTGCTCCTTGCCTAAGTGTATATTGTTACTTGCCTGTCAGCCTTAATAATTGCCTTAACCCTCTGTTGTTGGTTCTGTGTCATTACACAGAAGACAGCAAGGGACGAGTCAAAGAAACAAACGCTGTCCCAGTTCTCTCTCTCTCTTTGTGGCAGTGTGTGTGAGAGAAAAAGTGTGAGTGTGTGTATGTGTATATGTATGTGTACATGTGCACATGCATAAGTTTATGAGAGACAGAGACAACAAACTAGTGTGTGTGTCCCCCCCCCCCCCCCCCAAATCATGTGTGAGGGACAGGCAAAGTAAGGGAGAGTGTGTGTGTGTATGTGAGAGACAAGCAGTGTAAGGGAGAGAGTGTGTGTACATGTGTGAGAAAGGCAGTAGAGGAGAGTGTGAGTATGTGTGTGTGCAGGTGTGAGAGACAGGCAGCATGGGAGAGTGTGAGCGTGTGTGTACATATGTGAGAGAGGCAGTAAGGAAGAATGTGTATGTGTGAGAGAGAGGCAGTAAGGGAGAATGTGATAGTGTGTGTGTATGAGAGAGAGACAGGCAGTAAGGGAGAGTGAGTGTGTGTGTGTGAGAGAGAGGTAGTAAGAAAGAGTGTGTGTGTGTGAGAGAGAGAGGTAGTAAGAAAGAGTGTGAGTGTGTGTGAGAGAGAGAGGTAGTAAGAAAGAGTGTGAGTGTGTGTGAGAGAGAGAGGTAGTAAGAAAGAGTGTGAGTAGCCACTCCAGGCAGAAGCTGCACTGACCCAAGAACACAATAGAGTTAAGCACGCCCTTGTTGGATGAGGTCAGCGAGAGGTCACATGTTGCTGATGGTAGCAGGAAACTAACTGACAGCACTTCGATGGCATCGCTGGACACAGCCCACCCACACAGCACCAGCAGAATGATGTGGAACTTTCCACGACCTGGAAATACAGAGGTCAGCTCTATATACCTATTCGATTACATCAAATACAACTATTCAATGGCATCAAACACAACAAATGTTGCATTGAGAGACCTTTATGACTGGAACAGATGAAAAAACAATTGTTGTATTGAGAGACCATTATGACTGGAACAGATGAAACAACAAATGTTGTATTGAGAGACCTTTATGACTGGAACAGATGAAGCAACAATTGTTGTATTGAGAGACCTTTATGACTGGAACAGATGAAGCAACAATTGTTGTATTGAGAGACCTTTATGACTGGAACAGATGAAACAACAAATGTTGTATTGAGAGACCTTTATGACTGGAACAGATGAAACAACAAATATTTTATTGAGAAACCTTTACAACTGGAACAGATGAAACAACAAATGTTGTATTAAGAGACCTTTATGACTGGAACAGATGAAGCAACAATTGTTGTATTGAGAGACTCTGGGAAGGTTAACCCGGTCAACAAATGCCAGCAGAAGTCGGATGTGTCGGCCTAACGGCGCAGGAACGCAGCTCTGCTGTAAACAGGCACAACGCAGTCACATCCGGAAAAAAAATTCGGATGAACGCAGAAGAAGAAGAAGTATTGAGAGACCTTTATGACTAGAACAGATGAAACAACAAATATTTTATTGAGAAACCTTTATAACTGGAACAGATGAAACAACAAATGTTGTATTAAGAAACCTTTATAACTGGAGCAGATGAAGTAACAATTGTTGTATTGAGAAACCTTTATAACTGGAGCAGATGAAGCAACAATTGTTGTATTGAGAGACCTTTATGACTGGAACAGATGAAACAACAAATGTTGTATTTAGAGACCGTCACGACTAGAACAGATGAAACAACAAATGTTGTACTGAGAAACTTTATGACTGGAACAGATGAAACAACAAATGTTGTACTGAGAAACATTTCAACAACAACAACAACAACAACAACATCAACCACAACAACAACAACAACAACCACCACCACCACAACAACAACCACGACAACAATATCAAATAAAAAACAACAATGGTAGCAACCACAATATCAACAACAATGTTAACAACAACAACAGCATAAAAAACAACAATGTTAACAACCACAATATCAATAACAAAATGAACAAAAACAATATCAACAACAATAACATCAACAATGTTAATAACCACAACAACAACAACAATGTTAACAAAAACATCAACAATGTTAACAACATCAACAACAACAATAAGAACTTCAAATACTAACCACATCCCAGAAGGGCATCCTCATACGTGGTCACCTTTGTCTTCGTATCTGAAAGAAATTAACAAGAAGCACATGAAAGAACACGGGTACAGACATTTGTGGAGAGTGCCCGTTTATGGGCTTCATATATCCAGATTCCCATGGACTCAGTTATTCCATTTATCACTTACATGGTAGGCCTCTTCTTCTGGTTCCATTTGGTCTGTACATCATTGCTTGTTGTGGTATACTGTTACGTGGCAGTCTGGTTTTATGGCCAAACCATTTCACTTGCTGTTTTCTAATAAAATCTAGCACTGCTACTACCCCACCTTAAGTCCTGATTTCATCATTTCTGATTTTCTCTCTTCTTGATACAATGAGTATTCTTCTCAGGAATCTCATTTCTGTTGCTGTAATGTTTCTTTTCTCTTTTTCTGTCATTTTCCAGGTTTGGCACTGGTAGCATAGAGTTGGTAGAAAGATTGTCTTGTGAAGTGCTTTTTTTAGTATCTACTGATACGTGCTTGTTCTTTAGTATTGGTGCAATTTGTCCAATGAAGCTTAGCTTATCTCATGTCCGTTGTAATATTTCTTTTCCCTTTTTCTGTCACAGTCATGGATTGATAATCTCATCTCATCTCTCATCCCATTTAATCTCTAATCTCTTCTCAAATCATCTCTCATCTCATCATACCTCATCTCTTCCCATCAACTCATTTCAACATCTCAACTCATCATCTTATCTACTAACATGTCATCTCATCACATCTCATTTCATTCCTTTCATACCTTGTGGTGTCAAGAAGCGGCTTGTTTGTATGGATTTTTTTCTGTCAGGGTCAAAAGGGAAAACCCTAACCTGCACAGTTCTCGCTGACTGCACTAGCCAGGTGGCCTTAATTCCTCAGGCTCAAGACCCCCCTGTCATACACCGCAAGGTACTATAGGCAGTAGATGACAGTTTTGACAATGATAATCATTATCATAAATTTATTTCAGCCTAAAGCAGCCATGCCGTGGCGAAGGAGCTACGGGCGCAGTTCGTGATCCCACATACCCGTGTTCAAAACACAGCTGCGCGCGATTTGGCAGCAGACTGCATTGCGTTGTTTTTTTTTACAAAATAGTATGGGTGCTGGTTGTTCAGAAAGCAATGGCAAACTACTGAACGTAAACTTGCCAAGAGATCACAACAGCAAAAAATGCTGGTATTGACTACAGCGTCCTGTAAAGAATATGCAACTAACTTTGTATAGCAGCCATGGTGGTGCAGTGGTGAGAATGCTGACCTGCTGTCTGGTGATCCCGTGTTTGAATCCAAAAGGTGCAGATTTTAAAACTGACCTGGGACCCCAGCTTACAGTGGGTACCAGGAAATGTCTCGGGAAGTAGAGGGGGCAATATGACACTGACCACATCACCCGCTGAGTGCTGATTGGGGCTAGCACCATATACCCGATACACCTCAAGACGTAGAAAAGGGTCCTTGGAGGTCAGCATGGCCGAATGGATAACAGCACTTGTTCTTAACTGTTTAAGTGCCATGGGATGATTAATCGTCTTAAGTGACTTCCTGATTCTTGAGTTGAGTTGAGTTGAGCTAAGAACCGACATCACTGCACTCAAGATATTCTCATATGCGCTCGGTCCCCTTGTTCAACAGCCAGCGACAATTCACACTACTAATCGTTCCCACCACTATCTGATTGAAAGTTCTCCTGGTCTTCCCTCTCCGTCACGATTCTGCCATGGGTTTATTTACAGTAATTTTCTTATGCAACCCATTTAATTTGATACATAATACAACATGTCTGCTACTATATTAACAACTTTAAGCCATAACTGTGACACTCCCCTACTTCAAATTTTCCGCCGTCCATTTTTGTGAGGTCTAAACGTACTTTTTGTTTAGCACTGAATGTTAAATTTCAGGTGTGCTGATGGCAAGGTAGCGGGTTCCACCTCTACAATGGTCAGTTGGACTAAAATGTTGACTTCTTGTCCTTGACTTGGGGATGGAAATTACAAGTACCTCAGATGTCTGAAGTGGGTTGGCCTGATGGCGAGGGGAAATTATATTAGGGAAAGCTAACCCATGCAGTAAGGTGCCAGTACAGTACAGTTTACTGCACAAATTCTCACTCCATGCAGCTCACAAACACCTCAGTCTTCACCAAACACACAAACCTGCAATGCCATTCAAAGTCATTCTGCCTACGGTCAAAACTGTTCGACATCGGATGGCTAGATGGCTAAATGGCTAGGTGGCTAAATGGCTAAATGCCTAGATGGATAAACGGCTAGCTGAACTGTTCACGCTTACTTTCCATTCAGGTTTGTTTCAGGGGGTTTTGACTCTCAATTTTCATTGACTGTTAAAGATTAAAGGTGAATTATTTCCATGGTATTCCAAATGTTATTCAAATATATATAGTGAGATATTTAAAATTTGTAAGCGGACAAAAGCGAAACAATATAATATAAATATATGTTATCGCATTAGGAACTCTTGTAAATGTTAGTCCCAAACAACGGTCTTCCATTTTTATGAGTTATAGCGGGTGAGGCAATTAGTGGGAGAATCAGTGAGTCAATCAGTCAGTCAATCAGTGAGACAATCAATGAGACATTCTGTGGGACAATCAATGAGATAATCAGTGGGACAATCAATGAGATAATCAGTGGGACAATCAATGAGATAATCAGTGGGACAATCAATGAGATAATCAGTGGGACAATCAATGAGACAATCAGTGGGACAATCAATGAGATAATCAGTGGGACAATCACTGAGACAATCAATTAGATAATCAGTGGGACAATCAATGAGACAATCAGTGGGACAATCAATGAGACAATCAGTGGGACAATCATTGAGACAATCAGTGGGACAATCAATGAGATAATAAGTGGGACAATCAATGAGATAATCAGTGGGACAATCAATGAGATAATCAGTGGGACAATTAATGAGACAATCAGTGAATCAATCAGTGGGACAGTCAATGACACAATCAGCAAGACAATAAGTAAGCCAACTAGTAATACAATCAGTTAGTTAATCAGGGAGTCAATTAGTAAGACAATAAGTTGGTCAATCAGTGGGACAATCGTATTGTCAATCAGTGAGACAATAAGTGAGTCAGTCAGCGAGTTAATAAGTCAGTCAATTAGTGAGTCAATTAGTGAGAATGAAAAAAGATAATCCGTTGAGATAATCAGTTAGTTAATTACTGAGACAACCACATAAGGCAATAAGTGAGACAATCAGTGAATCAATTACAAGGGACAATCAGCGAATCAATCACAAGGGACAATCAGTAAGGCAATCAGAGTGACAATCACATAAGGCAATCAGTGAGATAATCACACACGACAATCTGTGAATCTGTGAATCAATTATATGAGACAATAAGTGAGATAATCATATCAGATTATAAGTGAATCACATTAGACAATCAATTACATTTATTTTTGGTTGTTCGTGATTTCTTGACAAATTTATGTTCAATAATTTGCCATTGCTTTCTGAACAACCGGCACTCATACCTGTGTATGGAAACCAATGCAAGGTGATTTGCTTCCAAATCTCCCGCAGCTGTGTTTCGACTGTGGTATGTGGGAATACGAATTGCATTCATAACCCCTTCACCACAGAGCCAGCCAATTACATGAGACAATCGATGAATCAATCACATGAGATAATCAGTGAGAGAATTGACAAGTCAATCACATGAGATAATCAGTGAGAGAATTGACAAGTCAATCACATGAGATAATCAGTGAGAAAATTGACAAGTCAATCACATGAGATAATCAGTGAGAGAATCGACAAGTCAATCACATGAGATAATCAGTGAGAGAATCGACAAGTCAATCACATGAGATAATCAGTGAGAGAATTGACAAGTCAATCACATAAGATAATTAGTGAGAGAATCGACAAGTCAATCACATGAGATAATCAGTGAGAATATCACATGAGTAAATTAGATATAACACAATCAGAGAGACAATCACTTAGATGATCACATGTGTGTGTGTGTGTGTGAGAGAGAGAGAGAGAGAGAGAGAGAGAGAGAGAGAGAGAGAGAGAGAGAGAGAGAGAGAGCGAGAGAGAGAGTAGGGAGGGAAGCAACAGTTATTTCCCTTACTCAGATGTAATTCTCATGAAAGTAAATTTTTTGATTATACCATTATCCCTACCCCGTTCAATCTAAAAAAGAAGTTATATCTTCTTCTTCTTCTTCTGCGTTCATCCGGAGTTTCTTTTTTTCGGACGTGACTGCATTGTGCCTGTTTACAGCAGAGCTGCGTTCTTGCGCCGTTAGGCCGACACATCCGACTTCTGCGGGTATTTGTTGACCGGGTTAACCTTCCCGGGAGAAGTTATATTAGTGTCCATCCCTGGCTCAGATTAATTATCCTGTGACCGAATCAGCTGAAATTAGCGGCTGGCCTTGGTTTCACCCACACAGGATATTAATTTGAAGGTGATTGTTGACCAAAGAGGGTACTGACGAGGATAATGAAAGTAGATAAGATTATTTCCCTTAATCATGTGTAATACTATTGAAAGTACAGAAGGGTATTTCCCTTACCCATGTGTAATATTACTGAAAATTATTATTTTTTTTCCATATCCCTTACAGGACGTTGCAGTCAATACCAGCATTTTTCAGCTGCTGTTGATGTACTAGACAAGATTATGCTCAGTAGTTTGCCACTGCTTTCTGAGCGACCGGCTCACATACCTCGTAAGTTACCAACGTGGCGAGAACCGCTACCGATTGCTCGTACAGGTTATGTTACTCACGAGAATATACGAGATTGTGGAGAAAGATGGCCAGGGAGACCTAGGCCAGGGAGACCGGCACAATTGAAAATACAGAAGGTTATTTCCATTACCTATATGTAAAACTATTGAAAGCACAGAGGGTTACTTCCCTTACCCATGTGTAATACTACTGAAATTACAGACGGTTATTTCCCCTACCCACGTGTAATACTATTGAAAGTAGAGATGGTTATTTCCCTTACTCATGTGTAATATATTGAACACACAGAAGGTTATTTTCCTTACCCATATGTAATACTATTGAAAATACAGAAGGTTATTTCCCTTACCCATGTGTAATACTACTGAAAGTACAGAAAGTTATTTCTCTTACCCATGTGTAATACTATTGAAAGTTCTAGAAGCTTATTTCCCTTACCCATGTGTAATACTACTGGAATTACAGAGTTATTTCCCTTATGTTTGTGTAATACTATTGAAAATACAGGTTATTTCCCTTACCCATGTGTAATACTGCTAAAGTACAGAAGGTTATTTCCCTTACCCATGTGTAATACTACTAAAAGTATAGAAGGTTATTTCCCTTACCCATGTGTTATACTACTACTGAAAGTAGAGAACATTATTTCACGAACATAATTACCACAACCCATGGCGGAAGTGAATGTGCCTCTCCACAGCACAAAGCCTGGGCTAAATTGTAGAGACCATGTGTTGCCCTTATTTCCATTATCTCTGTGTAACAGGTGTTATTTGCCTACAAATATATGGATCTGGCATGATATGCGTAATGCATTAGAGCATGCAAATTGTCCTTTACTTTATCCTGTTTACCTGTGCAATACTAATTTGAAATAGTTTACAAGGTGAGAGGATTGACGTCAGTGAACCAAGATTTATGGCTTGACCTCTTTCTGCAGGGGTGACCTGCCGAAAGCATTGTACAGAGCACAAACTCCGTAGCTCCAGCAATAACCCGAAGGAGTCTCCTAGAGAACTGCACTCGTGGACATGATGATGTAGTACGGAATCAAACCCACAACAAGGCAGGGGGCATAACTATTTCACCATGGAGACTCCCTGTGTAATACTCATGAAAACAGAGAAGATTACTTCCCTTAGCTGCACATAGTATGCATGGAAGTATGTCAGTAAGGTCATAAGCAAGCAGAATAATAAATAAGTAAAGTAACAAGTAAGTAAAGTAACAAGTAAGTAAAGACATAAGTAAGTAAAGACATAAGTAAGTAAAGACATAAGTAAGTAAAGTAACAAGTAAGTAAAGACATAAGTAAGTAAAGTAATAAGTAAGTAAAGTAACAAGTAAGTAAAGTAACAAGTAAGTAAAGACATAAGTAAGTAATGTAACAAGTAAGTAAAGTAACAAGTAAGTAAAGTAACAACTAAGTAAAGACATAAGTAAGTAAAGTAATAAGTAAAGTAACAAGTAAGTAAAGACATAAGTAAGTAAAGTAATAAGTAAGTAAAATAATAAGCAAGTAAAGTAATAAGTAACAAAAGAAACAGAAAGTAAAGAAATAAGCAAGCAAAGTTAAAAGCAATTAAAGTATTTTTTTTTATTTGGGCGTTTCCATCCTGTTTCAAGCTACTGCGGTCAATATAAGCATCTTTCAGGTGTATGTTGATTCCTAGGCTAGATTACACTCATCAGCACGCCATGGCTTTCTGAGCGACTGGCTTCATACTCTCATAAGTCACTGGCGCGACTCGAACCGCTTCCAATTCTCGTGCGCTCACGTCAACCACGAGAGTATTCGGGGTTACGGAGAAAGCTGCTAACCCCTCGACCAGGGAGACTGGCAATTAAAGTAATAAGTTAGTGAAATAATAAGTAAGTAAAGTAATAAGTAAGTAAAGTAATCAACAAGCAAAGTAGCAAGCAAGCAAAGTAATAAGCAAGCAAAGTAATAAGCAATTAAAATAATAATTAAGTAAAGTAATAAGTAAGTAAAGAAATAAGTAATTAAAGTAACATGTAAGTAAATTAATAAGCAAGTAAAGTAATAAGTAACAAAAGTAACAAAAACTAAGGTTATAAGTAAGTAAAGTAATAGAAATTAAAATAATAAGCAAGTAAAATAATAAGTAAGTAAAATAATAAGCAAGCAAAGTAATGAGTAAGTAAAGTAATCAGTAAGTAAAGTAATCAACAAGCAAAGTAGCAAGCAAGCAAAGTAATAAGCAAGCAAAGTAATAAGCAATTAAAATAATAATTAAGTAAAGTAATAAGTGAGTAAAGAAATAAGTAATTAAAGTAACATGTAAGTAAATTAATAAGCAAGTAAAGTAATAAGTAACAAAAGTAACAAAAACTAAGGTTATAAGTAAGTAAAGTAATAGAAATTAAAATAATAAGCAAGTAAAATAATAAGTAAGTAAAATAATAAGCAAGCAAAGTAATGAGTAAGTAAAGTAATCAGTAAGTAAAGTAACAAACCCTTTTACATGCCTTAAGATGTACTGGACATATGGTGCTAAACCCATATTTGTATAGAGCAACTGGAACTCAGTGGGTCATGTGGTCAGTGTTACATTGCCCCCTTGATTTCCCCAAGACAATTCCTGGTACCCATTTTAGGCTGGTCAACCTGAGAGCCCAGATCAATTAAAAATATCTGAACCTGTCCCAACGAGAATCGAAACATTGACCCACAGGTGGAAGATGAGTGTCTAGCAACTACCGCAGCACTGACATTATTTACCGTACCTCTATATGTAACATAATATTTAAACTGATTAGAAAAATTGGTTGTAGACAGTCACAATTTGTTTTGGACACTTTATGAGAAGAAATGCACTAGAGAACTTGATGACAACTAGCAAGATTGAGGGGAAAAGAACAAGGGGCAGGCAGAGAAGTAAATATCTGGATAGCTTGGCCACTTGGCATGGTTGAGACAAAAACACGACTCCGGTGATCGTGTGAGATGCGAACCATGACCGCCCACGCTTATCGGTATGACACATGATGATGGTGATTATATGTAATATTAATAAACAAATTAGATGATTATTTCCCTCATTTAAATGTAATATTCATGAAAGTAGAGAAGGTAGGAGGTGGCGGATGGAGTGTGACAACAGCCGACAGATTGTTGTTGCTTATGTTCTGCACTCTGCGGCAATAGGCAGAAGATCTCTCATTAGTGGAGACAATGGCTATGGCCACCCAAGTAGCACAGTCACTGCCCAGAAGGAAAGCAACTGCAAACTTGCCAAAAACCTAACAACCATGAAATTAAAAGATGAATATCTACGACTCTTCAAAAACTAAAACAACTGAATAAATTATGGAGGGGGACAGGTAGAACTATACAATTTAGATTTTTAAGAGCATGCATCTTTCCCATTGCAACATATGCCTGTGAGACCTGGACACTTACTACACAAGCTGAACAGCACATAAATGTCTTTGAATATAAATGGTATAGACGGGTTCTAAGAATATCTTGGATACAGAAAAGAACAAATGCATCCATGTGACAAGAACTGCATATTGAAGAAGGTTGGCTATTAAAGACGATAAAATAAAGAAAATTGAAATATTTTGGTCACTTGAAACGTCACGAAAGTTTGGAGAGAACAATCATGGAGGGGTATATGCCTGGGAGGAGAGAAAGAGGAAGGCCAAAGAGAAGATGGGTGCAGAATGTGGCAGATGATCTCCAGATGGGTGTATCAGACAAGGGACATCGTTAGAATGAATGAGAAGTTTTCCGAAAGGTTGTTATGGGAGCAAAATTCTGCAAGGAACATGCTACTGAATGAATGAGAGAAAATTATTTCCCGTACATATAAATAATATTCATGAAAGTAGTGAAGATTATTTCCCTGACATATATGTGATTTCATGAAAGTAGTGAAGATTATTTCCCTGACATATACGTGATTTCATGAAAGTAGTGAAGATTATTTCCCTTACATATATGTGATATTCATGAACGTAGTGAAGATTATTTCCCTTACTTATATGTGATATTCATGAAAGTAGAGATTATTTCCCTGACATATATTTGATATTCATGAAAGTAGTGAAGATTATTTCCTTGACATATATGTGATTTCATGAAAGTAGTGAAGATTATTTCCCTTACATATATGTGATATTCATGAACGTAGTGAAGATTATTTCCCTGACATATATTTGATATTCATGAAAGTAGTGAAGATTATTTCCTTGACATATATGTGATTTCATGAAAGTAGTGAAGATTATTTCCCTTACATATATGTGATATTCATGAACGTAGTGAAGATTATTTCCCTGACGTATATATGCTATTCATGAAAGTAAAAAATATTTCCCTTGCATACATGTTATATTCATGAAAGTAGTGAAGATTATTTCCCTTACTTATATGTGATATTCATGAAAGTAGAGATTATTTCCCTGACATATATTTGATATTCATGAAAGTAGTGAAGATTATTTCCCTGACATATATGTGATTTCATTAAAGTAGTGAAGATTATTTCCCTTACATATATGTGATATTCATGAACGTAGTGAAGATTATTTCCCTTACTTATATGTGATATTCATGAAAGCAGAGAAGATTATGTCCCCGCACCAATATATGAAAGTAGTAAGGATTATGTCCCTTACCCCTATGTTTTACATACAAAAGTAAGGAAGCCTGAAGTAATAGACCACCAAGCAACATGCATTCATACTTAGTCTTGACGAGCCATCAGCCTCCAAGAGCCGGCTCTTCTCATCCACACTGGATTCTCGGATATCAAACATGATGTCAGCCTGGTCGCCTGTAGCAAATAATCACATCAAAAGTCAGACACGCAGGTAGGGTGGAGAAGTTGGTTGAGTGGACAGTAGAACTGAAAGGGAATAACAGAAGGACAGTAGAAATATCAGCCTGCCAGGTCTTATTCAAGTATGACTGAGCTACCATATGACAGTAGACGGTACTACCTTTCTGTTAGCGCTGAATGTTGGGCGGTGCTCACCAAACCCAACACTGTGCCAATGACTTCAGGCGGAGATACACAATTGGAAGGGTACAAGCCTTATCCTGGCACAAGAAAATGCAATCTAAGAGTAAATGTCATGACCAAGCCCTAAGCCTTAATCATGCCTTTAATCAGCAACTGGTCTAGGATGGAAACTCCGACAGGCATTTCAGTTAGAGCTTGTTTTGTTGATCCGGCAGTGTCTGCAGCCATTTTGTTCCAGACATATTGGTGTTAATTTTCCTCTGGAGTAAACTAGACAGGCCGAGGGAGGGATCATGCTGCATGGGCAACACGTGGTCTCTACAATTCAGCCCAAAGCTTTGTGCTATGGAGAGGTATACCTCCATTCCCAGTATACCGCCATGGGTTGTAGTTATTACGCTTTTTTATAAGCACAAAGCAACAAAATATTTTCTGTCAAGATGGCTAGGTGCCAATGAGTAGAAATATTAGGGGTGTACAGAATGTCAGCAGAATGACAGTATAATTGTCAAGAGGAATAGCACATGGACAGTAGAGAAGTACAGCATTTCAAGAGAATGACAGGAGAACTGTCAAGGGGAATAACAGGACAGTAGAACTGTCTAGGGCTCTAGGGTAAACAAGAACAGTACAGCTGTCCAAGGAAACAAAGATAACAAAAGAAATGTCAAGGAGTATAACAGATAGACAGTAGAGTTGTCAGGTGTGTAACAGATGGACAGTAGAACTGTTAGAAATAATAGACGGACAGTAGACCTGTCATGAATAGCAGATGGACAGTAGAACTGTCAGAAATAGCAGATGGACAGTAGAACTGTCAGAAATAGCAGATGGGCAGTAGAACTGTCAGAAAGAATAGACGGACAGTAGACCTGTCATGAATAGCAGATGGACAGTAGAACTGTCAGAAATAGCAGATGGACAGTAGAACTGTTAGAAATTACAGATGGACAGTAGAACTGTCAAAAATTACAGATGGACAGTAGACCTGTCAGGAATAGCAGATGTGCAGTAGACCTGTCATGAATGACAGATGGACAGTAGACCTGTCATGAATAGCAGATGGACAGTAGACCTGCCATGAATAGCAGATGGACAGTAGACCTGTCATGAATAGCAGATGGACAGTAGAACTGCCAGGAACAGCAGTTGGACAACAGAACCGTCCATAATAGCAGATAGGCAGTAAAAATGTCAAGAATAGAAGATGGACAGTAGAACTATCATGAGTAGCAGATGGATAGTAGAATTGCCATGAATAGTAAACAGTACAATTTTTAAGGTTCAAAGTTTCTCTGTCAGTTTCAGTTTTTATTAATGTATCTAAGTCTAAATGACACTATCAGTTTATCTGATGATACCACTGTTCACCTGCTAGTATCAGTATATCTGCATGTATCTTAGTTTATCTGAAGCCTATCTGAGAGTATTATACTATCTGATAGCACCGAAGTATATCTGTCAATACCACAACTCTCTGTCAGTGTCACAATCTTTCAATATTACAGTCTATCTCACAGTATCACAATCTTTATAACACTCTATCACAGTCTAGCTGGCAGTACCACAGTATAAATAACAGTATCACAGCATATCTGACAGTATCACAGCATATCTGACAGTATCACAGTATATCTGTCAAAACCACACTCTCTGTCAGTGTCACAATCTTCATTACACTACCACAGTCTATTTGACACTACCACAGTCTATTTGACACAACCACAGTCTATCTGACACTATTATAGTCTATCTGACAGTATCACATTCTATCTAACAGTGTCAAGGTCTATCTCACTCTCACAGTATCACAGTCTATCTGATACTATCAAGGTCTATCTCACTCTCACAGTATCACAGTCTATCTGATACTATCAAGGTCTATCTCACTCTCACAGTATCACAGTCTATCTGATACTATCAAGGTCTATCTCACTCTCACAGTATCACAGTCTATCTGATACTATCAAGGTCTATCTCACTCTCACAGTATCACAGTCTATCTGATACTATCAAGGTCTATCTCACTCTCACAGTATCACAGTCTATCTGATACTATCAAGGTCTATCTGACAATATCACATTATAAATAACAGTATCACAGTATATCTGACAGTATCAAAGTATATCTGTCAAAATCACACGCTCTCTGTCAGTGTCACAATCTTCATGACACTACCACAGTCTATTTGACACTACCAAAGTCTATCTAACACTACTACAGTCTATCTGACAGTATCACATTCTATCTAACAGTATCACATTCTATTTAACAGTGTCACAGTATATCTAACAATATTATTGACTAGCTGACAGTATCACATTCTATCTAACAGTATCACATTCTATCTGACATCATGACAGTCTACCTAACAGTGTCACAGTCTTTCTGACAGTATCCCAATACATCGTACAGTGTCACAGTATATCTGACAGCATAACAATCTATCTAACAGTAATCAAGTCTATCTGACAGTATCACATTTTATCTAACAGTGTCACAGTATATCTGACAGTATCACATTCTATCTGACACTACCACAGTCTATTTGGCACTATCACAATCTTTATGACACTACCACAATCTATCTGACACTATCACAGTTTGTCTGGCAATATCACATTCTAACAGCATTACAGCAGTCTATCTGACAGTATCATAATCTGACAGTATCACAGTCTATCTAACAGTATTACAGTCTATCTAACAGTATCACAGTCTATCTGACAGTATCACAATCTATCTGACAGTATCACAGTCTGTCCAGCAGTGTCACAGTCTATCTGACAGTATCACCAAGTCCCATTCTATGTGACAATAACATCACAAACTGTGAAACCATAGAATGTATGGATATCCACTATTCCCACCCTGTCTTGAAAAGAAACAGCGTATCTCCAGGAAAACAGAATAACTAGGTGGCTGACAGACGCTTGAATAATGGGACAGACAGAAGCATGGATAATGAGACAGACAGAGATACACTCCACTCCCACATGCATATTTACACACACATAATCAGACAGGCAAACACCTTGTTGGTCACTGCCCTCTGCTGACTTGATTGACAAACATGCCAAATGCCCGTGAAGTCACTGTTATCTATAGGGTGCCAGGACAGAACCACGTTACACCCCACCACAGTTCTAAGTAACCATGTAATCAACTCTGGAATTCTTCAGCTCCCCAGCTCCAAGTAATCACAGTTATCAGTTCTGGAATTGTACAGTTAAAGAACTGGAGCGACTAATTCAGGCCTGACCTACATACTGGTGACCCAGCAATGACATAGCAAGATGTGAACTATCTTATGATGTGTTACATAACATGGCTGGTTGGGTATTTTGTGTGTGTGCGTACCAGGGTGATGCTGGGGGTGTCCAAATGTCCACTCTAGCTCTTGGAACCTGAGAGATGTCGAGGAGAAGACGGAAGAAAACACCTGGCTAATGAGAATGTTGAAAGATAGTGTGGAAAAAAGAATTTGCCTAAGAAGCAAGAGGATGAAACTCCACTGCACCTGATTTTATTCTATCTAGATTGGTCTCTCTCTACAAAGCAGCTAATCACCTTTTGAAAACATTGCACCAAACAAGTGAGTTAGTTAGTTAATCAACAGATCATCCTCATTGTACATCGAACCATTCAGTCCATAAGTGCTCAGATCCCCTCCTCAGCAAATCCCGCAGCGTGTAGTGGCTCACGACACCAGTTCTGTGTTGGTTTATTACTCTTCTTTGGCTTCCTGCGTAGTGTTTTTGTTTGGCCACACCTCTTTTAACTTGCTTGTTCTCGCAGCCTGACCATGGCTGTAGATTCCCAGTCATCGCTTGGTTCTCGTAGAGCATTCAGAATGTCTGCCTGGTCCATGGCTCGTCCGCCTTCAACAGGCCTGTCAGCCCGCTCATTCCCTTGTACACCCGCATGCCCTGGCACGAAGATGAAACAAATCTTTGCCAGCCGAAACTGCTCCATAGACAGCAGTCACTCTCTTCAGACCCACCCCATCTCTACCCTCCTGAGCAAACTCATTGAGTCACTAAGGAAGTATGCCCGAGTGAATGTCTGTGTCTCGAGCCATGTTATTATTTTACTTACTGCCATGACTTCCATAGTCAGGCTGCATGTGGTCAAAGCAAAAGCACCAGACTTTTCCTTCAGTTTTCCCTCTGGCCTGAGCCGTAAAGGCCCATGAACTTCTCACTCCTCGGACGACCGACCCATCCGTGTAAATGACAGCATCATCCTCTAAAGAATTCTCGAAGATCAGAGCCTGTGCTTCCGCCTCCACAGCAGCTGGATTTTGCACCAAACAAGAACTCTGTTGTTCCAGCAATGACCCCCAGGGTTTCAGAAAAAACTTCTCTCAAGAACCGATTGGCGGTGTCTGAAAATTTACATAACCACGTCGCTATAAAGACTGCCATGTGTGTGTGAAGCACCTGTTTAATGATGGCGGTGTTGGTTAATTGATAAACACCCTGCATCGCAACGTCGTACATGTGCATTAAAATCTCATGTAATAATATGACCGTCTCCGTGGTGAAGGAGTTACGGACGCGATTCGTAATCTTCTATACCCAGGTTCAAAACACAGCAGTGCTGATTTTTTCGAAAAGGTATAGGTGCTGGTCGTTCAGAAAGCAATGGCTAACTACTAAACGTAAAACTTGCCCAGGAATCACAAACAGCCAAAATGCTGGGGTTGACTGCTACATCCTGTGAAGGACATGCAACTATAAAAAAAATAATATGACTCGATATGCTACACTGAGAAAACCTGAGAATAGTATAACAAGAAGGGCTTTTGTATGGAGTCCACTGGACAAAATAATTAGAGTAAGACACAACAACACAAGAAGTGGAGACAGATGAAAAATATGGGGAAGACATTGATGGACCTGCATGGGATAGCTAGGGATACTACAAATTGGAGTCGGTTGTTTGTGAGACTTATCCCAAGAGGAGAGAAAGAACCAAACAAGAAGCAGAAGACACCATGACCTACTTTGCCAGATCTCTTATACTTAAATATTGTATCCCTTGTGGCCGCAGCTGTGACATTTCTTTATTTGTTTTTGCAGTCAAATGTGTCTTACATTGCAAAGAATACCACGGATGGACAGATGACAGATGAGACAGTTCTTCATAAAACAAATGAAAACTGTAAGTTAATGAGAGAAATGAGGCTAGACAGTCAAGATTATTTGGGTACATTACAAGGAAACAAACTTGAAAACTTGATGAGGGCTTATGTTTAATTTGGAGATAACAGGTGGAGGAGCAAGAAGAAGAAGAAGGTGATGATGAAGAAGAAAAAGAGGAGGAAGCTTAGAAATAATAATAAGAAGAAGAAGAAAAAGAAGAAGAAGCAGCAGCAGCAGAAGAAGAAGAAGAAGAAGAAGAAGAAGAAGAAGAAGAAGAAGAAGAAGAAGAAGAAGAAGAAGAAGAAGAAGAAGAAGAAGAAGAAGAAGAAGACGAAGAAGAAGAAGAAGAAGAAGAAGAAGAAGAAGAAGAAGAAGAAGAAGAAGAAGAAGAAGAAGAAGAAGAAGAAGAAGAAGAAGAAGAAGAAGAAGAAGAAGAAGAAGGAGGAAGAAGAAGAAGATGAATGGCTAATTTATTGTAAAAATCAATATTGGTACTACACTAGAAGTAAAAGGGATATTTCAAATGTATTACCAGGACAAAACGAAACAAAACAGTCCAGAAGCTATACAGTCACAAACACTTGGTAATACATGCAGCACATAATGTCTCTCCGTCTTTTAAGTGTTAAGTATGACCTGATGCCCCAGTTGTTTGCTAGGTGGTGGTTGGGTATACAGCAAGGGAAAACAATGGCCTACTTTGCCAACATGTCTGCCTGGCTGTAGGGCATGACAGTGCAGTTATATGACACAAAAACATTGTGCAGACACAGGGAACCCCCAGAGGCCAACAGTGCTGAGATAAGTTGGTTGGTGAAGCTCTGGAAGACTGAGTTTTAACTCTTTTAAGTCTGGTGCATTGGTGTCCTCAACAGCATGTGAGTCCTCAACAGCATGGCTGAATGGACAAGAGAGCTGGCTCTTAAACTGCCGATGTGCTGATGCCGAGTTAGCGGGTTCAACCCCCTACATCGGTCAGCTGGACTAAAATGTTGAATTCTCGTCGTTGACTTGAGGGCGTAAATTACAAGTACCTCAGACGTCAGAGTGGGTTCACTTAATGGCGAGGGACACTGGTAATAGGGAAAGCTAATATCCACATGCAAAAATCAGCCCACTGCTTGAAGTAATAGCACGCATTGGATTATGCTTGAATTAGAGTGAGCAAAAAAAACAACAACAACAGAGCCCTCAACAGGGCTTGCATGTACAAAGGGCCTTCAAATGAAAACCTTAAATGTTTTGTTTTTATATAATCTGAAAAAGTAAAGACCAAATGTATCATTTTTTGATGTAGTCACCACTGCATTCAATGCAAGTCCTCCAGCACTGATAAAGTGTTTGGATTGCTGTAGAAAATATTCTTGTGGTCACATGTGTAATCACCACTTGATGTACATCGTCACAGAAGTCACGCCGTTGTGAAACTTCCTGCTCCACTCGTACATTTGCTGGACTTACAGGCATGCATCATCAAATTGGACCTTCATTCACCAATGAATTTCTATAATTTTCACCCCTTCACTGATCAAAAAACAGATAACAGAACACTGCTCCTTTTTGGTGCATGTCAAAAATGGGGCGGCCATATTTAAATTGTCTGTATGATGTCACCGTGTTTGTCTGCACTGTGATGTCACCTGCTTAACACTCTTGACATCCTTAACAATAATATTGGCAGGTTACAAGACAATGGCATGGTTATTGTAATTTCTATCACACTTTTAATGTTTCCAATTGAAGCCTCCTTGTATCAGGGTGAGGTTAGTGCAGAGAATGTCCTCTTGACCAGCATTGAAGTTGCATCTCAATGAGGACTATTAAGGGACTATTCTCACTGTCTTCAAGCTCAGAAATCAGCGGGGTGAACAAAAATGGTGCTGCAACTTAACATCTGTGGACTGGCATGGTAGGACGTAACCAGGTCAGGATTCAGCACAGCACATACAGACTCTGTGGTTAAGTGGTTAAGCCACCACTTCGCACTTCAAAGGTTGTCGGTTTGATTCATTTGGTTCACAAGTGAGGTTTTCTTGGAGATTTCTGGGGGTCATCACTGGAGCCATAGAGTGTGTGCTTTGTCCAATGCCTTCGGCAGGTTGCTCACATCTGTCACCTACTGCCTATAGTAAGTACTCTGTGGTGTTGGACAAGGGGATCTTGAGCCGCAGGAATTAAGGTCCCCTGGCTAGTGCAGTCGCCTCAAACTGTGCAGGTTAGGGTTTTCTTTTTGCTACCGACATAAAAAAACTCCAAACCTTACCAAGGATTCAAACCCGGGTCTCTTGAAGGATAACCCAGGATTTTAACCACTTGGCCAACCAATCCTCAACATATGTTACTAACTGGCATAAAACACAGCTGGTACAAGACCACACCATTCTACAGACAGCTAAAATGTGCCAGGGAAAGCAGAAACAGAAGACCAAACACAGTGCTGCCAGTATGTCCATGCTTTCACCTGCAACTATTAGCCATTTATTTTATTACTGACTTATAAAACTTATTCTTTTTCTTCTGCGTTCATCCGGAATATTTTTGGGATGTATTTGCATTGCGCCTATTAACAGCAGAGCTGCGATATTTGCACCTTTAGGCCGACATATCCGACTTCAGCGGGCTTATAAAACACAGTAGGTAGAAGACCACACAACTCCACAGACCGCTAAAATGTGCCATAGACAGCAGAAACAGAAGACCAAGTTTAGTTTTTTTTTTTTTAGTTTAGTCGACGGATCAACATCACGGCACACGGGTGTAATCCATAAGTGCTCCATTCTACTCCTAACTCAAGCCTGAGTCCAGAGAATCTCAGCTCAGTGCATGAACTCCATAGCTCCGGCGAGGATCCTGAAATACTTTGGGTAGATTTTTAACTAAAAATTTTGCCCGGGCAGGACTTTTTCGATTTCCAACTGCCAAGGGATATTTTTACATGCGCAACAATACACACAGGTGTCCGATCTCACTACCCAGAAACCAGGGGACATTTTGTTACTGGAAGTCCGCGTGAAAAAATCCTGGCCCTCACCGGAGCTTAAACCCGGAACTTCCAGAACTTGAGGCGGACACCATACCCCAACACCACTCAACCCCCACTCAGAAGACCAAACACAACACTACCAGTGTGTCCATGCTTTCACCTGTAACTATTAGTCATGCACCGCTTATATAAAAACAAAAACTGGCGATTAACCGTCAGTAATCCACCTCTGGTGAATTAATTCAGCGAAGTTAATGAACACATGATAACAAGTATGCTAGCATTATTATCAAGTACGACATTAAAGCTGCCTGCCGAAGAAGTCTGTTGCCTGAATAATTAAATGTCTGTTGCCTGAATAATTAAATGATACATATGCAAGCGGAGTCAGCCATATGTTACATACTGATCTGAGGTACAGTGCATCCATCATCATCATCATGTTCTATGTCAATAGTTGGGGCGGTCACAGTTCGCCATCTCACACGACCACCAGTCATGGATCAGCTCAGTCATGGATCAGCTCAGTCATGGATCAGCTCAGTCATGGATCAGCTCAGTCATGGATCAGCTCAGTCATGGATCAGCTCAGTCATGGATCAGCTCAGTCATGGATCAGCTCAGTCATGGATCAGCTCTGTGTTCTTGTCACAATTATTCCATGCAGTCATGCCATCCAGATATTTATCTCTCTGTCATCCCCTTCCCCCTTAATAATAGAAATAATAATAATAACAAAACCCTAGTATAACAGACAGTCCCCTTTTGGTAGACCAGTATATTCCACATAGCTAATAACAAGTGTCACACATTATCTAATATTACTGAGTCGTGTAGTATTGATGCCTTTATAATGCATATATTTTATATTGTTGCTGTTCTCTGTTAGACTTGAATGATGT
This sequence comes from Cepaea hortensis, assembly GCA_963921405.1. Lineage (NCBI taxonomy): Eukaryota > Metazoa > Mollusca > Gastropoda > Stylommatophora > Helicidae > Cepaea > Cepaea hortensis. Next base: position 22,307,845 of record OY992891.1, read on the forward strand.
ATGAATGAAATAATGTATGAAAGAGAGTGATAGAAGGGCAGAATGTTAGACGGGCCTGCGTGCCCAATTCTTAACCCTTTGAAAATAAAATTTCTTTGTTCGTTCGTTCGTTCTATCAAGTATGAAATGAACGAAGGGGGGAGAGTGAAAGAGAGAGAGAGAGAGAGAGAGAGAGAGAGAGAGAGAGACAGAGAGAGAGAGAGAGAGAGAGAGAGAGAGAGAGAGAGAGAGAGAGAGAGAGAGAGAGAGAGAGAGAGAGAGGTGTAATGTTGGAGACAGATGATCACGTACAGTACAAACAGTACTACAGATGAGCTTGTGGATCTTCAGAACGAACAGCTAAAGACATTAAAGGAGGAGCAGTTGTCCGATGATGAGGAGTCAGTGGTCTGATGATGAGGAGTCAGTGATTGTTTCAACTGCAGGGATTAAAAAAAATGTGCAGCAAGTGGGCAGACGTCGAAGACTTCATTGTGAAACATAATCCAAACAAACTTGTTGCTAAGAGGGCAGTAAACCTGATGAATGATAATACGATGGCCCACTTCAGAGAGATTCTCCAGCAAAGGAAGTGACAAATTTCCCTTGAGAGTTTCTTGGTGTAGAAAGATTCCGAGTCGGCTGCCAAGAAACAGCGACAAGATACTCCTGAAACTAATGATTCAGAATAATAAAGAAAGTGACAAATTTCCCATGATCTTTTACTAGGTAATAAAGATAGAATAAATCTGTTTTTTTTTAAATTTTACATTTAATTCATTTGGTTGTTTTCTTTCTCTTTATTTAATACGTGAAGTACACGTATTCTTTGCGTTTTGTCAGGTAAACAACCGGATGTTAATAAATAAGAACGATTCTTTCTTCTTGAAACAAATTGTCTTTATTTCATTGATTTCAATGTTTCGGGTTACGAACGTTTCGGGTTACGAACTGAGTTCTGGAACAAATTAAGTTCGTAACCTGAGGTACCACTGTATATAACAGTACAGGTTCTATGTAGTACTTCAACGCTCTTTTTCTCATTGCCACTGACAGCTTTTTATTGGTCAGTATGTATTCCATCTTGCAAAAGGCTACCTTTACCATAGCGACTCTTGCTGTAATCTATAAAAGACACCTTCCATCAGATGCTATGACAGTTTTGAGGCAGTGTATCGACTCACCAGTTTAGCATTTTCCTTGCACATTCTATATTACCACACAAACAACTGGCCACTATTATAACACAAACAACTGGCCACTATTACCACACAAACAACTGGCCACTATTACCACACAAACAACTGGCCACTATTACCACACAAACAACTGGCCACTATTACCACACAAGCAACTGGCCACTATTACCACACTAACAACTGGCCACTATTATCACACAAACAACTGGCCACTATTATCACACAAACAACTGGCCACTATTACCACACAAGCAACTGGCCACTATTATCACACAAACAACTGGCCACTATTACCACACAAGCAACTGGCCACTATTACCACACAACTGACAACTATTACCACACAAACAACTGGCCACTATTACCACACAAACAACTGGCCACTATTACCACACAAACAACTGGCCACTATTACCACACAAACAACTGGCCACTATTACCACACAAACAACTGGCCACTATTACCACAAAAACAACTGGCCACTGTTAACTGTTGTTGTTTGTCCATCAAGAATGATGATGACCATTCATTTCATCCAGTGGGGTTGAAAGTATGGAGCCGTGAGTTCTAAGATGGCTGATAAGGCCTATTTTGGCCCAAAATGTTCTTTGACAATGCGGGCAAAGAATGCTTGACGTTCCAGGAGGAGGGTCTCCTGCAGTGGTTTTTCTGTCCAGCCTTTTCTTCACAGCTCTGGCAGTCCTGGTTGCTTCACAAGTGACTGCACCCTTATGTAATGATGTACGCCATGAATTACAGTCTTTAGCAGCAGTTTCCCAAGTGTCAGGATGAATTCCAAAAGCTTTCAGTGAGACTTTCAGAGTGTCTTTAAAGCATTTCCACTGGCCGCCTTGGGAGCGTTTACCACAACGCAACTCGCTGTAAAAGATTTGTTTAGGGAGCCTGTGATCTGGCATACGAGTTAAGTGACCAGCCCAGAGAATCTGATTTTTCATTAGTAGTGTGTATACTGGGCATGGATGCTCTTTCTAGAACTTCAGTGTCTTGGATCTTGTCTTGCCCTTTAATCTTCAATAGCTTCCTAAGGCAGACTGTGTAGAAGTGGTTTAATTTCCCAGCATGTTGCTGGTAAATAGTCCATGTTTCACAAGCATATAGCAGTGTAGATAATACAACTGCTTTACAGACTTTCAGCTTTGTTTGCAGGCTTATTCCATTTCTGTCCCATACATTCTTGTACAGTCTGCCAAAGGCCGCGCTGGCCTTGGAGATTCTTGCATTCACTTTGTCATCAATTGTGGCAGCTTGTGACACAGTGCTGCCAAGGTAGGTGAATTTGTCCACAACACTTAGTCTTTGACCGTTCACCTTGATATTCGGTACAGTGTGATTATTGTGATTATTCCCTGGAGCTGGCTGGTACATTACAGTCTTCTCCAAGTTGATATGTGAGAAAGCTGAAACATTGTGTTGTATGTCTGCCTCTGAGTTGGCATATAGAGCGCAATCATCAGCAAACAGCAGCTGGCCACTATTAGAACACAAACAACTGATAACTATTACCACACAACTGACAACTATTACCACACAAACAACTGTCTATTACCACATGACTGACAACTATTACCACACAAATGACAACTATTACCACACAAACAACATACAACTATTACCACACAAACAACTGAGCTTACTTTCAAAGCTGTTATTCTCATTGTCTGACCCACTTTCGCTACCAGTCACTGGCCACAAGGCTCTGTTGAAATCAGGCCCATGTGGATGGCTCTTCGGCATGACTTCTAGAGTACTTGTCTAGGTCCGATATATGACAAACCATCAATATACCAGGCCACAATTGATCTTCCATATAACCTGAGGTGATCTATTAAATCTGTTGGAGAAATGAATGTATACATATGAATTACTAATGCTGAGTACTAAGAGTATGCATATGTATTACCAAGCTTAAGTATTAAAAGCATGCATTTGTATTACTAAGGCTAAGTTAGTTAATTAGTCACGGTTCCAACTTCATGGCAAAGAGTCACCCCCATAATGCTCCTAACTTTGCCAGTGAATATCACACAAAATACTCCTCACTGCCCCATGTGAAAAGTGAAACAAGCAGCAGTACCGACATACCAACAACACACACAGGCAAGTACAAGCATAAGGCTGCTGCCAGAATGCCAACACAACAGTCCGCCATGAAATTTACAGTTCATCATCGATGGAAGCAGCGGCAGTCACTAGAAAAGCGGCAGCTTCACACACATTCCTGCACAATGCAAAACTAGGTAGTTCAGCAACTGGCCACCGCCATTTTCTGAACATGTAGCTCACAATACAAAATAGCGGACAGATGTAAAAGCACTCCATACAAAATCCACAGCTCACAATGTCGCTCCAAGTACTTAACTCAGTAGCTGGGTGACGGAACCATGTACTACCAGTCCAAGGTGAAGAAAATGCGTAAGCAAGCTGTAGCCAGAAGCAAAAACACCCCAGAGGCCTTAACAGCCCAACTGCCTATCCGCCATATTGGACTGGAAGTCCTAAGGCTAAGTACTAAGAGCATGCATATTTCATGTGGCAACATATGGGTGTCCCCCTGCCATGTATCCACTGTGTGGTGGGAGAGGAGCTTGCATGCTCCAATGACCTCAAGAGCTATGGCGACGGTAGTACAGCCTCTGGTAGGGTCTCCAATGTCGGACAGGTCAACGGGTAGGAACCAGATGAATAGAAGGGACGCAGAGGTGTTTCCAAGGCACCAGGGCCGGGTTATATACTGGCCAAGACCTATTGACACGTCCTCGTCGAGCATCCTGGGCAACAGGTCCCTTCGGAGTCCTGGCTAAAGTCTGTAGGATCGCCGATTCCTCCGAAGTCGGAAAGTGTCTGCCTGTACGGCGAGGAACCACCAGTCTGCACACAAATAAGCCAGACATGGGACAACGGATACTCACGCAAACCTCAGGTCCTGTATGACATCACACTGATGTTGGACAACAGGATGCCTTCATCCAACATACAGGATTTCATGTTGGAGCTCAAGCCAACAAACACAAGCAAGCAAGCAAGATGAATAGAAGAGAGACCCAAACCAGCTGCCTTGTAGGTAGACAGAAGACAGTCAATGGCTTGGGGAAGCATACCTGAAAAAACAAATGCTTTCCAACGTCGGATGTGCTGAGCCACAGGTTGATAAAACACAGTGACAGTGTTCGGTATTGGAGGTAGTGGAATATCATGTTATTTAAATCAGTCTTCCCCTGGGAAGGTTAACCTGGTCAACAAATGCCTGCAGAAGCCGGATGTGTCGGCCTAACGGCACAAGAACACAGCTCTGCTGTAAACAGGAACAACGCAATCACATCTGAAAAATTAAAAAAAAAAAAAAAAAAAAAAAAAAAAAACTCCGGATGAACACAGAAGAAATCAGTCTTCAACAGTGTTTGTCATTGGAAGTAGTGGAATATCATGATAATTAAATCAATCTTCAAACAGTGTTCGGCATAGGAAATCATAGAATATCATGTTATTTAAATCAGTCTTCAACAGTGTTCGGCATTGGAAGTAGAAGAATATCATGTTATTTAAATCAGTCTTCGACAGTGTTCGGCATTGGAAGTAATGAAATATCATGTTATTTAAATTATTTAAATCAGTCTTCGACACACCATTGTCTGGCAAGAATGCGACAGCAAGGAGTTACGAGGGGATCTGGCCGATGCTCGACGATAAGAGGCGCACATATAATCAGACTGCTACTGGTACTATTGGGGTTGGAACTCTTCGCTGGCTTCTGAGGATGGGGACGGAGTGCTTATGGGAATACCCCCAATGCTGTGATGTCGGTTGCTAAATTAATCAATCAATCAATCAGTCTTCGACAGTGTTCGGCATTGGAAGTAGTGGAATATCATGTTATTTAAATCAGTCTTTGGCAGCGTTTGGCATTGGAAGTACAGTGGTACCTCGGGTTACAAACTTAATTCATTCCAGAACTTGGGTTGTAACTCGAAACGTTCGTAACCCGAAACATTGAAATCAATTAAATAGAGACAATCCGTTTCAAGATGAAAGAATCGTTCTTTTTTATTAACATCCGGTCGTTTACCTGACAAAATGCAAAGAATATGTGTACTTCACGTTTTAAATAAAGAGAAAGAAAACAACCAAATAAATTAAATGTAAAATTAAAAAAAGATTTAGCCTATTTTCTTACCAAGAAAATGATCATGAGAAATTTGTCGCTTTCTTTGCTATTCTAAATCATTAGTTGCTGTTTCTTGGTAGCCGACTGGGAATCTTTCTGCACCAAGAAACTATCAAGGGACATTTGTCGCTTCCTTTGCTGGAGAATCTTTCTGAAGTGGGCCATCACATTATCATTCATCAGGTTTACTGCCCTGTTAGCAACAATTTTGTTTGGATGATGATTCACAATGAAGCCTTCGATGTCTGCCCACTTACTGCAAATTTCTTTAATCCTGGCAGTTGAAACGGTCACTGGCTCCTCATCATTGGAAATAAAACTGCTCCTCCTTTAATGTCTTTAGCTGTTCATTCTGAAGATCCACAAGCTCGTCTGTAGTGAGCTCTCCACTGTGGTCCTCAATCAGCTCCTCCAAGTCATTGCCATCGACTTCCAGGCCCATATTTTTGCCCAAGGACACAATCTCATCCACTACTATGGCACAGAACAGCAGAGTTAGCCTGTCCTTCATTGGTTTGTGTCCCGGCAGTACTTTCTCCTCCTGGGTGATAAAGGTCAGCATGGCTGAATGAATAAGAGCGTACGTTCTTAAATATCCATTGTGCTAATGACGAGATAAGGAGGTCAACCCCTACACCGGTCAGTTGATCTACAATGTTGACTTCTCGTCCTTGACTTGAGGACGTAAATTACAAGTACCTCAGAAGCTGGAGTGGGTTCGCCTGATGCAAGGAACACTGGTTATAGGGAAAGCTAATCCACATACAAAATTCAGTCCCGTACTACTAGAAGTAGTGTGAATGGACTACGCTTGAGTTCAAAGTGAGTGAGAGCGTGCGCACGCACACATGAACGCACACACACACACAAATATGGAGCATCTTTCAAAGGATAGAGAATCTTTCAAAGCATGGAGAATCTTTCAAAGGATAGAGAATCTTTCAAAGGATAGAGAATCTTTCAAAGCATGGAGAATCTTTCAAAGGATAGAGAATCTTTCAAAGCATGGAGAATCTTTCAAAGGATAGAGAATCTTTCAAAGGATAGAGAATCTTTCAAAGCATGGAGAATCTTTCAAAGGATAGAGAATCTTTCAAAGCATGGAGAATCTTTCAAAGGATAGAGAATCTTTCAAAGGATAGAGAATCTTTCAAAGCATGGAGAATCTTTCAAAGGATAGAGAATCTTTCAAAGCATGGAGAATCTTTCAAAGGATAGAGAATCTTTCAAAGGATAGAGAATCTTTCAAAGCATGGAGAATCTTTCAAAGGATAGAGAATCTTTCAAAGCATGGAGAATCTTTCAAAGGATAGAGAATCTTTCAAAGCATGGAGAATCTTTCAAAGGATAGAGAATCTTTCAAAGCATGGAGAATCTTTCAAAGGATAGAGAATCTTTCAAAGGATAGAGAATCTTTCAAAGCATGGAGAATCTTTCAAAGGATAGAGAATCTTTCAAAGGATAGAGAATCTTTCAAAGCATGGAGAATCTTTCAAAGGATAGAGAATCTTTCAAAGCATGGAGAATCTTTCAAAGGATAGAGAATCTTTCAAAGCATGGAGAATCTTTCAAAGGATAGAGAATCTTTCAAAGGATAGAGAATCTTTCAAAGCATGGAGAATCTTTCAAAGGATAGAGAATCTTTCAAAGCATGGAGAATCTTTCAAAGGATAGAGAATCTTTCAAAGGATAGAGAATCTTTCAAAGCATGGAGAATCTTTCAAAGGATAGAGAATCTTTCAAAGCATGGAGAATCTTTCAAAGGATAGAGAATCTTTCAAAGGATAGAGAATCTTTCAAAGCATGGAGAATCTTTCAAAGGATAGAGAATCTTTCAAAGCATGGAGAATCTTTCAAAGGATAGAGAATCTTTCAAAGCATGGAGAATCTTTCTGGCGGGTCATGATGAGAGCGATGTTCTACATGATGACATCCAAAAATACATTGTGACATCCAACAATGCATTTACTAATAAGCTTTGCTGTGTAATATTTTAATGGCATAAGATAATGTGCAGGTGTGTTTTTAGTGTCATAGGGAAAAATGTCCTCATTTTTCTACCCAAATGCCCTCTTTCCAGGTAATTTGATCATGCCGCGACCCAAACTTAAACCGGAAGTGATTTACCGCGCCACCCCGCAATGATCCATTGTGTCCTCAAAAATGACTGCTGTAAAGCCCAGGCATGCTTTCGACGCCATTCATTCATTCAAATATCATGTGAGAATAACAGACGCCATCTTAGTTTCTGCGGGATAGATCAGTCTAATATTCCATAGCGATTGGTTGAAATTATCTTGGCTTTTACATAAATACCTTTATTTGACACACTGAAAGTAATTTTACTTTCTAGAGCTTGCATAAATTAATCTGTATTTATTTTTAGATGGATTTTGTAATTCTGCACATATTTTTACATATATTTGGAGAGTTTCATCACCAACCGTCATCCACCTGTGGTATAAACAAAATATTTTGTGAATGGAAACTCAATATGGCGGCTGGTGCGAATATCAATCGGAATTGGCTCACATCGTGCAATTTTAACTACTAAAGTTAAAGAAAATACAAGTTAAAAGATTATTAATAATTTATTTGTATACTTGTACTATTTTTTTTAATCATTTAACATGATGGAATATATTGATGAAGTCAGATTTCATATCCGTCTGTGACTCGTTTGAGAGAATCTCGGATGGACCGGAAGCTGAGAAAATGAGACACACTAAAAGAGCCTCAAAAGTACGGGGAGCATGAGAAAATCGTAACCATTTCACCTTCACAAAAATGTGAATATCTCCACTTAGAATTGACATACAGGCATCATTGAGGTACCATTACATTTTGTTCTTCAAAAACCTATCTACTGTGGTGGTCTGATTAGTAAATATTCAAACTGAAAATCATAATGGAACCTCCTACTCTTTCCTGGGTTATAAATGTAGCCACGGCTAATAAATCACACTTCAGAAGTGTAGACCCTATTAAGTGTCCCAGGCACAAGCGTAGCAATTATTATTATTGCTATGGTTATGGCCAGTCTAGTCTGCTTCCAAGGTGTTTTCTGAATTCTGTTTGTAGTTTTTAACCTACCACTATCACTACCTCCACGCCTCTACTAGTACTACTACTATCAATTTTAGTTGTTGACCTTTCTTTAAAATAATTTTAAAAAATGATGGGTTGATGTGAGGGGGGTGGGGGGAGGCAAGGAGGTCGATGATGCGTGGACAATTTCCGGCAACCTGGAGTACCTATGCCTGCTTCTGACTGGACGTATCTGAAAAAATTGGCTCACACATCGGGGGAATCTACTTCTTCTTCTGCTGCATTCGTCTAGAATGTTGTTTTAGACGTAATTGTATTGCACCTGTTTACAGCAGAGCTGCGATATTTGAATCTTTCGGTCGACATATCCAACTTCTTCAGGCATTTGATGGCTGGGTTACCTTCCCAGGAGAAACAACTCTAACAATTGCAGCTGTGGTCTGTCTGCTAGACTGCATGCATTTGAAGCATAAATTTGAAGAGTTTCAACAATTTCTGTTTCTTACTTTTTTTTCGGAAAACGATAAACAATTTTAACATAACAATGAGATGTCTATATTGCATAATGCATAATTCACAATGGCGGAGCCATGCTTAGCAGTACATAGTATAGCGGACTCGTATTTCGTATTTATTTTATAATTAGAACTGGCAATTTAAATACTAAAATTAAACAGAATACAAGGTTCATTTGTAGCAGTAATTTATCTGTGTACTTTATCATTTCTCACCATTTGACATGACTGAAAATAATTTTCGAAGCCAGTTTTCAAACTCGTCTATAATTTATTTATAAACACAATCTTTTTTCTTAGCAGCACAGAAGTACATAATTAATATTAAAATGAAATAAAATACTGTGAAACAAAAGTATTTATTTAATTATTAATTGCTTATTTTTAGTTACAGAATGGTGTAATTATAGAGCAGAAGTAGAAATCACTTATTAGCGATGGTGATTACTTAATTTATGCAGCAGTTACAAACTTACTTACTTACATTACTGCAGGATATTTAATCAACAAAAGAAAGCTGTCGCAATGCAGAGTACACAATTGCTATTCTACGACAACTCCGGTCCCCAACATGGAGGATAGGCATTTAAATGGTTAAGGTCTCTGGAGTGTTTATGCTTGTGGCTACTGTTTGTATTCGCATTTTCCTCATGCTGGACTGAAGTGTATTGTTCCGTCACCCTGCTACTGAGTTGAGTGCGTGGCGTGACACTGTGAGCTGTTAATTGTGTGAAATGCTTTTACATCTGTCCACAGTTGTTTGTAGCATGAACTGCATGTTCGGAGTAATGGCGGCCAGCTATGTCGAAGAACTGACTGGTTTGCCTTATGCAGAAATGTGTGGCTGCTGGTTTTCTAGTGACTGCCACTTCCATCAACGATGAACTGTATCTTTCGTGGAGGACTTTTGTGTTGGCATTCTGGCGGCGGCATTATGCACAGTGAAATACTTTTACATCTGTCCATGGTTGTTTGTGGCATGAACTGCATGTTCGGAATAATGGCGGCCGGCTTTGTCGCAGAACTGACAGGTTTGCATTAGACAGTAATGTGTGGCTGCTGGTTTTCTAGTGACTGCTGCTTCCATCGACGATCAAATGTATTTTTCGTAAAAAGGACTTCTGTGTTGGCATTCTGCCATGGCATTATGCACCAGTGCACCTGTTGGTTTGTCGAGACTCCTGTTTGTTCCACTTTTCACATGGGGCAGTGAGGAGCATGTTGTGTGATATTCACTGGCACAGGAACGGAGCATAATAATAGGTATTAGAGACGGCCCACTGCCGTGAAGTTTTAACCGCGACTAACTAATGACTAAACTACTAAACATTTAAACAACGAAGTGACTATACACAAAATTTTGTGTATAGTACGAGCCGCTATACACAAACATTTTTGGCTGGTCACGTGATTATTCGGCACAAAATTTTGTGAATAATACGCGCCCCTATTCTACTTCCGGCTGGTTGGTCACACTGATGTCCGCTTTGCTGCAAATACTGAGCTTGATGTTTACTTTTGAAGATGGCCATAGAAAAAGGAGCGCTCTTTTCAAGTTTTGAAGAATTTCTAAGAGGTTTAACAAACATATACAAAAGCATGTGCGAATCATGGCCAAATGAACACTCAGAGTGAGTGGTATTAATTGTTTACAAGTGGTGGGCATGTCTTCTAGCGAAGATCTGTTAAATCTCACTTCAAGATCGACTCAACATAACAAGAGTAGCAGGAGATATAGTGGGAAGTCAAGTCGACAGCACCACATCACCTCACCCACAGAGAGCAACTGATATTGATATATATATATGAGGCTAGCAAAGGGGGGGGGGGGGGAGTATGACATTCTGACCATGTGATGAAAATCTGTGTAGGGCTGACAGTGAGGATGCCCAGGGCATACTCGATGGGTGAAAGCACCATTCCTTGGAACAGAAGTATTAGCAGTCTTTGCTCGATATTGGCAGTGGCCATGACTCTCATTGCTGACAAACCTTTTCGAGCTTTCGTTAAATCCTTCATAGACATCTTGAGCAAAGACCGCCGCATTCAGCCATGACTCTTTGTTACGTCTGTATCCTCCAAGTGTGGGCGGGAAGCAGCCGAGTTGTTCCAAGTCACAAGCAAGTCTGTGTGCTACAATTTTCTCCAGTAGCTTGCCAGCAGTGTTCTGCATCGTAATGATTCTGTAGCCGCTTATCTTGTAATGGTCTTTGTTCGGTTTTGGCAGCGGCAGCAAGTAGCTGTGTAGCCATTCCTCTTTGATCCGACCCCTCTGGATACTGGTGTTGAATTCTCTGGCCAGTTCTTCCATGTCATCATCAGACATCACCAGTAGGTCACCATATCGAATGCCGTCTGGGCCTGGGGTGGTGATAAGTGATTTCTTGAGCATCACACGTATTGTCTCAGCTGTGATTATGCATTCTTCGTCTGTCCCGACCCCCTCGCACAACTGAGAGAGTGTCGTTGTGGTCCTCTGTCTGGCGGGCTTGTCTTTCTGGTAAGTCTGCTCTATGTAGCGTGCAAGAAGGGCCTTAACTTTATCCGCATCTGACTTCTTCCATGTGAGGTCTGTGTCTTGAAAGTCTGGAATACCCCTACGTTGTGCAGCACCGTTCATGCTCTTATGGAGGCGCCAGAATGTTGTAAGAGATCGCTCAGAGCACACCTTCCTGCAGAACTCGTCCCATTTCTCGGCCTTGGCCTGTTTGGTGCAGGATTTGAATAAAGTCATCGTCCTATGGACCTCAGTCTTCAGGTTCACCAACTCACCCTGTGGCATGTTAGCCTTTCTGGCTTTTTGCCAGTCTTTGACAGCCTGCCTCTTTCCCAGCCATGCCTTATAGTATAGTTAAGGAAGCTGCGGGATTTACAGAGGAGGCGATCTGAGCACTTATGGACTGAATGGTTTGATGTGCAATGAGAGTGATCTGTCGGCTAACTAACTAACAAAATACCTACCTAACTGTCTATCACCCAACTTACCAAGCAAAATACCTACCTGTCTACCCCCTGGAAAAGGGAGGGGGAGGGGGGGGGAATTCCCCACCGGTTTTGCCTAATAATCACGTGACCACATTGGTGTTTCCAAGGCACCGGGGTCTGGTTCTATACTATACGGGTTCTATCTTTGATTCCTCCGAAGTCAGAAAGTATCTGCCTGCACGGCGAGGAACCACCAGTCTACACACCAATAAGCCAGCCACAAATTTTTGTGTACAGCGGCTCGTACTATTCACAAAAGTTTGTTCCGAATAATCACGTGACCAGCCACAAATTATTGGTTATAGTATAGTCAAGCGGCTCGTACTGTTCACAAAATTTTGTGTATAGCTTCTCCCTTTAAACAAATTTACAAGAAAGTACGTGTCTCAAATGCAGACAGAAAACAATTGATATAATATCTTTTGTTTTTGCTGGAGATTTTACCGTTGTTGGTTGTTATATTGCTGTTGGTTGTTACTGTTGTTGGTTGCTATTGTTCGTCTGCTACGTTTGTTTGTTGTTGTAAAACATAGTGTCTGCCGGAAGTAAGTTCTAACAATGTGAACTTCATGTTGTGAAGAGCACTTTTTTGTGTGAATCAAATTCACCGTTGCTGCTGCTGCTGCTGCTGCTACAGCTACTACTACTACTACTACTACTACTACTACTACTACTACTACTACTACTACTACTACTACTACTACTTTATCCTACTGCTGCTGCTACTACATCTACTGCTACTGCTGCTGCATCTATTACTGCTGGTGCTGCTCCTACTACTACAACAACAACAACTACTACTACTAGTACTACTATACTACTACTACTATTACTAGTACTACTACTACTATGCAAGCTTTTTTTTTGGTTCGCACATCCTTTTACAGGACATCGCTGTCAACATCAGCATCTTTCAGCTGATTGTTGATTTCTTGGCAAGATTACGCTCAGTATTTTGCCATTGATTCCTGAGAGACCGGCTCACATACCCCATAAGTTATCGACGCGGAGAGAACCGCTACCGATTCTTGCGCAAGTCACGTTACTCACGAGAGTATAGGGATTACGGAGAAAGTCGCTAACTAACACCTACGCCAGGGAGACCGGTACTTTGCAAACTACTGAACGTAAATTTGCCAAGAGATCATGAACAGCAAAAAAAAAAAAAAAAAAAAAGCTGGGGTTGACTGCAGCGTCCTGTAAAGAATATGCAACTAACGTGTTAACTACTACTACTACTACTACTACTACTACTACTACTACTACTACTACTACTACTACTACTACTACTACTACTACCTCTGCTGCTGCTACTACTACAACTTCTACTGCTGCTATATCTATTACAACAACAACAACAATTACTACTACTACTACTACTACTACTACTACTACTACTACTGCTGCTGCTGCTGCTGCTGCTGCTGCTGCTGCTGCTGCTGCTGCTGCTACTACTACTACTACTACTACTGAACGTAAATTTGCCAAGAGATCATAAAAGGCAAAAAAAAAGAAGCTGGGATTGACTGCAGCGTCCTGTAAAGAATATGCAATTAACTTTTTAACTACTACTACTACTACTACTACTACTACTACTACTACTACTACTACTACTACTACTACTACTACTACTAAACAAAAATGCTATTGCTGCTACTACCCTTACTACTACTACTACTACTACTACTACTACTACTACTACTACTACTACTACTACTACTACTACTTTTTTTTTTTTTTATTCGCATATCCTTTACAGGACATCGCTGTCAACAGCAGCATCTTTCAGCTACCTGTTGATTTCTTGGCAAGATTACGCTCAGTAGGTTGCCATTGCTTTATGAGCGGCCGGCTCAGTTATCCCGCAAGTCACCAGCGGGGGTCGAACCGCCTCCAGCTCTCGCCCGCTACGACACTCTGCGTGATAAACGGGATTACGGAGAAAGTGGTGTAACCGGCACTACTACTACGACTGAGCGTAAATTTGCCAAGAGATCACGAATAGAAACAACGACAATGCTAGGGGCTGATGCAGCGAATGGTTAAGGCTCCGTGCAGAATGGCGAGATTCAATAAAATAATCAAAGACAGGGGGAATCTCGTGAGTCTTTTCCACAGGACATGCTGGTGTGTTGGGAAACAAGCAAGCGGACAGACTGGTCTGCATCGGTGCCTTGTCTGCTCTGCTGGATGAAGTATTGATGCACGACAAGGCAGGCGGGGTCAAGGCTCTTAACTCTTATGTAGAGTGGAAGAACAGATCCAGCATCATTACCTGGAGAGAATGGTGCAACAGGGAATGCTATGATGTTGGTTCTTGACCCAACTCAACTGTGCTGCTACATAAAATAAAATAAAATATCCCTTTTTAAGTCACTTGACGCATTTGGCATATATTGTTAATAACCTAGCCTATAGTTGTCCAATTGGCTTCTCGGTAGCTTTCACACAATTCCTCACTTGTCTGCTAATTGTCCATGATTCGTTCCCATACATCAGGATGGACTCCATATAGATTTTTAGAACTCTTTTTCACCTCGATCTACAAGTATCTGCAAACGAACTAACACTCTGCTGGAGTTGGCGAGAGTTGGAGAAGCATGATCTTCCAAGAATGAGGTTATAAAAAAAAAAAGGGACGCAGAGTTGTTTCGAAGGCACCAGGGCTGGATTCTATACTGGCCAAGACCTATTGACGCGTCCTGGGCAACAGGTCCCTTTGGGGTCCTGGCTAAAGTCAGTAGGATCGTTGATTCTTCCTATGTCGGAGAGTGTCTGCCTGCACGGCGAGGAACCACCAGTCTGCACACCAATAAGCCAGACATGGGACAACGGATACTCACGCAAACCTCAGGTCCTGTATGACATCACACTGATGTTGGACAACAGAATGTCTTTATCCGACATACAGGACTTCATGCTGGAGATCACAGCCAGCGAACACAAGCAAGCAAGCATTTAATAAAAAAAAAAAAGACAGTTTATGATTGGTCTACAAGATGTGTACATAGATGAACATAACATGAAAATTAGCACAAGCAAAACAGAGGTAATGACTATAACTAAAGAAGAACAAACAGCAACAATTCACCTAAACGAACATCCCTTGAAACAAGTAAAGAGCTTCAAGTACCTAGGAAGTATAATATCATCAAATGGCAGATCAGAAGACGAGATCGAAAATAGGTGCAATAAGGCAAATCAACTCATTGGACAAATGGCACCAATACTAAAGAACAAACATGTATCAATAACTACTAAGAAAGCACTTTACAACACAATCTTCCTACCAACTCTGTGCTACCAATGCCAAACCTGGACAATGACAGAAAAAGAGAAAAGAAAAATCACAACAACAGAGATGAGGTTCCTGAGAAGAATACTCAACGTATCAAGAAGAGATAAGATCAGAAATGAAGAAATCAGGACTAAAGTGGGGGTTAAAGCTGCTCTAGATTTTATTAGAAAGCAGCAAGTCAAATGGTTTGGCCATGCAAGTAGGCTACCAGTCAACAGCATGCCACAACAGGCAATGACGTACAGACCAGATGGAAACAGAGGAAGAGGCCGACCACGTAAACGCTGGACGGAGGGAATAACAGAATCCATGGGAATGTCGATATACGAAGCCCATAACCGGGCACTCTCACGAAGTTTATACTTCACCTCGACACCGCAAGGTACAAGAGGAACATGATGAGATGAGATGAGATGAGATGAGATGATGTGTACTGCGCCTGGCCCTGCAACCAACAGGGTTAGGATCGGCTAGCCTCCCAGGAGGGATTAAAAGTGAAAATTAGTAGCCTGCCGATGACCCGCTGACTATACTAGTCAACTCCACGTCCCCGTGGTGTAGACCGGGAAACCATAATCGCGAGGTCAAGGGCCAACGGGGTTCTGGCTCGACAGGGGGGACGGACTCCTCATGTTCAGATTTTTGTCCTAAACCTGCTACTGGCCTAGCAAGCCGGCAGGGGATCTTCATACTGCTCGTAGAAAAGCTAAGACATATAATCGGCACCTCGACACCCCAAGGTACAAGTGGAACAAGATGAGATGAGATGATTTTATTATCGCCTTTAAGTATATTAAAAGATCTTTTTATAAGTTTTAGGAGCTTTTGGCATATTGTGTAGGGAAAACATATTTGTATAGACCAAGTACAGTGTATATTTTTAATGACTGCTCAGTGTTTGAAAATATTGCCGGTCCAGCGGCTGGCCGAGTGACTAGAACGCCGGACTCTCCTTCGGGAGACCCGGGTTCGATCCCTAAGTAAGGTGTGGGATTTTTTTCTGTCGGGGGCAAAAAGAAAATCCTAACCTGCACAGTTCGCGGCGACTGCACTAACCAGGCGGCCTTAATTTCTCAGGCTCAAAGACCCCTCTGCCGCAAGTACTATATTGGCAGTAAATGACAAGCATAATTTAAATATTGAGCATAACCCACTACTGGAAACGCTGATCGTATTCTGGTATGAACCTAAGGCCTATCCACGTCAATGTGGAAGCACTAGACTCGAGTTTCGCTCTCGTTTGAGCTCGTCAGTAGTGTATATCCTTGACCGGACCCGGAAACAAACCCCGGATCATTGGCGTGTGAAGCGGGTGTGTAACCACGCGGCACAGGCTGGACACGGCCAAATTATCGTAACAGAATATTACGTCACCCATCGTAGGCTGTAGCTCAAGATTTGCCCGATCGCCGCGACTGACGTCCGTCAATCGATGTTGACCCGAACGATCAGGACTTCTCACTGGCAAGGCACACCAGGCCGCCTAAAGTCCAGCGAGCAATAATCAATTGATTTATTTGGTTGTTTCGGGATTTGAGATTTAAATATTTAGCACAACCCACCGAGTCTAGTGCTTCCACATTGACGTGGATAGGCCTTAGGTTCATACTAGAATACGATCAGCGTTGCCAGTAGTGGGTTGCGCTCAATATTTAAATCTCAAATCCCGAAACAACCAAATAAAACAAGCGAAATAGTTCGTAATCCCTTATATCCAAGTGGGGAAAACAGCAGCTGCGAGAATCGGCAGCGGTTCGCGCCGTGCTGGTATCTTAGGGGTATGTGAGCCGGTCGTTCAGAAAGCAATGGCAAACTACTGAAAGTAAAACTTGCCTAGTACATCAACAGCAGCTGAAAAATGCTGGTGTTGACTCTGCAACGTCATGTAAGGGATATGCAAAGTTCATGCAACATAATAGGTAAATACAAACCTTGGACCGGCAATATTTTCAAACACTGCACAGTCATTAAAAATACACCCTGGCTTAGAACGAACATTAATGAAAGGCATGTTTCCCGGAAGAAGAGGCTGCGGTCGAACCAACACGACGGCTAACATGGCACCACACACATCAAACATAGACATGAAAATATTGGCAGGGGAGCTGGGAAAGAATCGAGAGTCTTCTCAGAGGGCTGTAATAAGAGCGGAACGATCTTCTGCAAAGGATTGGCGACTTTATCATAATCATAACATTAAGGCAACCGGCCACACGGCTCTATTTTGTTGTTGTGTGCGTTCGCTCTGAACTCAAACGTAGTTCACAAATGTGCTACTACTACTAGTGCATGCACTGAACTTATGTTTGCATGTTGGTTAGCTTCCCATATTACCAGTGTCCCTCGCCATCAAGCGAACTCACTCCGACTTCTGATGTACTTGTAATTGACGTCCCCAAGTCAAGAACGAGAAGTCAACAGTTTAGTCTAACTGACCGGTGTAAGGGTTGAACCCGCCACCTCTGTTGAAATCAGATAAATGGTGATGGTTCTTCGGGATGGCTTCTAGAGTAGTTGTCCAGTTCCTATATATTACAGGACATTAATGTGTCAGACTGCAGTTAATCTTCCATACAGCCTTCACGAAAAAGCCATTAGAGAATGAGATCTAGGTCAGACAATTCGCCGGTTCGTTCATTATGACAGATAGGGATGTTTAAGAGCAGTGGTTCTCAACCGGTGGGGAATTCCCCCTGGGGGGGGGGGGGGGTTAGTGCTTCCAGGGGGTGGGGGGGAGGGGTGATTAAGATTATTTCAGGATTGCGTTAATACAAGAACCGATTACTTGATGATGATGTTCTTCCCTTCATTCTTTACCGTTCTGTACTTCTCGCCCTTTTGAAATTCGTTTTATAAGGTAAGTAGATCCGCAAATCACGTTTTATTTAGACGTCTAGACTTGTTCTTTCTCTCCGTAATCCCGTTTATCACGCAGAGTCTCGTAGCGGGCGAGAGCTGGGAGCGGTTCTACCCCCGCTGGTGACTTGCGGGATAACTGAGCCGGCCGCTCAGAAAGTAATGGCAAACTACTGAGGGTAATCTTGCCAAGAAATCAACAGACAGCTGAAAGGAAATGCGAATAAAAAAAAAAAAAAAGACTTGTTCTAGTATGTGTTATTAAAGTTAGCTTCCATTTTTGTGTCTACTATGTAGGGGTGGGGTGGCGAGGGAATTTATAGGGAGGAAATACGAAAGGGAGGGGAGGGAAATGACATTTTGAACATATGGTGAAGGGTTGCATGGGCCAACAAAAAAAAAAAAAAAGTTGAGAACCACCGTTTTAAAGCTCGTTTAGCCATCGATCTGTCCATGTCTTAAGATTGGGGTCACTATTAGGTGTGTATTTTTTCTGGCCTTGTAAATGGCGTAGCTGTTCCCTCAGTCTGCGACTCTCTGCTGCGCTTGCAGTTCAGTTCTTGTCTTTTTCCTTGAAAATTGGAGTGCTAACGCTGGGAGTTGTTTCTTCTTCTTCTTCGTTCGTCCGAAATGTTTGCTGTGGACGTAAATGCGTTTTGCCTGTTTACAGCAGAGCTGCGAGATTTGCGCCTTTCGGCCAACATCCGACTTCTTCAGGCGTTTGTTGACCGGGCTAACCTTCCTGGTGGTAGTTGATTCATATCTTCTTTTATGTCAAGCTCTCCAGCTCTTTTCTCTGCTTGCTGTTTATTGATTTTCTTATTGGTGTTACTGCTGGCTTCGTGGTGAAGGTGCTACGGGCGCAGTCCGTAATCTCGCATTCAGCGTTCGAAACACAGCTGTGGGCGATTTGGCAGCAGACCACCTTAAGATGGTTTTTTTATGAAATGGTATGGGTGCCGGTGTTCAGAAATTAATGGCAAACTACTGAACGCAAACGTGCCAAGAAATCAAGAATAGACAAAAATGCTGGGGTTGACTGCTACGTCCTGTAAAGGATTCGCAACCAATTAAAAAAAAAATATTGGTGGTACTATATGAAACACGAAGGACTATTATATAGAGCTAAGTTGAGCTAATGGCAGAGAGTCAGTTACTTGCATATCCTTTACAGGACGTCACAGTCAACCCCTGCATTTGTTGGCTGCTTGTGATTTCTTGGCAAGTTTACGATCAATAGTTTGCGATGTATTTCTGAACGACAGGCACTGATAACATTGTATGAAAACCAACGCAAGACGGTATGGTGTCAAATAGCCCGCAGCGGTATTTCGAACGCGGTATGCGGGATTACGAATTGCGTCCATAACCCATTCGCCGCAGCGCCTATAATTTTCATCATCATCAAGTGCCATGCCGGCTGGAGTAGTCATGCATGATTCTCCACAGATCTCGGTCTTTGGTGTTCTGGATCAACTCTGCTGATGATATTTCTCCATGCCACCGTCTCAACCCATCCAGCATCATGTCTCTTGGTCTGCCTCTACCGATTTTCCCATTCATCTTTCCAGTTGTTACGATGTTCTCCAATGCCCCTCTTCTCATCACATGACCATAGAAAGCTGTTTGTCTCTTTCTTATTGTTGTATATTTTATTTTATTGGCACCTTGCAGTTTTGACAGACCATAGTTTGTGCTTCAAAAAGGCATAATAACTTTTACCCATGGCGGTTGGTGAGAGTAGTGGACATTGGAGGGAAATAATCACATGACCTCCGCATCTCTCTTCAGACTCACTGGCCTAATGAATGCTATTTGTCGACTTCATTGATTCTGCCGCCCCTCACAGAGACAACAAGCCGCTTGTCGAGAGCATGGCACAAAGCACGAACTCCGAAGCTCCACGGCGATGTGACTCCTTTCTTGCTACATAGCACAAGCTGGTGTGGTGGGAAACGAGCAGGTGGACAGATTGGCTGGGTCTGCACCGCTCGCTGGGGTATTGGCGCATGATACGGCAGATGTGGTCGGGGCACTTTTGAATCGTGTGTATAGTGAGGAAGAGCAGGTAGATTGTCACTGCATGGAAAGAATGGTGCTTCATGGAGTGACCAGAGGATCTGGCCGACATTCAAGACTCAGAGGGAGGCCAGGCGGACACATAATCAAACTGCTACTGGTACCATTAGCACTGGAGCTATTCGTTGGCTGAGGGCCGGGGCACTATAAGAATGTCCAGAGTGGTATTAAATATTATGTCGGTTCTTGACTCAACACATCACGTGGAATGCTTTTACATCTGTCGTGTACAGTGACCTGCATGTTCGGAACAATGGCTACCGGCTGTTGCTGAATTGACTGATTTGCCTTTTCGGTTTACGAGTGCATTTTTCAGGAGACTCCTGGGAGTCGGCGCTGAAGCTGCGGAGTTCGTGCTTTGTGCGACACTTTCGGTGGGTCGTTCTGCGGTAAACGACCGCCATGTGAGAAAACCCGGGTCAGTGAGGTTTTTCTGGTGACTGCCGAGTCCATCGACGATGAACTGTGGTTTACGTGGATTAATTTTGTGTTGGCATTCTGGCGGCGGCATTATGCAGTGTACCTGCACGGGCTGTTGGATTGCCGAGACTCCTGTCTTTTCCACTTTTCACATTGGACAGTGGTGAAGGTGCTATATTTTGTGTGATATTCACTGGCATAGGAATGGAGCATATCATAATGGGGACGACCCGTTGTCGTGAAGTTGGAACCTCGACTAACTAACTAATTTGACTCAACATAACTGCATTTCCTAATGAATATATTTAAGTGTTCTTTAGTCGTAGATTGAGAAGAACGGCATTTGAGAACACTGCCTGACGGCCGTAAAGATTAGCGGTAGTAGCGTCACAAAGAGAACTGATGCGTGTTGTTCTAAAGCGATGGTGGAACAGTATCAATACAATTAATGTTGTTCTAAGGCAGTGTTTCTCAACCTTTTTTGGCCCATGCCTCTCTTTACCATATGTTCAGAACGTCACCCCCCCCCCCCACACACACACACACAGTATACATAAAAATATAAGCTAAATTTAATAATACATACTAGAACAAGTCTAGACATCTACATAAACGTGATTTGCGGGTCTACTTACGTTATAAACCGAATTTCATTAGGGTGAGAAGTACAGAACAGTAAAATTTAGATGGAAAAACAATATCAAGTAACTGCTTCTTGTATTAATGCGTTCTTGAAATAATATTAATTCCCCCCTGGAAACCCTAAAATTCCTCCCTGAGGGGAGGGGGGGAGGGGGTGAGTTCCCCACCCGTTGAGAACCACTGTACTAAGGCGATGGTGGAACATTATCAACAGAATTAATATTGTTCTTAGGCGATGGTGGAACAGTATCAATAGAATTAATAAGTTGTTCTAAGGCGATGGTGGAACAGTATCAATAGAATTAATATGTTCTAAGGTGATGGTGGAACAGTATCAATAGAATTAATAAGTTGTTCTAAGGCGATGGTGGAACATTATCAACAGAATTAATAAGTTGTTCTAAGGCGATGGTGGAACAGTATCAATAGAATTAATAAGTTGTTCTAAGGCGATGGTGGAACAGTATCAATAGAATTAATATGTTCTAAGGTGATGGTGGAACAGTATCAATAGAATTAATAAGTTGTTCTAAGGCGATGGTGGAACATTATCAACAGAATTAATAAGTTGTTCTAAGGCGATGGTGGAACAGTATCAATAGAATTAATAAGTTGTTCTAAGGCGATGGTGGAACAGTATCAATAGAATTAATAAGTTGTTCTAAAGTGATGGCGGAACAGTATCAATAGAATTAATAAGTTGTTCTAAGGCGATGGTGGAACAGTATCAATAGAATTAATATGTTCTAAGGTGATGGTGGAACAGTATCAATAGAATTAATGTTGTTCTAAGGCGATGGAGGAACAGTATCAATAGAATTAATGTTGTTCTAAGGTAGCAATAGAATTAATATGTTGTTCTAAGGCGATGGTGGAACAGTATTAATAGAATTATTTTTGTTCTAAGGCGATGGTGGAACAGCATCAATAGAATTAATATGTTGTTCTAAGCAGATGGTGGAACAGTATCAATGGAATTAATATGTTGTTCTAAGGCGATGGTGGAACAGTATCAATAGAATTAATGTTGTTCTAAGGCGATGGTGGAACAGTATCAATAGAATTAATTATGTTGTTCTAAGGCGATGGTGGAACAATATCAATAGAATTAATATGTTGTTCTAAGGCGATGGTGGAACAGTATCAATAGAATTAATGTTGTTCTAAGGCGATGGTGGAACAGCATCAATAGAATTAATATGTTGTTCTAAGGGGATGGTGGAACAGTATCAATAGAATTAATGTTGTTCTAAGGGGATGGTGGAACAGCATCGATAGAATTAATATGTTGTTCTAAGGGGATGGTGGAACAGTATCAATAGAATTAATATGTTGTTCTGAGGCTAAGGGGATGGTGGAACAGTATAAAAAAAATGTATATGTTGTTCTAGGGCTTAGGTGATGGTGGAACAGTATCAATAGAATTAATATGGGGGATTCCGTGGCTAAGTCGCCTGTCTCATGCTCTGATGGTTGTGTGTTCGATTCCAGACTACGTCTTTCGGTTCAGGAGTACAATTTGTTTTCTGAGACTTCTGGGGGTCATCACTGGAGCTACGGAATTCTTGTTCTGTGGAATGTTTTCGACAGGCCGCCCTGTGAAATTGACCAAGCCATAAAACCTGATGCAATGAAGTTGATCTAGAGGTCTGTGGGAAGGCAAGAATTCCAAGGCTACTTTACATGGTATCACATAGCCAAAATACACATCCACAAATATGATGTCACATTTACCAGTCCATACACACATGTCACACAATGATGTATAGCTACATTATGACTTCAGTATCCCCAGTTCTACACTATGATGTAGGGCTACCTTATAATTTTCCTATCTCCACTTCTACACTGTTATGTAGGGCTACCTTATAATCTTCCTATCTCCACTTCTACACTGTGATGTAGGGCTACCTTATAATCTTCCTATCTCCACTTCTACACTGTTATGTAGGGCTACCTTATAATCTTCCTATCTCCACTTCTACACTGTGATGTAGGGCTACCTTATAATCTTCCTATCTCCACTGTTATGTAGGGCTACCTTATAATCTTCAGTATCTCCACTTCTAAACTGTGATGTAGGGCTACCTTATAATCTTCATATCTCCACTTCTAAACTGTGATGTAGGGCTACCTTATAATCTTCCTATCTCCACTTCTACACTGTTATGTAGGGCTACCTTATAATCTTCAGTATCTCCACTTCTAAACTGTGATGTAGGGCTACCTTATAATCTTCATATCTCCACTTCTACACTGTGATGTAGGGCTACCTTATAATCTTCATATCTCCACTTCCAAACTGTGATGTAGGGCTACCTTATAATCTTCATATCTCCACTTCTAAACTGTGATGTAGGGCTACCTTATAATCTTCATATCTCCACTGTTATGTAGGGCTACCTTATAATCTTCCTATCTCCACTTCTACACTGTGATGTAGGGCTACCTTATAATCTTCCTATCTCCATGTCTACACTGTGATGTAGGGCTACCTTATAATCTTCAGTATCTCCACTTCTACACTGTGATGTAGGGCTACCTTATAATCTTCAGTATCTCCACTTCTACACTGTGATGTAGGGCTATCTTATAATCTTCCTATCTCCACTTCTACACTGTGATGTAGGGCTACCTTATAATCTTCAGTATCTCCACTTCTAAACTGTGATGTAGGGCTACCTTATAATCTTCAGTATCTCCACTTCTACACTGTGATGTAGGGCTACCTTATAATCTTCCTATCTCCACTTCTACACTGTGATGTAGGGCTACCTTATAATCTTCAGTATCTCCACTTCTACACTGTGATGTAGGGCTACCTTATAATCTTCCTATCTCCACTGTGATGTAGGGCTACCTTATAATCTTCAGTATCTCCACTTCTACACTGTGATGTAGGGCTACCTTATAATCTTCAGTATCTCCACTTCTACACTGTGATGTAGGGCTACCTTATAATCTTCAGTATCTCCACTTCTACACTGTGATGTAGGGCTACCTTATAATCTTCCTATCTCCACTTCTAAACTGTGATGTAGGGCTACCTTATAATCTTCATATCTCCACTGTTATGTAGGGCTACCTTATAATCTTCCTATCTCCACTTCTACACTGTTATGTAGGGCTACCTTATAATCTTCAGTATCTCCACTTCTACACTGTGATGTAGGGCTACCTTATAATCTTCCTATCTCCACTTCTACACTGTGATGTAGGGCTACCTTATAATCTTCCTATCTCCACTTCTACACTGTGATGTAGGGCTATATTATAATCTTCCTATCTCCACTTCTACACTATGATGTAGGGCTACCTTATAATCTTCCTATCTCCACTTCTACACTGTGATGTAGGGCTATGTTATAATCTTCCTATCTCCACTATGATGTAGGGCTACCTTATAATCTTCCTATCTCCACTTCTACACTGTGATGTAGGGCTACCTTATAATCTTCCTATCTCCACTTCTACACTGTGATGTAGGGCTACCTTATAATCTTCAGTATCTCCACTTCTACACTATGATGTAGGGCTACCTTATAATCTTCCTATCTCCACTTCTACACTGTGATGTAGGGCTACCTTATAATCTTCAGTATCTCCACTTCTACACTATGATGTAGGGCTACCTTATAATCTTCAGTATCTCCACTTCTACACTATGATGTAGGGCTACCTTATGATCTTCAGTATCTCCACTTCTACACTGTGATGTAGGGCTATATTATAATCTTCCTATCTTCACTTCTACACTGTGATGTAGGGCTACCTTATAATCTTCCTATCTCCACTTCTACACTGTGATGTAGGGCTACCTTATAATCTTCAGTATCTCCACTTCTACACTATGATGTAGGGCTACCTTATAATCTTCAGTATCTCCACTTCTACACTATGATGTAGGGCTACCTTATAATCTTCAGTATCTCCACTTCTACACTATGATGTAGGGCTACCTTATAATCTTCAGTATCTCCACTTCTACACTATGATGTAGGGTTACCTTATAATCTTCAGTACCTCCACTTCTACACTGTGATGTAGGGCTACCTTATAATCTTCAGTATCTCCACTTCTACACTGTGATGTAGGGCTACCTTATAATCTTCCTATCTTCACTTCTACACTGTGATGTAGGGCTACCTTATAATCTTCCTATCTTCACTTCTACACTATGATGTAGGGTACCTTATAATCTTCAGTATTTCCACTTCTACACTATGATGTAGGGCTACCTTATAATCTTCCTATCTTCACTTCTACACTGTGATGTAGGGCTACCTTATAATCTTCAGTATCTCCACTTCTACACTGTGATATAGGGCTAACTTATAATCTTCAGCTTATCTTCTATACTGTGATATAGTTGCATCTGATGATCTTGTATAATCGTTCCCCCCATTTCCTTTATATATAGGAATGCCAGTTCTTTCCTCTGGCATGTGGCGGGACCTTGCACTCACAGTCCCAGTGTGACAAGACAGGTCAGTGGAGACATGTCACAGAGGACAGGCTGTGGTTAGTTAAAACTTGGCACTTCCATGGCAGTAGATTGTAAGCTTCCAATCAATGGACCCAGAGTTGAGGTGAGTTAAGAATTGACATCACTGCACTCAGGACATTCCCATATGTGCTCCGTCCCCCTGTTCAACAGCCAGCGAAGAGTCAAACTACTAATCGTTCCAACCGCTATCTGATTAAAAGTTCTCCTGGTCTTCCCTCTCAGTTTTGAGATTCTTCCAGAACCCCCTGCAATCTCGTTCTTTCCACATATGGGTTCTCAATCTGTTTCTCTGCCTTATCCACCTGGTCCCACAAGCGCACAACCACCTCCCCCTTGTCCATAGGTAATCTGCCACCAAGAGGTGCATTCCCTGCTAGCCTATCAGCCTGTTCATTCCCCTGCACCCCCGCATGGCCAGGGCAAAATATCCATCAATCAATCATGTGCCATGCTGGAAAGCATGGGCGGTCATGACTCGCCACTTCACTCGATCACCAGCGTTGTGGGTCAGCTCCGTGTTCCTGTCTTGTCCATGCCATGTGGCCAAGCCATCCAGGTATTTTCCTCTCTGAAAAAAAAAATCCATACAATTCTCATAATCTGTGACCTCTGAAGCGACATCAATGGACCCAATGAGTAATAAACACACAAGTCTCCTGTCAATGGAACATATGAGCGTATTAAACATACAATCTTCCAATGGAGCTCAAGAGAGAAATAAACATACAATCTTCCAATCCATGGACCTTATGAGAGGAATAAGCATACAAAATTCCAAATGACCACATAAGAGTAATAAACATACATAAGGGACAGCCGATCTCCCTGGCCAAGGAGTTAACGACATTGTTCGTAATCCCGCATATCCATGTGGGGAAGACAGCAGCTACGAGAATTGGCAGCGGTTCGCGCCGTGCTGGTAACTTACAGGGGTATGTGAGCCAGTCGTTCAGAAAACAATGGCAAACTACTGAATGTAAAATTTGTCTAGTACATCAACAGCAGCTGAAAAATGCTGGCGTTGACTGCAGTGTCCTGTAAGGGATATGCACCATAAAGTAGCCTTTAGCAAGATGAAAAACATACTGACCAATAAAAAGATGTCAATTGAAATGAGAAAAAGAGTGTTGAGGTGCTACATAGAGCCTCGCAAATTGTCGCACATATCGAGTAGGAGTAGTCATGTGGTTCCAACCAACCTGTGTCAAAATTTTTAAGGCTTAGCAATACCTTGTAACTTAGGTAATGCAGAGAAGTACTTTTGTATGGATGTGAAACTTGGACAAGCTGAAAAACATCTGATGGCTGTAGAAATGTGGTTTCTGAGGAGAATGCAAAGAATACCATGGACAGACAGAAAAACCAATGACCAAGTTTCTACAGGAAACAAATGAAAATCGTAAATTGATTAGAGAAATTAAGAACTGGCAAGATCGAAGGGAACAGACCAAGGGAAAGACCAAGAATTAAATACCTGGATGGCTTGGCCACATGGCATGGTCAAGACAGGAACACTGAGCTGATCCACGACTCTGGTGATCGAGTGAAATGGCGAGTCATGACCGCCCACGCTTTCCGGCATGGCACATGATGGATGGATATTTCAGTTTGAAGGATTTATCTTTTTGCTTTAGTTTATGTTGTGTGATTTCTGCAGTATGTACCTGAGAGGCAGTGAAATATGCCAGGCAATAAATCCTGCAATGTTTGTGTCTTCGTTATTTAAATTCCCTATGAAAAAACATTGTTTTGAATATTTTATGAAGTTGCTAAACAAAGGAGATCTACAGAAGAGTGAACATTACAGAGGAATAATGTTACTGTCAGTTCATTCCTTATAAACATTACAGAGGAATAATGTTACTGTCAGTTCATTCCTTATAAACATTACAGAGGAATAATATTACTGTCAGTTCATTCCTTATAAATGTAAAAAGAAAAGCAATGAAACATTCCTTGCCAGCATTTGCCCAGACAGTTCCCAGAAAATTTCTAACAGTTGAGTAGAGCTGAGCTAAGAACTGATATCACTGCACTCAGGACATTCCCATGCATGCTCCGTCCCCTCGTTCAACAGCCAGTGAAGAGTCACGCTACTAATTGTTTTGAGATTCTTCCAGAACCCCTGCCGATCCCCCGCAATCTCATTCTTTCCACATAAGGGTTCTCAATCTGTTCCTCAGCCTTCTCCACCTGGTCCCACAAGCGCACGACCACCTCCCCCTTGTCCATAGGCAATCTACCCCTAGTTCAACAGCCAGTGAAGAGTCACGCTACTAATTGATCGCACTGCTATCTGATTGAAAGTTCTCCTGGCCTTCCCTCTCAGCTTTGAGATTCTGCCAGAACCCCTGCAATCTCATCCTTTCCACATAAGGGTTCTCAATCTGTTCCTCCACCTTCTCCATTTGGTCCCACAGGCGCCCAACAGAATGCAGCTGTGACTGCTTCCACCACCATTCTCATGCTGGAGGTCGTAGCTTCATATGTCAGACTCTTCTTGTTTCAAGAATCATTCATTAGCCTTCGCAATGAAATACCAACCACTCCGTCCATTTCTCACCACTGACCCATCATTACAGATCACTATTCTAACAATTGTCTGATATCCATGTCCTGAGGTTGAATTGACTCTAGTGCTGTATTGGTGGGAAACTGCAATCCTGTGGTTGCTGGAGATTGAATCTGAACCGCTGCCTTGGCAAGCCAGCAAACTAACTACCATGCCAACACAGCTGATACAATGGAAGGAATCTCTACATAACATGTGTAAGAATAAACAACTTGGTAGACAGTAAAGCATGAGGAATCCGTGGCATACACTGGTAAAATACGTTCTGTTTGTGGATGAAGACTGCTAGCCCACAAGCCCTTATCAGTTCTCCGTCCAGTTCTCTCTTAAGACGGGATGAAGAAATGACAAGGAAACGTAGACTTGTTCTCTGACCTGGCAACTACCGACATCCTACCAACAAACCTGACAACAAATGACCTACTACCAACAAACCTGACAACAAATGACCTGCCACCAACAAACTTGACAAAAAGTGACCAGTCACAATAAACATGGCAACAACTTCTTACCACCAACTCCGTTACAATAAACTAGGCAGTAACCGACCTACTGCGAAACCTGTCACAACAAACCTGGCAGCAACCAACATACCACCAACTCTGTTACAATAAACCAGGCAACAACTGACCTACTGGCAAACCTGTCACAACCTGGCAACAGACCTGTTACAACAAACCTGGCAACAACTGACCTGTTACAACAAACCTGGCAACAAATGACCTGTTACAACAAACCTGGCAACAAATAACCTGTTACAAAAAACCTGGCAACAACCGACCTACCACCAAACCTGTTACAAAAAACCTGGCAACAACCGACCTACCACCAAACCTGTCACAACAAACCTGGCAACAAATGACCTGTTATAACAAACCTGGTAACAACCCACCTTCCACCAAACCTGTTACAAAAAACCTGGCAACAACCGACCTACCACCAAACCTGTCACAACAAACCTGGCAACAAATGACCTGTTATAACAAACCTGGTAACAACCCACCTTCCACCAAACCTGTCACAACAAACCTGCCAACAAATGACCTCCTACCAAGAAACTTGACACCAACTGATCTGAAAATACATACACTTTACTCCTTGCTCAAAGAGAAAGTACAGAATGTGAAGATTACGGTCATCATTTACACAGTATAGGAGACATGAAGATCACAGCTGGCCTCAACACACTACATACAACGCATGTAATATACTGTCAGTCTGACCACAGTGTACAAGACATGAAGTCTACCATCAACCTGCTCACACTGTACAACATATGTTGATTAGTGACCACCTCCATGTACAACAAATTGCTACAGATGTGATCACTGCAACTGTGAGAAACCCATCTAAACTGCAGTAGCACCTGCATGGCTTTAATCATGAATTCGGGGGGGGGGGGGGGGGGGGGGAGAGAAGGAAACAGAAAGTGATTCATGTTTTACAATCTCATATGACTGCTATGTAGCAGTTAAACATTAGAAAAATCAACCAGTAACTCTGCCATGTTACGGCTAAATATTAAAGGGCTCAGTCGGTCTGAAGACTGCTCATTTCTCCCAATGTTAAAACATAGTAATGTAAAGGACACTTTTTTAAACACCCCTTGAGGTTTATTAGTCTGATCTGGTCTCCATGCTGGTCTGGACTAAAAATCTGTGCTTGTCTCTGGCCTCTGTGAAAACAAACTTGTGACAACCAGATCACCCTATACCTAGAAGTTGAATACATACCTAGATTTTATGCACTCACTACACACAGACTGACCATTAAACTGTTTACCTTTCACACACACATGAAAGTCCCTTTCTCACACAGATGGATGATAATCTCTCTCACAGAGGTCAATGATACCCATAACATTAAGTAACAGCCATATCTCTCACATCATGAATACCCCTGTTATGCAGTGGTTTCATTTCTCACTTTCATAATTATGAATATCTGATTACAACAAATGTTTGTTCATCATACACACCTGAGATTATCACCAACAGAAGTGATAGTACTCACACGTCTCTACCATGGAACAAGTATTTGTCTTCTTTCTCTCAAAACACACTTGTCTGATGTACACATACAGCATAGTATCTTCCCGATGTACACACAGCAAACATCTCCTGATGTACACACAGCAAACTTCTCTCCGATGTACACAGCAAATATATCTCTGATGTACACAAAGCAAATATATCTTTGATGTACACATAGCAAACATATCTCTGATGTACACACAGCAAATATGCCTCTCGATGTACACACACCAAACATATCTCCGATGTACACAGCAAATATATCTCTGATGTACACAAAGCAAATATATCTTTGATGTACACATAGCAAACATATCTCTGATGTACACACAGCAAATATGTCTCTCGATGTACACACACCAAACATATCTCCGATGTACACACAGCAAACATTGCCTCGATTTACACACTGCAAACATCTCTCTGATGTACACACAACAAACATCTCCCTCTTGTACACACAACAACCATATCTCTGATGTACACACAGCAAACATCTCTGATGTACACACAACAACCATATCTCTGATGTACACACAGCAAACATCTCTGATGTACACACAGCAAACATTTCTCTGATATACACACAACAAACATCTCCCCGATGTACACACACATTCCATGGATGGAGAACTGATAAGGGAGTATCAAGTGCTACAACACCAGCACGTAACAACCACTAATGGAATAACAACACCAGTACTGTAACACCACTAATGGAATAACAACACCAGTTCTGTAACACCACTAATGGAATAACAACACCAGTACTGTAACACCACTAATGGAATAACAATCCCAATACTGTAACATTGGGAAAACATGAGGAGTATGGGCTTTCCATCACATGTAATACAACTCATAAGAATGCTCTATCTAGAGTAATCTAGACCAACAAGCAGCGGTTAAAATAGATGGTGAGACATCAGATTGGTTTGACATCAAGCAAGGAGTCTGTCAGGGATGTGTGCTGTGTCCCTATTTGTTTAACCTGTACGCCGAAAATATAATGAGAAATGTAAGAGATGATATAAACAAGGAGCTATATGATGCCCTAAATATCAGTGGTCATGACATCCCAGAGATTTGGTATGCTGATGATACAGAATTGCTATCCACAACACAGAATGGTATAGAAAACCTAATAACCTCAACCCAATTGAATAGTGAAAATCACAACTTATATCTTAACATAGCAAAAACAAAAATAATGCGTACAGATAAAACTACTATGGAGAAAAAAATATATGTTAATGAGGAAAAAATAGAGGTGGTGGAAAATTTTGAATATCTTGGGTCATTGATTACCAACAATGGTGACACAATGAAAGAAATTAAACGACGACTACCAATTGCTCTTCAAAGACTAAAACAACTGAATAAATTATGGAGTGTGACAGACAGAACTACAAAAATTAGATTTTTAAGAGCATGCATCTTTCCCATTGCAACGTACGCCCGTGAGACCTGGACACTTACTAAACAAGCTGAACAGCGCATAAATGCCTTTGAATATAAATGTTATAGACGAGTTCTAAGAATATCTTGGGTAAAGAAAAGAACAAATGCATCCTTACTTCAAGAGTTGAATATTGAAGAAGGTTGGCTATTAAAAACGATAAAATAAAGGAAATTGAAATATTTTGGTCACTTGAAACGTCACGAAAGTTTGGAGAGAACAATAATGGAAGGGTATATGCCTGGGAAGAGAGGAAGATGAAGGCCAAAGAGAAGATGGGTGCAGGATGTGACGGATGATCTCCAGATGGGTGTATTGGACGCGAGACATCTTGCTTATGATCGAGAAGTTTTCCAGAAAGTTGTTATGGGAGCGAGGTTATGCAAAGGACATGCTACTGAATGAATGAATGAATGAATGAATGAATGAATACTGTAACAACCACTAATGGAATAACAATACCAGTAGTACAAGGTTACTTTCCCAGGAGGAGCTGCACATCTCACCCCATCAGTCAGCATGTGTTTTCTCAACTAGCTGGTTTTAGACTTCTCAGATTTGCATGGCTGTAAACTTCACAGATTTGCATGGCTGTAAACTTCACAGATTTGTATGGTTGTAGACTTCTCAGGTTTGCATGGTTGTAGACTTCTCAGATTTGTATGGTTGTAGACTTCTCAGATTTGTATGGTTGCAGACTTCTCAGATTTGTATGGTTGCAGACTTCTCAGATTTGTATGGTTGCAGACTTCTCAGATTTATGTGGTGGTAGACTTCTCAGATTTGCATGATTTGTATGGTTGTAGACTTCTCAGGTTTGTATGGTTGTAGACTTCTCAGATTTGTATGGTTGTAGACTTCTCAGATTTGTATGGTTGTAGACTTCTCAGATTTGTATGGTTGCAGACTTCTCAGATTTGTATGGTTGCAGACTTCTCAGATTTGTATGGTTGCAGACTTCTCAGATTTATGTGGTGGTAGACTTCTCAAATTTGCATGATTTGTATGGTTGCAGACTTCTCAGATTTGCATGGTTGCAGACTTCTCAGATTTGCATGGCTGTAAACTTCACATATTTGTATGGTTGTAGACTTCTCAGATTTGTATGATTGCAGACTTCTCAGATTTGCATGGTTGTAGGCTTCTCAGATTTGTATGATTGCAGACTTCTCAGATTTGAATGGTTGTAGGCTTCTCAGATTTGCATGGCTGTAAACTTCACAGATTTGTATGATTGCAGACTTCTCAGATTTGCATGGTTGTAGGCTTCACAGATTTGCATGGCTGTAAACTTCACAGATTTGTATGGTTGTAGGCTTCTCAGATTTGCATGGCTGTAAACTTCACAGATTTGTATGGTTGTAGGCTTCTCAGATTTGTATGGTTGTAGGCTTCTCAGATTTGTAAGGTTGCAGACTTCTCAGATTTGCATCCTTGGGTCACCATGTGCAACTATCTGCAGACATATACCAGTCTTCCTGGGAAGCAGAAGAGTACAGAATACTTTAAAGCAAGGTATGTAACTGTACCAAATAAAAAGGTATATAACTGTACAAAAAAGTATATAACTCTATAAAAAGATACGTAACTACAAAAATTTATATGACTTAAAAAAAACGTATATAACTGTTCAAAAAGGTATTAACTATACAAAAAAGTATTTAAAAAAGTACAGTGAACACTTGTGACAAGGGTAGACCAAGTATGCATGCACCGTGCCGTAGATCTGAGCAAGATAAGGATGCTATATGTTAACAGATTGGACACCTAGACTTCTCAGATAAAGATGATAAATGAGGAAGATCTCTGTAGCTCCAGCAATGATCACCACAGGTCTCCAGAAGTAGGGCACTCATGGTCAGGACAAAGTAGTCCTAACGTGAAATCACCACCTTCAGGGCTTAGCCACAGTGTTGTGTGTACATCAGGGACTAACTTGTGCTGTGTGTACATCAGGAAGATATTTGTTATGTGCACAACAGGAAGCGCTCCGTGACAAGGGGTTACGGGCGAGGTTGGTAATCCCACATACCCGCGTTCAAAACACAGCTGTGGGAGATTTGGCAGCAGACCACCTTGAGTTGTTTTTTTAATGAAATGGTATGTGTGCTGGTCATTCAGAAAGCAATGGCAAACTACTGAATGTAAACTTGCCAGGGGATCACAAACAGCCAAAAAATGCTGGGGTTGACTGCTACATCCTGTAAAGGACATGCAACTAACTTGTTTCTGGTTTTTTAACATCAAGGAGATGTTTGCTGTGTGTATATCAGAAAGTTGTTTGTACTGATATTCTTATATGCAAAAAGTACTGCTCTGCTGATATCCCTTCCCTGGGTGCATACGTTTTTTTTTTGCATATCATATTTACAGGACATTGCAGTCAACACCAGCATTTTTCAGCTGCTATTGATGTCTTGGCAAGTTTTACATTCAGTAGTTTGCCATTGCTTTCTGAACGACCTGGCTCACATACTTTTCCGTAAGCAACTAATGTGACGAGATCCGCTGCCAAATCTTACGCAGCTGTATTTCGTATGCGAGTATACAGGATTACGAAAAGCGTCCTAAACCCCTTTGCCAGGGAGATCAGCATGCATAAATTACGCC
Organism: Cepaea hortensis; assembly: GCA_963921405.1. NCBI lineage: Eukaryota > Metazoa > Mollusca > Gastropoda > Stylommatophora > Helicidae > Cepaea > Cepaea hortensis. The sequence goes on from OY992891.1 coordinate 22,342,231, forward strand.
ACTGATATCTCTGTATGCATAAGTTACAGCTCTACTGATATCCTTTTATGCATAAGTTACAGCTCTACTGATACTCCTGTATGCATAAGTTACAGCTCTACTGATCGCCCTGTATGCATAAGTTACAGCTCTACTGATCTCCCTTTATGCATAAGTTACTCTACTGATATCCCTGTATGCATAAGTTACAGCTCTACTGATATCCCTGTATGCATGTTACTCTACTGATATCCCTGTATGCATAAGTTACTCTACTGATATCCCTGTATGCATAAGTTACTCTACTGATATCCCTGTATGCATAAGTTACAGCTCTACTGATATCCCTGTATGCATAAGTTACTCTACTGATATCCCTGTATGCATAAGTTACTCTACTGATATCCCTGTATGCATAAGTTACAGCTCTACTAATCTCCCTGTATGCATAAGTTACAATCTACTGATATCCCTGTACACAGAAGGTAATATGATACATATATCCGTGCTACAGAGTATAAATGAACAATGGGAAATGTTAAGGGACTCCATTCATCAAACTAGCAAAGAAGTATTACCGGAGAGTGGCAAAATAGCTAAGAAAAAATGGATGAATGAAGAAATCTTAAAACTGATGGACAAAAGAAAACAGAGTAAAAATGACAAACAAGAATACACTAAGATAAATAAAGAAATAAAAGATAAATGTGGGAAGGCTAAAGAAATTTGGTTAAATGAGCAATGCAAAAGAATTGAATTAAATTCTATTAAAGATACAAAAAATATGCAGACAAATCAGTGAGCTTACAGGAAGAAAAATAAGAATAAATACAGGGTGTTTGAAATCAAAAACAGGAAAGATATTATTAGAGGAAGGTGCTATAATGAAGAGGTGGAATGAGTATATAAGAGAATTATATGATGGAGAAAGGGAAGAATTAACAGAAGAAAGTAACTTAGAAGGTCCACCTATTCTAAAAGAAGAAGTCGCTGACGCTATGAAACGTATGAAGAAAGGAAAAACAGCTGGGCCAGATGAAATCACAATAGAAGAATTAGAAGTATTGGGAGAATTTGGAGTAGATATATTAACCAACATGTTGAATGATATTTACAGCAGTGGATATTTACCCAGTGATATGCTGAGATCTGTATTTATAGCTATACCGAAAAGACCAGGAGCAATTGATTGTGAAGATTTTCGTACAATTAACCTTATAAACCATATCACTAAGCTTCTACTCAGAATCATGAGAAGAACCAAAAAGAAAATAAAAATAGAAATTAGTGAAGAACAGTATGGATTTGTGGAAGGAAAGGGCACAAACAATGCAATTTATACATTGCGGACACTAATAGAAAGGTCAATAGAGAAACAGAGAGACATATATTTGTGCTTCATAGATTATACTAAGGCATTTGATAAAGTAAAACATGATGAACTGATTAAAATGTTGGAAGATATCAACATTGATGGAAAAGATTTAAGAATAATAAAGAATGTTTACTGGAACCAAGTAGCAGCAATTAAAATGGGAAATAAAGAGGGTAGTTACGAATAGATAAAGCTAGGAGTACGACAAGGGTGTCTTGTCACCAGATCTTTTCTCCCTGTATAGCGAAGTAATAATGAGAGAAATCAAAGAGATGCCAGGAATACTAGTTGGAGGTTATAATATAAATAATATACGCTATGCAGATGACACAGTATTGGTGGCGGACAATTCAACAGACCTACAACAATTATTAGATGTTGTAGTAACAGAGAGTGCAAGGAAAGGACTCTCCTTGAATATCAAAAAAACAGTAACAATGGTAATATCAAAGAAAATGGTGACACCAAAATGTGACATAGAAATAGAAGGGAAAATCCTTAACCAAGTGGATAATTTTAGATACCTAGGGGCATTTATAACATCAGATGGAAGATGTACAACAGAGATTAGGAGCAGAATATGGCAGGCAAAAGCCGATTTAAGAAAATGAAGAGTATCTTATGCAATAAGTAGCTATCACTGAATGTAAGAAAGAGAGTGCTGAAATGCTATGTAGAACCAGTTTTGCTGTATGGCAGTGAATCTTGGAATGTAAATGAACAAATTAAGAAGAAATTAGAAGCAACAGAGATGTGGTTCCTGAGACGAATGTTGCGAATTCCTTGGACTGCCAGAGTAACTAACAACGACTGCCTGAAACAGGCTAATGAAACTAGAACATTATATACAACAATAAGACAGAGACAAACATCTTTCTTCGGTCACGTGATGAGAAGAGAGGCATTGGAGAACATCGTAACAACTGGAAAGATCGAGGGGAAGAGAGGCAGAGGCAGACCAAGAGAAATGATGCTGGATGGGTTGAGACGGTGGCATGGAGGAGTCAGCAGCAGAGTTGATCCAGAACGGCACTTGCTGATGATGATGATGATATCCGTGCACACAGAAGGTAATGTATACAAGTCTACATTTACTCGCGTACACAGAAGGTAATATATATAGGTCTACATATATCCCTGTACACAGAAGCTAATGTGTACAAATCTACATATATCCCTGTACATAGAAGCCATATACACAACCACTAATATCCCTGCACACAGAAAGCAACCCGTACAAACATACTGATATCCCCTTATTTTAGTCACAATGAAGCCACCCACCTATGATGTATGTAAGTGACAGACCTATGATATATGTGCGCAATGTATGTGTGTGTATGTTTGCTGGTAGCAAACGATAAGGTCTCAGGCGTGACAGCCTTGCCGCGGCCAGCCAAACCGGTTGTTCCTCAAGTGGCAAACCACACTTCACACAGCACTGCTACAGGCCTGGTTCCTTCTGTGGCCGGCCAGCCACCGTATCTGGTACATTTTCTTAAGCTACCGGAGAACAGCAGAGCTATGTGGGGGAAGGGCAGGGATGTGTCCTGGGAACAGACAAGGGAAAGTCGGTGAGGTAAGGGGTGGGGAAGGAGGGAGAAAAAAAGAGAGGGGGAGGAGAGAGAGAGAGAGAGGGGGGGGGCAGGCTTGCCAGATATCGTATGACACCAAACCATTAAATATATTGGTTGCACGGAGCTCTCAATGACAAACAATGAACAGAAACGTGAAACCCAGATGAACACTGAGGACAATAGAATGACACACTTAATCAGCAAAGGGATCCAATTCTCACCAGGCGCTCTTGTCTTCCTGAGAAGAATACGGAATGTATCAAGAAGAGATAAGATCAGAAATGAAGAAATCAGAACTAAAGTGGGGGTTATAGCAGCGCTAGATTTTATTAGAAGGCAGCAAGTCAAATGGTTTGGCCATGCAAGTAAGTTACCAACTAAAAGTAAACCACAAGCAATAATGTACAGTCCAGATGGAAGCAGAAGAGGCCTACCATGTAAACGATGGACAAGGGGAATAGCAGAGCCTATGGGAATATCGATAAATGAAGCCCATAAGCGGGCACTCTGCCGCTGTTTATTCTTCACCTCGACACCGCAAGGTACAAGAGGAACATGAGATGAGATCTTGTCGCTGCAGTCATGGGTTCGAATCCGTATCAAGGCGGATGTGTAATACTGGCCTGGGTGTCCAGGTGGAGCAAGGCTAACATGTGTACCAGGGCGTATCTTGGGAAGTCAAGGCGGCCGGTTTAGTATTGACTACATTACCCACCGAGTTGCGAGTGGTTGAATAGAATACTGATCTAGCATAATGTTCCCAGTGTCCCAGACGGAGTGTCAAAGGGTCCGTTACTGGCCTGTTCTTGTCACATCACCATGACTGACATGAGAACATGTCCCAGTCTAACCACTGACATGGCAACATGTCCCAGTCTAACCACTGACATGGCAACATGTCCCAGTCTAACCACTGACATAGCAACATGTCCCAGTCTAACCACTGACATGGCAACATGTCCCAGTCTAACCACTGACATGGCAACATGTCCCAGTCTAACCACTGACATGGCAACATGTCCCAGTCTAACCACTGACATGGCAACATGTCCCAGTCTAACCACTGACATGGCAACATGTCCCAGTCTAACCACTGACATGGCAACATGTCCCAGTCTAACCAATGACATGGCAACATGTCCCAGTCTAACCAATGACATGGCAACATGTCCCAGTCTAACCACTGACATGGCAGAATGTCCCAGTCTAACCACTGTCATGGCAGAATGTCCCAGTCTAACCACTGACATGGCAACATGTCCCACTCTAACCACTGACATGGCAACATGTCCCAGTCTACCCACTGACATAGCAAAATGTCCCAGTCTAACCACTGTCATGGCAAAATGTCCCAGTCTAATCACTGACATGGCAAAATGCCCCAGTCTAATCACTGACATGGCAAAATGTCCCAGCCTAACCACTGACATGGCAACATGTCCGAGTCTAACCACTGACATGGCAAAATATCCCAGTCAAACCACTGACATGGCAAAATGTCCCAGTCTAACCAGTAATATGGCAAAATATCCCAGTCTAATCACTGACATGGCAAAATATCCCAGTCTAACCACTGACCTGGCAAAATGTCCCAGTCTAACCAGTAATATGGCAAAATATCCCAGTCTAACCACTGACCTGGTAAAATGTCCCAGTCTAAACACTGACGTAGCAAAATGTCCTAGTCTAACCACTGACGTAGCAAAATGTCCTAGTCTAACCAATGACATGGCAACATGTCCCAGTCTAACCACTGACATGGCAGAATGTCCCAGTCTAACCACTGACATGGCAAAATGTCCCAGTCTAACACTGACGTAGCAAAATGTCCTAGTCTAACCACTGACATGGCAAAATATTCCAGTCTAACCTGTAATATGGCAAAAACATCCCAGTCTAACCAGTGACATGGCAAAATGTCCCAGTCTAACCACTGACATAGCAAAATGTCCCAGTCTAACCACTGATGTAACAAAATGTCCCAGTCTAACCACTGACATGACAAAATGTCATAGTCTAACCAGTGATATAGCAAAATGTCCCGTCTAACCAGTAATATGGTAAAATATCACAGTCTAACCAGTGATATGGCAAAATGTCCCAGTCTAACCACTGACATAGCAAAATGTCCCAGTCTAACCACTGACATGGCAAAATATCCCAGCCTAACCACTGTGTAGCAAAATGTCACAACCTAATGCTGACTTTGTAATGTGTCTCAGCCTAACCAGTGACATGACACAATGTTCCAGTCTAACCACTGACGTGACACAGTGTCCCAGTCTAACACTGACATGATACAGTGTCCCAGCCTAACCAGTGACACGACACAATGTCCCACTCTAACCACTGACATGACACAATGTCCCAGTCTAACACTGACATGATACAGTGTCCCAGTCTAATCACTGATGACATGATACAGTGTCCCAGTCTAACCACTGACATGACACAATGTCCCAGTCTAACCACTGATATGATACAGTGCCCCAGTCTAACCAGTGACATGATACAAAGTCCAATTCTAACCACTAGGTAAAATGTCCCAATCCAACCACTTAGTGGTCAGATACCCCAATACCCTTACATGATGAGTTACCTCAATGTCAACTCCTATGGTTCAAACATGACAATGAGAACCTTTCATATGGTGAAATATCACAATGTCAACTCTTTAAAAAAAAAGTCACTTAAAAGTCCACAGGGGTCGACTTCATTGCACTGAGTTTTATCCCATATGGCTCTGTCTCTTTTCGCAGCGCGGAAATCATCGCACAAAGCACAAACTCCACAGCTCTAGCGACAACTCACAGGAGTCTCCAAAAAATTTCACTCATGAACCGAAGGAATCGAACCCACAATCTTCGGAGCTCGAGTCAAACGGCTTGACCACTTCACCACGGAGACTCCCACCAATGTCAACTCTCATATGGTCAAATATCACAATGTCAACTCTCACATGGTCAAATACCACAATGTCAACTCTCACATGGTCAAATACCATAATATATATCAACGCTCACATGGTCAAATATCACAATGTCAACTCTCACATGGTCAAATACCACAATGTCAACTCTCACATGGTCAAATATCACAATGTCAACTCTCATATGGACAAATGCTACAATGTCAACAATCATATGGTCAAATACTACAATGTCAACCCTCACATGCTCAAATATCATTATGTCAACTCTCACATGATCAAACACCACAATGTCAATTCTCACATGGTCAAATACTACAAAGTCAACCCTCACATGCTCAAATATCACAATGTCAACTCTCACATGATCAAACACCACAATGTCAATTCTCACATGGTCAAATACTACAAAGTCAACCCTCACATGCTCAAATATCACAATGTCAACTCTCACATGCTCAAATACCACAATGTAAATTTTCAAATATAACAATTTCAACTTTCAAATAGTCAAATATCGCAATGTCAACTCTCACATGGTCAAATACCATAATGTCAACTCTCAGATAGTCAAATATCGTAATGTCAACTCTCACGTGACCACACGAATGACTGACTATAAACAACAAATCAAGCAACTGTATAAAATCAACCTTAACCAAATCAAGTAATAAAACAACGACCAACAAGGGTCAACTGGCCTGAGCCGGCACACACATATACGCACCCCTATGCGAAGCTGCCCGGCACGGCACTACAGTACGGCACGTCTAGTAAGCTCAACCCTGCCGACACCGAAGATAACTAACCGTAGAAAAGAAAACCGTCAGACAAGTCAATCATCATATATCTCAGGTAAGGCGTGCACGCCTGACTTGTAAGCAAAGAATTCCCCCAGTCACGTGACCTCCCGGACTACCATCTCGACAAACGGGTAGCGGAGCAAGTCTAAACCTATCTAAACCTTACCACCTTAGTCACTGCAGCCACCCTCCCACAAACCAGGTGACACACAATTTGACAACGGCAGCGTCGGGGAGTTCAGAGTTCACCGGGCTGTGAATAATGTTATGTGGAAGGCGTTGCAACCTGCATTCTTCTCTGGCCCAGATATAGGTATGACGTCGCCGCCTATGGTGTTCTGTGATAAACATTCACGCTTGGTCAACTGTATACCACCACAACCAGTTCCCGTGGTAATATATGGATTAATGGGAATGTTCTTAAACAAGTGAATCTGTTCAACTATCTAGGAACAGTCATACCATCTGATGCGAGGTGCCTTGAAGAGATTAGAAGAAGAAGAAGAAGAAGAAGAAGAAGAAGAAGAAGAAGAAGAAGAAGAAGAAGAAGAAGAAGAAGAAGAAGAAGAAGCGGAGGAGGAGGACAGGTAAGGAAGGACATTATGGCAAGAGATAAAATCAACAAAAAAGTACCACAAACACTTGCAATAAAGAAAAACGTTACCGAATGAGATAAGAGGAGACTATTTGGGTACTTGCCTTCGGCCATACAGAGAGGCAACTCCTGGTTAAAGACTACTGCAGGGATACAGTGGGGTCGTGTTCCAACAAGACGGGTTACATGTGGGCGTACAACATCAACTGATGGGCTGGGTGAAGTCTGTGTGGACGCACCATGAACTGAATTGATTTGAGTCAAGAACCGACATCATAGGACTCGGAATATTCCTATACGTGCTCCGTTCTCATCTGCAACAGTCAACGACGAGCCCCAATACCAGTGGCACCAGTAGCAGTCTGATTGTGTGTCCGTCTATCCTTCCCTCGAAGTCCCGTGCGTCGGCCAGATCCTCTGGTCAGTCACCGCCGCACCATTCTCTCCAGGCTATATATATCTATATGTTATTGGGCACTGTACACGCAATCCCACATATGCCATATTGTGCACCAATACCCCACTCAGCATTGCATTCCGAGCTAATCTGCTCGTTTCCCATCACACCAGCATGTCCTGGGGGAACAAATCAGACAGTGTTGCAGACTCCTGACACACGACTTTTAGTGTGGAGATGCCACTTCATAGTGGCGATATTTTTCTCTTTTTTCTGTGGCCATCCAATGCTTCGTCTGTCTCTAATTGCGAAAAACAATTTATGAATCGCCCACAAGGACGGAATCTTTGGCAACTTGTAAATGTGACAAATGACAACACACGAATCTTCTGTAATAACACCTCTGTAACGTATGAATCCTAGAATATGACACGCCGGATATCCTCACTAGTTATTGGTTAACAGAAGCGATGTCGCGGAACTCGGACCCCGCTAACGAGTGCCCCGGATTACCTCTTATGGGCAACAATCACCTTCGGATTAATAAGACTGTGAGGGTAAAACTGAGGTGGCTGACTAGTCACAGGACTATCATTCTGAGCCGGTGATGGACCCTACTATATCTTCTCCTTGAGGTTGAACGGGGTGGGGGTAATGGTGAAACCGAAGGAACGAACTGTGGTTGGATACACATCTAACACTCCGCCAATCCAAGGTTACACCACAAAGAAGGTTTCCGCCACAAAGAAGTTACGTTTCCACACAAAGGTGAAATCTAACAGATGAATATCTCTGCCTGGTGATAAAACGCTATAAAGTCAATTAAAACAAACAGACTCGACTCGATGTGCATTCAAACCCATAACCGCTAGACCGGCACGCCAGCGACTAGCCAGAGCGCTATCGCAGTTCCCAACAGACTCAATACCCGAGTAGAACTTGCACTCCTGATCGTTAGGCGTGCCCAATATTTGGCCGATCAAATTAGTTAATGTTATTGTTTACAGGACACAACAATCAATCTCCACATTTATTGGCTGTTTGTGTTTTTTTGTTCTAAACAATAGAACCCGTATGTGGAAAGGATGAGATTGCGGGGGATTGGTAGAATCTCAAAACTGAAAGGGAAGACCAGGAGAACTTTCAATCAAGATAGCGGTGGGAACGATTAGTAGTGTGACTCTTCGCTGGCCGTTGAACGAGAGGATGGTGCGCATATGGGAATGTCCTGAGTGATGCCAATTCTTAGCTCAACTAAACAACATAAATTTCTAGACAAATTTTATGTTCAATAACTTACCATTGCTGTCTGATCGTCCGAAGCTCATATCATTGTGGAAACCAACGCAAAGCCGTCTGCTTCCACATAACCTGGGACTGCTGACTCGAACCCGATATCGGCATTGTGAAACAGCGTTCACTACCCTCAAACCACAGAGGCCAACATTTGGCCAGTATGTGACAAGATATAATAAGATTTTGTTACAGGCAAGATGACCGACGACATTGCACCGGGTTCTACCCCATATGACACGGAGTTCTGTTCGCAGAGCGACCGGTCGAAATCGTGGCACAGAGCACGAACTCCATAGCTCCAGTGACGACCTCCACAGGTCTCTGGAAAAACTGCATTCTTGTACCGAACGACGGTACCGCGAAAACAAACACAAGACCTTGAGTTGAGTCAACCACATCACAGCACTCAGGACACTCCCATTCATGCTCCGTCCTCATCTTCAACAGCCAGCGAAGAGCCCCAATACTAATAGTATCAGCAGCAGTCTGATTATGTGTCCGTCTGGCCTTTTCTCGGAGTCCTGAGTGTCGGCCACATCCTCTGGTCTCTCCCTACAGCACCATTCTTCCCAGGCCCTAATGATCCATCTGTTTATCTGCACTATATACACGATCCAAAAGGGCCATGACGAAAGGCCCTACACAGCTAAAGGGTCTTATCATGCACACCACAAGACCAAATACAATATAATAAGGTACACAATATAATCGGTTGGTAATATACAACAGTGTACTCACTAGATGTGGCAATATCTGTTCGGCAGGAAGCATACAGCACTGCACCAACTAGACGTGACAATGTATGGTGGGCCGGCGACAGCTGCACATAACGTGCATATGTTGGGGGCTGCCACGTGGCTGTTTAATCTTGCCTTCACCAGCAAAAATCAACCTCAACTCACGTCAAGTTGCCGCTGAATGTAACGTCGGTCGATCTCGGGCTACAGGCTGATGGGCCAGGTTGGAAACCCTCGAGGCCTGTGAGTTTGTTACTGTTGCTACACCGCCCTCTGTTGTTCTCACCCCCCCCCCCCCCCCCACGATTTACAGAAATATCACAGTTACGGAAGGCATGAGGCCATTAGGAAATATCACAAAACAAATTTACACGTACTTTTCTTATCACTTGTTGAGGAAGTCTTGCGGCCATTAAGACAACTCACAAACAAATTTACAGCACTGATTACTGCTCACAAAATTAGAAGAAAGAAACAGACATTGGAGGACAAACTAGACACATACACACTGGAACTGTAGTTACTATACCGGAGTTGAACCTGTCACTTCCAAATGTCGAAAGCGCCTCACTGCAGCAGCAAGTGTACTTTCCATGCATGGCGGACGTCGCACAGCTGTTTTTTTTCCCGTGTAGCCACGCGCTTTCATCATTTGGGGGAGACAGGTTCGAATCCCGGTACAGTTACTATATGTTCCAACTTGTATGTTATCTAGCGTGTCCTTTAATGTTAGCTTTTTTCTTCTACCTCGATGAGCGCTAATCAATACTTGCAAATTTGTTTTAATGATTTGAATTGTTGTGAAGCTGATCTTCTACACGTTTTCATAATTTTAGTTATTGTGAAGCTGATCTTCTACACGTTTTCATGATCTGTGATGTTGTAAAGGTGATCTTCTACATGTTTTCATGATCTGTGTTGTAAAGCTGATCTTCTGCATATTTTCATGATCTGTGTTGTTGTTGTATGTTAGTTTAGTTGTCTGTCCATCAAGAATCATGATGACTATTCATTTCATCCAGTGGGTTGAAAGTATGGAGCCGTGAGTTCTAAGATGACTGATAAAGCCTATTCTGGCTCGAAATGTTTTTTGACAATGTGGGTAAAGAATGCTTGACGTTCCAGGAGGAGGAACTCCTGCAAAGGTTTTTATGTCCAGCCTTTTTTTTCCACAGCTCTTGCAGTTCTGGTTGCTTCACCAATGACTGCACCCTTGTACGCCACGAATTTCGGTCTTTGGCAGCAGTCTCCCAGGTGTCAGGATGAATTCCAAAAGCTTTTAGTGAGATCTTCAGTGTCCTTAAAGCGTTTCCTCTGACCGTCTTGGGAGCGTTTACCACAACGAAGCTCACCGTAAAATATTCGTTTAGGAAGCCTAGTGCTGTCCTGTACACACCAACTGACAATAATGTACTGTTCTTACAAACCTGCTGACAATAACGTACTGTCCTTTACAAACCTGCCGACAACAGACAATTTACTGTCATATAACACCATGCATAATACATAATAATAATAGAAAGAATTGAACATTAGAGCAAAATAAATTGAGCATGAACAGCGTGCGTGTCTCTACATTCCATCGCTGAGTGAGGTAACTGTCTGAATATCTTATCTCTATATTAGGCCTGCGTAGGCGTGGCAGAGTGGTTATCACACTTGTCTACTGGCCCGCTGTTTTTTCTTTTGGCGTTTGAATCCCCTTCATGACATGGATATTTTCAATGACTTGCGCTCCCAGATCGACCTAGCCTATAATGGGTACCAAGGAATATTATGGGAAGTAAAGTCAGATGGCATAATACTGGTCACATCGCCCATCGAGTGCCATTTGGTCTAATAACATAGAGCCAGGACCTGTTAGATAACGTGCTGCCCTCCGACAAGAGTACTGGAGTGTACAACACTGGCGAGAAGAGGAAGCGGCAGACCCAGTACAACAGTGATGAAACAGAGATACGAAGGTGGCACTAAGACAAGCAACAATGGAATGCCGTGATCAGGAACCTTCATGACCAGCCCAGGGGATGCTGATGATAATATTGTGTCTTGTATGTTTTCCCTGTACAGTGAAAGTATTTTCAGAAATATTGAAGATATGGAAGGAATCAACATTGGGGGAACGATGCATCAATAACATTAGATATGCAGATGATACAGTCTTGATTGCAGACAATGAACAGGACCTGCAAAATTTAGTAGATGCGATTGTTACACACAGTGAACAACTAGGGTTAGAATTAAATTGTAAAAAGACACAGATTATGGTCGTCACTAGGAAGGACGAAATACCACAATGTAATATACAAGTAAATGGGAATATTCTTCAACAAGTGAGCAGGTACAATTATCTCGGAACAGTAATAACATCTGATGGGAGATGCCTTGAAGAGATTAGAACAAGAATCGCCATGGCAAAAGTAGCCTTTAGCAAGATGAAAAACATATTGACCAATAAAAAGATGTCAATTGAAACGAGAAAAAGAGTGTTGAGATGCTACATTGAACCTGTACTTTTGTATGGATGTGAAGCGTGGACAATGAGCAGTCAGGCTGAGAAACATCTGATGGCTGTAGAGATGTGGTTTCTGAGGAAAATGCAAAGAATACCATGGACAGCCAGAAAGACCAATGAACAAGTCCTTCAAGAAACAAATGAAGATCGTAAATTGATTAGAGAAATTAGACGTAGACAGTCAAAATTTTTTGGGCATGTTATGAGAAGAAATGGATTGGAGAATTTGGTGACAACTGGTAAGATCGAGGGGAACAGACCAAGGGGAAGACCTAGAAGCAAGTACATGGATGGCTTGGCCTTGTGGCATGGTCGAGACAGAAACACGGAGCTGATCCACGACTCTGGTGATCGAGTGAGATGGCAGAACATGACCGCCCACGCTTACCGGCATGGCACATGATGGATGGATGGATGGATGTTTAACCTACCCAGGATCACAACCTAGGCTGGTCGTCTCACCACCTCTCCAAGACCTGCTGTAGCTAGTTAAATTAAGGTTTTCTCAGTATACAGCAGAATACAAGTCAACGTGACTACATGGTGCAATCAGTCACACAGCAGAGTACAAGTCAACGTGACTACATGTTGCAATCAGTCACACAACAGAATACAAGTCAACGTGACTACATGTTGCAATCAGTCACACAGTAGAATACAAGTCAACATAACTGCATGTTGCAATCAGTCACACAGCAGAGTAGAAGTCAACGTGACTACATGTTGCAATCAGTCACACAGCAGAGTACAAGACAACGTGACTACATGGTGCAATCAGTCACACAACAGAATACAAGTCAACGTGACTACATGGTGCAATCAGTCACACAACAGAATACAAGTCAACGTGACTACATGGTGCAATCAGTCACACAACAGAATACAAGTCAACGTGACTACATGGTGCAATCAGTCACACAACAGAATACAAGTCAACGTGACTACATGGTGCAATCAGTCACACAACAGAATACAAGTCAACGTGACTACATGTGGCAATCAGTCACACAACAGAATACAAGTCAACGTGACTACATGTTGCAATCAGTCACACAGCAGAATACAAGTCAACGTGACTACATGTTGCAATCAGTCACACAGTAGAATACAAGTCAACGTGACTACATGTTGCAATCAGTCACACAGCAGAATACAAGTCAACGTGACTGCATGTTGCAATAAGTCACACAGCAGAGTACAAGTCAACGTGACTACATGTGGCAATCAGTCACACAGCAGAATACAAGTCAACGTGACTGCATGTTGCAATCAGTCACACATCACAGTACAAGTCAACTTCCCTCCAACCAGTCACGCCAAACCGGTACAAGGCAACGTGCCCCCCCCCCCCCCCCGTCACGACAACATCACACATCACGGTACAAGCCTACACACCCAAGCCTGCATGCCCCAACAAGTCGAGATTGAATGACATAGCAGGGTAAATGCCAACGTCACTACATGTCCCAACAAAGTTATAAAGGGAAACCCATCGCCCTCTCTTGTGAAGTATTACTTTTCTAGTTAAATATCTACAACACAAAACCTTCACATTAACGTAAACTCCTATTATCCTTATCAATTCATGCCCCCTAACTCCCCCCCCTCTCTCTCATACAAAATCATTTACGGTATTCCCAGCCATAGCAAATTCCTGCCATCTCTCCCGGATCAACTGATTCAATCCGACACCTACCCGTTGCTCCAGCTAACAAAAGCTAGAATCTTACTACAACAAAAGCCAGATTCCTAATTTTTAACACCAGCCTGAATCTTACTTATCAAAAGCCCAAATAATTCTGTATCAAAAGCCCGAACATTTTTTTGTAACAAAAGCCCGAATCCTTGTGCAGCAAATACCATCTTTAAACACAAAAGAAACAAACAATATGTGGCACGATTTATTGCCTGGCATATTTCGCTGCATCTCGTCAGGTGCATACTGCGGAGTTATTTATTTATTTAACCTTACTAAAGTGAACAGATAAATAATTTTATTTTTTTAAGTTGCATATCCCTTACAGGACGTTGCAGTCAACACCAGCATTTTTCAGCCGATGTTGATGTTCTTGACAAGATTACGCTCAGTAGTTTGCCATTGCTTTCTGAGCGACCGGCTCAATACCCCATAAGTAACCAACGTGACACGATCCGCTGCCGAATCTCGCGCAGCTGTGATCCTCATGTGGATATACGGGATAACGAAGATAGTCGTTAACTCCTTGGCCAGGGAGACCGGCATATCAATAATACTGTGGATTAAACACTTAAAACATATATTCACTGGCATTGTTCGAATGGGGAACATTTGTTATCCCCACAGTAATCGTGGCACTGTGGCGAAGAGGTTACAAATGTAATTCGTAATCCCGTATACCGCCTTCCGTCAGTTTTCATACAATGCTATGAGTGCCGGTCGTTCAGTAAACTATGGCAAACTACTGAAGGATTAAAACTTGCCCTGGAATCACAACCGGCCAAAGAATGCTGGAGTTGACTGCTACGTCCTGTAAAGGATGTGCAAATGACTTTTTGATTTGTTTTGTCTGCACAAAACTGGTTGGAGCAGCCTAATTGCTAAGATCTCAATATAATTTAGCAATCATGTATTATTCGCCGAATGCAGTATACGAAACGCTCTTTCTTTGTTAACTGTATGATCGTACTTTATGAGCTGTTGAGAAATCGACGAGGAGGGCGTGTTATAGTCTGACGACTACCAAGGGGTGCCTGAAGACTATCAACTCTCCTTTCCACCCACACTGGTGCGTTTATTCGATTTGTAATTCTAATAAAATAAATAACTCTAATAATAAAATCCATCTTACTGTATCAAACGCCCGAATCTTAATGTATTGAAAGCCCGAATATTACAGCAGCATAAGCCCGAAGCCACGTAAGCCGAAGCCGGGGATCTGAGTGTAACAAAAGCTCGAATTTACGCCAGCAAACAAGTCGCGCTTGAGCAAGCTGTGTCAACAGCCACGGCTTTGAAGTCCATTGAAGCGAGAAGCATCAGTCCAAGCATGCACATATTCCATCTACATCCACTTGTAACCAGGTCTTTTGTTTCACGTAAGGTCTGCCCCACCCATCTTGCATAACATCTTTACCGTCTATAGCAGGGACTCCGCAAATAGTTGGGCGTTTCTTTCCGTCTGTACTTCTCGATAGTGCATAGTAAGTTATTTTCTTCCCTCTGTCTCTATAGAGTTAGTTATGGTCTTCCTTCTATCCAGAGTACTCTCTAGAGTAGAGTAAGCTATTTCCTTCCCTCTGTCCCTCACTATAGATTATATTAATTTATTTCCTTCCCTCTATCCCTCACTATAGTGTAGAGTAAGTTATTTCCTTCCCTCTGTCCCTCAATATAGTGTAGGGTAAGTTATTTCCTCCCCTCTGTCCCTCACTATAGTGTATAGTAAATTATTTCCTCCCCTCTGTCCCTCACTATTTTTTTTTTTTAAAGCATATCCTTAGCTGTCAACACCAGCATCTTTCAGCTGTATGTTGATCTCTTGGCAAGATTACGCTCAGTAGTTTGCCATTGCTTTCTGAGCGGCCGGCTCACATACCCCGTAAGTTACCGACGCGATTCGAACCACTGCTGATTTGAACCGTCATCACATTACTTGACGAGAGTATACGAGATTACGGAGAAAAGTCATAACCTCTAAGCCACGAAGCCGGCTGTCCCTCACTATAGTGTAGGGTAAATTATTTTCTTCCCTCTGTCCCTCAATATAATGTAGAGTACGTTACTTCCTTCCCTCTGTCCATCTCTGTAGAGTACTGTAAGTTATTTCATACCCTCTCTCTCGTGTAGAGTAAGTTCTGTGCTTCTTTCTGTCCCTCTCTATAGAGTAGATAGGGCTGTTTACTATCGGGTGCATCCATGCAAGTACACACACACACACACACACAGCTGTGTTTATTTGTCGGGCCATAGTAGATCCGAGAGAGAGAGAGCAGACAGAGAGAGAGAGAGAGAGAGAGAGAGAGAGAGAGAGAGAGAGAGAGAGAGAGCAGACAGACAGAGAGAGAGAGAGAAAATGAACGAAACGACGTTACCTTTAAAGAGTTAAGAATTGGACTGACAGGTCCGTCTGGCATTCTGTCCTTCTTATCTCTCTGCTCTCATACATTATTTCATTCAAACACCACTTATGAAGCTATTTAGACAACAACGACAACAGAAACAATATATGCATGTAATCAACACACGAAAAATGTGCAATAATCAACACATGAAAAATGTGCAATAATCAACACACGAAAAATTTGCAATAATCAACACACGAAAAATGTGCAATAATCAACACACGAAAAATGTGCAATAATCAACACACGAAAAATGTACAATAATCAACACACGAAAAATGTGCAATAATCAACACATGAAAAATGTGCAATAATCAACACATGAAAAATGTGCAATAATCAACACATGAAAAATGTGCAATAATCAACACATGAAAAATGTGCAATAATCAACACATGAAAAATGTGCAATAATCAACACATGAAAAATGTGCAATAATCAACACACGAAAAATGTGCAATAATCAACACACGAAAAATGTGCAATAATCAACACACGAAAAATGTGCAATAATCAATCACACATGACTCACTAATACTAAGTTTTGACATGGCAATTATAAGTTGTTAAGGTAGGGTGTAATGTACCACAATTAGGAGAATGTTTACTATACTAATTATCTTTTGAGATAATTATTATCACGTATTTTTTTTTCTTGTTAAAAGGGGCATGTAGTCTGTACTGAGTGTTCAGATAGGTTGTGATTTTATGTGTAGGGATTGGTGGTGTATTTGATGTCGTGTGTAAGATTGTTGCACAGCAGAGCTGCAGGGTATGCTGAGCTTGATTAGAGAGAGAGACAGAGATAGAGAGATAGAGAAAGAGAGACAGAGACAGAGAGACAGACAGAGAAACAGTGAGAGAGAGACAGAGACAGAGAGACAGAGAAACAGAGAGAGAGAGAGACAGACAGAGAAACAGTGAGAGAGAGAGACAGGTAGAGACAGTGAGAGCAACAGAGAGAGAGACAGAGAGAAAAAAGAGACAGAGAGAAAGACAGAGACATACACAGAGACATATATAGAGAGACTCATAGATATATAAAGAGACTGAGAGACAAAGAATGATAGAGAGAGAGAGAGAGACAGAGTGACATAGAGACAGACAGAGATAGAGACAGCGAGACATATAGAGAGACAGAGGGAGACACAGAGAGAACAAAGACCAAACTTTATTCTCCAAATATAAAGATTTGAGCATCCAGAACAATGAATGGGGGGGGGGGGGGAAGGGTAAGAGAGAAAATAAGAGAAATATATATGGATGAATGGTGAGAGAAATAGAGAGTGAGAGAGAGAGAGAGAGAGAGAGAGAGAGAGAGAGAGAGAGAGAGAGAGAGAGAGAGAGAGAGAGAACAACGACCAGTCGACATACCTGCACAGAGCACAGACAACATCCACTGTGTGCATCCGGCCAGTATCTGAAAGAAAAGACAGAGGTAGACCGTGGTTACCTGGTGACCGGCGGAGTCCTAATGCTCGTGCACGTGTACACAGATCACAGCTACCTCAACAACACTACATCACATCCCAGGGGTGCCACCGTGGCCAAGTGGCTACCTGATCACAGCTACCTCAACAACACTACATCACATCCCAGGGGTGCCACCGTGGCCAAGTGGTTACCTGATCACAGCTACCTCAACAACACTACATCACATCCCAGGGGTGCCACCGTGGCCAAGTGGTTACCTGATCACAGCTACCTCAACAACACTACATCACATCCCAGGGGTGCCACCGTGGCCAAGTGGCTACCTGATCACAGCTACCTCAACAACACTACATCACATCCCAGGGGTGCCACCGTGGCCAAGTGGTTACCTGATCACAGCTACCTCAACAACACTACATCACATCCCAGGGGTGCCACCGTGGCCAAGTGGTTACCTGATCACAGCTACCTCAACAGCACTACATCACATCCCAGGGGTGCCACCGTGGCCAAGTGGTTACCTGATCACAGCTACCTCAACAACACTACATCACATCCCAGGGGTGCCACCGTGGCCAAGTGGCTACCTGATCACAGCTACCTCAACAACACTACATCACATCCCAGGGGTGCCATCGTGGCCAAGTGGTTACCTGATCACAGCTACCTCAACAACACTACATCACATCCCAGGGGTGCCACCGTGGCCAAGTGGTTACCTGATCACAGCTACCTCAACAACACTACATCACATCCCAGGGGTGCCACCGTGGCCAAGTGGCTACCTGATCACAGCTACCTCAACAACACTACATCACATCCCAGGGGTGCCACCGTGGCCAAGTGGCTACCTGATCACAGCTACCTCAACAACACTACATCACATCCCAGGGGTGTCACCGTGGCCAAGTGGTTACCTGATCACAGCTACCTCAACAACACTACATCACATCCCAGGGGTGCCACCATGGCCAAGTGGTTACCTGATCACAGCTACCTCAACAACACTACATCACATCCCAGGGGTGTCACCGTGGCCAAGTGGCTACCTGATCACAGCTACCTCAACAACACTACATCACATCCCAGGGGTGCCACCGTGGCCAAGTGGTTACCTGATCACAGCTACCTCAACAACACTACATCACATCCCAGGGGTGCCACCGTGGCCACCTGATCACAGCTACCTCAACAACACTACATCACATCCCAGGGGTGCCACCGTGGCCAAGTGGTTACCTGATCACAGCTACCTCAACAACACTACATCACATCCCAGGGGTGCCACCGTGGCCAAGTGGTTACCTGATGACAGCTACCTCAACAACACTACATCACATCCCAGGGGTGCCACCGTGGCCAAGTGGCTACCTGATCACAGCTACCTCAACAACACTACATCACAGCCCAGGGGTGCCACCGTAGCCAAGTGGTTACCTGATCACAGCTACCTCAACAACACTACATCACAGCCCAGGGGTGTCACCGTGGCCAAGTGGTTACCTGATCACAGCTACCTCAACAACACTACATCACAGCCCAGGGGTGCCACCGTAGCCAAGTGGTTACCTGATCACAGCTACCTCAACAACACTACATCACAGCCCAGGGGTGTCACCGTGGCCAAGTGGCTACCTGATCACAGCTACCTCAACAACACTACATCACAGCCTAGGGGTGCCACCGTAGCCAAGTGGTTATCTGATCACAGCTACCTCAACAACACTACATCACAGCCCAGGGGTGCCACCGTAGCCAAGTGGTTACCTGATCACAGCTACCTCAACAACACTACATCACAGCCCAGGGGTGCCACCGTAGCCAAGTGGTTACCTGATCACAGCTACCTCAACAACACTACATCACAGCCCAGGGATGTCACCGTGGCCAAGTGGTTACCTGATCACAGCTACCTCAACAACACTACATCACAGCCCAGGGGTGCCACCGTAGCCAAGTGGTTACCTGATCACAGCTACCTCAACAACACTACATCACAGCCCAGGGGTGCCACCGTAGCCAAGTGGTTACCTGATCACAGCTACCTCAACAACACTACATCACAGCCCAGGGGTGTCACCGTGGCCAAGTGGCTACCTGATCACAGCTACCTCAACAACACTACATCACAGCCCAGGGGTGTCACCGTGGCCAAGTGGCTACCTGATCACAGCTACCTCAACAACACTACATCACAGCCCAGGGGTGCCACCGTAGCCAAGTGGTTACCTGATCACAGCTACCTCAACAACACTACATCACAGCCCAGGGGTGTCACCGTGGCCAAGTGGCTACCTGATCACAGCTACCTCAACAACACTACATCACAGCCCAGGGGTGTCACCGTGGCCAAGTGGCTACCTGATCACAGCTACCTCAACAAAACTACATCACAGCCTAGGAGTGTCACCGTGGCCAAGTGGCTACCTGATCACAGCTACCTCAACAACACTACATCACAGCCCAGGGGCTCACCGTGGCCAAGTGGTTGTGCCTCCTGCCTCGCGCTACAAAGGTCATGTGTTCGTACTCGGACTCACTCATTCAGTTCACAAATACGAGGGGGCTTCAGATGAAAACCTTTTTTGTTTCTTGGTGGTGGTGGTGGTTAATATATTCTTCATTCTTTCCATCTCTTTCTTGATTTCTGGATATTATCTAATTTTACAATCTGGCCAAGTGTTCCTACATTCCACGTACCAACGGTAGAGTATTTATAACATTTACTTGGCATAAAGTTGCTTGATGACAATCGGGCATCACCTGTAGCACATGATGCTCCCTACCGGACGATGAGACTCCCCTGGAATCCCCATTAAGGCCGTTATCTTGTTCAATATTATTTCGAAGCATGATTATCTTGGGAAAATACGGCGGTGGTTTCCCCTTGACTTCCGCAAACTTCAGAAAAAGGCAGTCGTTTTTTGTTTGTTTTGGCCACGTTATGAGAAGACAACAATTGGAAAATGTGACAACCGGAAAGATTTTCGGTTGTTGTCACAACCGGAAAGATTTGCGGAAAGAGAGATAGGGGAAGACAGCGTGAGAAAATTTTTGACAGTCTAGTGTCATGTCACGGAAGGGAGTGAACACACGAATTAACCCATGACGTCGGAGATCGTAATTTGTGGAGAGGCATGATCTCCCCCGCCAGCTGGCAAGGCACTGGATGATGATAATGAAAATATTCTCAAAAAGTTCAGAACAAATGTATCATTTTTCGATGTAGTAATCACTCCAGCGCCCCTAAAATGCTTGGATTCCTGTAGAAAAATCGACTCTCGTGTCACTAGTCGGCGTGCCTGACCCAGTAGTGAACAGTCTGTCATAGAGGTCACACCGTTTTGAAACTTCCTACTCCACTCACACATTTGCTGGACTGACAGGCATGCATCACCATATTGGACCTTTATTAGCCGATGAATTTCTAAACGTTCACTACTTAACTGATCAAAAAACAGATAACAGAATGCTGTTCCTCTTTGGTGCGTGTCAAAAGTGGGGCGGCCATCTTTACATTGTCCTAATGATGTCACCGTGTTAGTCTGCACCGTGATGTCACATGCCTAACCCTCTTGACATCCTTAACAACAATGTTGACAGGTTACAAGACAGTGGCATGGTTATCATAATTTCCATCACACTTCTAAGGGTTTCATTTTTTCGTACAAAAAGAACGGACTAAATTTCGAGTGATGTGATAACAACTGCGCCGCGGTGCAAGCTAAACAGGTATTTCCGGTCGTCAGAAGCGGTCCCCCTTTCCCGAGTATTTCGACCCTTTACTACCATGGCACTCTCTGGGGGAGGCCACCCAAGTCATGGCTCCGAGTGTCTTTCTCCTGTCAATTCGTACTCGTTTCGAGACGCTTGGTTAGTTTTTCCATTTGTCCCACGCATGCGCATTATGCCTACTCCCAAGCCAGTCCACCCTCCAAGTCATTACTAACGGGCGTCCAGCGCCCGGGGGGTGCCCACAGGTGCAATACACGAGCAGGATGTGAGCATGGAGATAGATGGCCAACTGTATAGCTAAAGCTGTACATTCGACACGAAACCAGGGCAATTAGAAAACTACAGCTGTATATTTGACATGGGATCATGAAGGAAAGAACTTTATTTTCAAAGGGTAACAAATTGGGCATGCAGGCCCGTCTTACATTCGGCCCTTCCAATCACTCATCTTTTGTTCACCAATAGTGCATGATACATTCACAAAGGGGAGAAAAAAAACATTGTTAAATGAATGTTGTAAACATAAACATGTTATGAGACACATCCCCTACCAACCCACACCCCCGACCTCCAGGCACACATACATGTCCCCAACCATCCCGCACCCATCCACCCACCCCGCACCCACACACATCCACCCACACACATACATCCAATTCCACCCACACACACAACCCAGGCACACATACATGCACCAACCCACCCATCCCCTACACATCATCCCACCTACACACACCTCCTATAACCCACACACATTCACCCACCCACATATCCTCCACCACCCACCCACCAACCCCCAACCACCCAGCCAAGCACAATCCTCCAACCACACATCCCCAACCCCCACATACATCTCCCCGCCAACCCACACACACTTGCAGCACCCACCCACACATCCCCACTCACACATACCCCACCCACACAACCTCCCCCACCCACTCACACATCCCGCACCCATCCCCCAACCTACACACACACATCCCTCACACCCCAACCCCCAAACATCTCCTGATCCACCAACACATCCCCCATCCACCCACACATACATCTCCGACCCATCCCCCACCAACACACATTCCCCACACCACCTACAGATCCCACTACCCACCAACACCCACACACCTCCACTCACCCAAACACATCCCCCACCCACACACACATCCCTGATCCATACACACATTCCCACCCAGCTGCGCATTTTCCCACCCATCTTCGCATCCCGCCACCAACACCCCCACTCACATACACACATCCCCCACTCAGATACACACATATCCCCCAACATACACACACACACATCTTCTTACACCCCCACACATACCCCCACCACACACCCACATGCATCCCCCACTCACATACACACATCCCTCACCCACGCACAAACATCTTTCAACACCCCCACCATACACACATCTCCCCCACCACATCCTCATATCTTGACACATACATGATGCCTCACATAATCACTGAAACTAATATGAACAAACTTCCACACTTTACACACCCATACACTGACGACTATCCTGAGAATTGGTGGCGAGGTAGGGCGTATTCCTACACCGGATATATGTTGGATTTATACGTTAACTTTTCGTTCAGAGAGGAACAGAAAAGTACTGAACGTAAATTTATCTTTAAAAAAAAAAAATGACCCTGAGATTGATAGCAATGGCCTGCAAAGGACAGGCAACCAAAAAAGAAACTGCATCGATGATCTTGTAAAAGTCGAAAACTACAGCTGTATAATGACATGCAACTAAGGCGAGTAGAAAACTACAGCGGTATAATGACATGCAACTAAGGCGAGTAGAAAACTACAGCTGTATAATGACATGCAACTATGGCGAGTAGAAAACTACAGCTGTATAACGACATGCAACTAAGGCGAGTAGAAAACTACAGCTGTATAACGACATGCAACTAAGGCGAGTAGAAAACTACAGCTGTATAATGACATGCAACTAAGGCGAGTAGAAAACTATCAGCTGTATAATGACATGCAACTATGGCGAGTAGAAAACTACAGCTGTATAATGACATGCAACTATGGCGAGTAGAAAACTACAGCTGTATAACGACATGCAACTAAGGCGAGTAGAAAACTACAGCTGTATAACGACATGCAACTAAGGCGAGTAGAAAACTACAGCTGTATAATGACATGCAACTAAGGCGAGTAGAAAACTACAGCTGTATAATGACATGCAACTATGGCGAGTAGAAAACTACAGCTGTATAATGACATGCAACTATGGCGAGTAGAAAACTACAGCTGTATAACGACATGCAACTAAGGCGAGTAGAAAACTACAGCTGTATAATGACATGCAACTAAGGCGAGTAGAAAACTACAGCTGTATAATGACATGCAACTAAGGCGAGTAGAAAACTACAGCGGTATAATGACATGCAACTAAGGCGAATAGAAAACTACAGCTGTATAATGACATGCAACTAAGGCGAGTAGAAAACTACAGCGATATATCAATTACATCGATGATCTTGGTAAAGAAGAACGATGTGATGATAATAGTGTAAACGGTATCGGTAAGACAAGAGAAATCCACGTAAATGATGATACAGGCGAACCCCGTAAAATCCGAGAAATCTGCGTAAATGCTGATACAGACGAACCATGTAAAACAAGAGAAATCCGTGTAAACAAACGAATCCGGCAAAACAAGAAAATTAAACATAGATGGTACAAAAGAACCGATAAAAAAGAGAACTGTGTACATGCTATGCAAGGTATCCCGGTAAAAGAAGTGAAATCTGTGTAGAAGATGGTGCAAACACCACAAGATACCGTTGGATCCCATGTTGATGTAAACGAAAGCGATTAAAAAAAAAAAAAAAAAAGAAGAGAACTTGATAAAACAACAAAATGTGACGATAATGATGATGTAAACGAAACTGGTAAAATAAGAAAACGTGTGTGGATGATATTGTAGATGAATCCGATAAGTGGAGAGAAGAGGCCTGGAGCTAACAGGTCGATAGATGAAGACGACTGTTGTCTCAGGTCGATACGTGGCGGTGAACACCTGCTGGGAGCACAGGAGAAAGATAGACAGACAGCGGAGCCCTGTTACTTTTGGAGATGTAGTGTTAGGAACAGACTGTTATAGAATGATAACAGACAAGCCGCAATTGACACATTCGCGCCGCGACACTTGGGTTACAGTTGAATACGGTAGTCTCTGTCTGTCTGTATCTCTGTCTGCCTCTCTCTCAATCAGGTGCGGTCTCCACAATGAAAGTTGGCTGCAATGGATCTCCAACTCTGTGTGTCTCTCGCCCTGACTGTACTGCTGTCAGATTGCTGTTCGTCCATCTCTTGATATTGTCTTCCCACTTGTATCAATGTCTACCTCTTGCTCGCTTGCCTTCAACCTTGCCTCCAGTATGGTTTTTATAAGAGTATTATGTCTTTTAAAGTGGCCGATCTCTCCTCTCTCTGTCTCTGTCTATCTGTCTATCTAACTACCTATCTATCCATTCCACCTCTTGATCTACCAAACTACCTGTCACTCTCTCTCTTTCTCTACTCCCCCCCCCCTCTCTCTCTCTCTTTACCTTCATACACGTATCTCTCTGTACCTACCTACATTTTTACCGTTTGTCCACCTGTCCATCCATTCAATCAATCAAACCAGCGAGCCCACCCACAGGTCTAATGAAATACATTATAGTCGACAACTAGGGGTGGGTTGAACAGACAAAAGGATCGACTTCAATGCAATGGGTTTTATTCAACTAGCTCAGTCTCTCGCCACAGTGCAGCAAACCGCGTCACACGGAGCACGAACTCCATAGCTCCAGCAACGACCTCAAAGAGGCCACTAAAAACAAACCCACGACCTGCTGGTCACGAGGCAGACGGTTTAACCCTTTTGCCACGAAAACCCAGCGTGTGATGCTGATTGTCTGCCTTGGTTGGCTGGTTGATGTGAATCCCCCAGAAGACAGCGTTGTAACTCTTAAGCCGTGTGAATGAATATCCAGGTCGACTGAGCCCCGAACAGAACAATCTGTTCTAACTAATCTTCATCTAACGGGAGTGGGGTTGGTGTGAAGACCCCCCCCCCCCCGACCCGGGGCCGAAGTATCATCTTTACGAGCACTATGCGGCAGGGGTTTCCTTCCCCTCTCCATGCTGAGTACCAGGGGGTGTGGAAGACCGCTAGTGTAACTTCACATCTGCAGACAGGCATGGCAGTCGGTCGCATCTTTAGCCAGACCGTGGCCAAGGAGTTACGAACGCAATTCGCATTCGAAACACAGCTGTGTGAAATTTGGGAGCAGACCGCCTTGCGTTCGTTTTAATACAATGGTATGAGTGCAGACGTTCAGAAAGCAAAGACTATTGAACGAAAACTTGCCAAGAAATCACAAACAACCAAAAGACGATGATATTGACTGTGACGTCCTGTAACATCAACAACAGCTGAAAAATACTAATGTTGACTGCAACTTCCTTTAAGGGATACGCAATTTTAAAAAAAAAAGGATATGCAACGAACTTCTTATTAAAATCAGTCAGTCTGTGGTAGAGGTCGCACTACAAAGAGTTGGTCGGTGTAGTCCGTCTTGTTGACCTCAGTGACCCAACTGTCACGCTGTATATACCATTTTCACACAAACACAACCGTAAATCCTTGCCAACTGGCTTGGGCGATCATAATTCTCCATATCTCTCGACTTCTATCAACAGGCTATCAATTCATGAGCTAATATTGTGTTTCCCATACTATGATGAAATAATGCCAAAATTTTAACTCACTGAGGCATGTCACTGGCTTGTTTACTAATTATCCCGATTATAGAGATCCACGCTCATCAATGTGGAATACTGGTGATATGAAGTTAAGACTTTATAACTTCTCGACAAAAACAGAACTCGATATAATGTCTCTCCCCCCCCCCCCTCCTCTATTCTCCTATAATTTTATGGTAAGGCCAGGTACACCTCGACGCCCATGAATATAAAAATTCAGTAGTCTCCCAGCATGAATGTCTGTATCTATCTAAAAAATTCACTCGTCGTCCAGTCTGAATGTGCTATATCTATTTCGTAACTCATTAATTACTCAGCCTGAATGGTTGTAATTATCTCAAAGTACACTCACGACCCAGTCTGAATGGTTACATTTATCTTCAGATACACTCCTGGCCCAGCCTTAATGCCTGTATCTATCTTCAGATACACCCCTGCCCCAGCCTGAATGTCTGTATCTATCTTCAGATACACCCCTGCCCCAGCCTGAATGTCTGTATCTATCTTCAGATACACGCCTGACCCAGCCTGAATGTCTGTATCTATCTTAAAATGCACACGTCACCAACCCTGAATGCCTGTATCTATCTCACGAAACACTCGTGGCCCAGCCCGCAAGGACAAGCAACTACTAAAACATCCAGTGTTGGGAATATGTTGATTACCGCGCCACGAGTTCAATATTCATATAGATTTTAGGGTTAGCAAACGTGTGCGTGTTATTAGTTTCTCCCGACTCTCTCTCTCTCTCTCTCTCTCTCTCACTCTCTCTCTATCTATCTATCTATCTCCGATGTACGAGCTTGGTTATCCAGCTGATTAACTGTGCGCCTTCCGCCAACACTACTTACTGGCATGCTTTAATTTATAACGAGAGTACTCTCTTCCTAGCTGTGAGAGTGGCAGAGAGAGAGAGAGAGAGAGAGAGAGAGAGAGAGAGAGAGAGAGAGAGACAGAGAGAGAGAGAGAGAGAGAAACTGGTGCGGCAGGTGTGTACTTCACCCAGTCATACCCTTTCTCATGCACAAAACAACCACAGATGTACTAATATGTTCGCTACAACAATTGCTCCCCGAGACTAAGTGGCTACACAACTTCAACCAATGTAGCCGGAAAATTATGTCCGCTAGCTGGGCAAGATGCATACCAAATGGGGAAGATATATTGCCTATGAAAGGTACAGACATACAGGCTGGGGAAGATACAGACATACAGGCTGGGGAAGGTACAGACATACAAGCTGGGGAAGATACAGACATGCCAACTGGGGAAGATACAGACATACAAAATGGGGAAGATACAGACACACCAACTGGGGAAGACAGAGAGGCATAGGCTGGGGAAGAGAGACACATACCAACTGGGGAAGACCGCTAGGCATCGGCTGGGGAAGACACAGACGTACTGACAGGAGAAGACAGTGAGGCATCAGCTGGGGATGCTACGGACATACAGGTTGGAAAAAACAATGAAACAAACTGGTGAAAGTACGGAGACACAAGCTGTGAAAGTAAAGAGGCACAAGCTGTGAGTAAAGAGACACAATCTGTGACAGTACAGAGACACAAGCTGCGAAAGTAAAGAGGCACAAGCTGTGACAGTACAGACACAAGCTGTGAAAGTAAAGAGACACAAGCTGCGAAAGTAAAGAGGCACAAGCTGTGAAAGTAAAGAGACACAAGCTGTGAAAGTAAAGAGGCACAAGCTGTGAAAGTAAAGAGGCACAAGTTGTGAAAGTAAAGAGACACAAGTTGTGAAAGTAAAGAGACACAAGCTGTGAAAGTAAAGAGGCACAAGCTGTGAAAGTAAAGAGGCACAAGCTGTGAAAGTACAGACCCAAGCTGTGAAAGTAAAGAGACACAAGCTGTGAAAGTAAAGAGACACAAGCTGTGAAAGAGACACAAGCTGTGAAAGTAAAGAGGCACAAGCTGTGAAAGTAAAGAGGCACAAGCTGTGAAAGTACAGAGACACAAGCTGTGAAAGTAAGGAGAGACAAGCTGTGAAAGTACAGAGACCCAAGCTGTGAAAGTACAGAGACATACACCGTGAAAAGAAAAGATAAGCAGCGGGTACACCCACACATCTATGTGTTCTATCTTGTATACTCACGCACACATGTGCAGACAACGACGGATACCCACACACACACATGTGTCCGACCTGGTATACTCTCTCTCTCTCACTCACACACACACACACACGCACACACAACGACACACCCCCACGCAGTCTCAGAGCTGCCCACTACCCGCCGTCACCTACAACTGACACGCCTGTTTAACATAGAATCGCCGGGTAATTAAGACACGAACAAAGACCGAACACGGCTGGGGTTGGGTTAGATAGCTCATGTGATCAGACACCATCGATCCACCCCCCTTCCCCCTCCCCGTGCCTTGGTTTCAATCGTGTCAGCTCAATGATTTCAACTATGGTTTTTGGTGACTACTGTTTCTGTGTAATTCTCCTTGAAACTAAACAGGTCGACAAGCCAAGGAGACAACCCACTTATGACTATCATGATGAGAGAGGGAGAGAGAGAGAGAGAGAGAGAGAGAGAGAGAGAGAGAGAGAGAGAGAGAGAGAGAGAGAGAGTATGAGAGAGAGAGTATGAGAGAGAGCGAGAGAGAGAGAGAGAGAGAGAGAGAGAGAGAGAGAGAGAGAGAGAGAGAGAGAGAGAGATGACAGTAGTAATAACCGAACAATTATCGTGTCAAATGTGGAAGTAGAGTGGAAGATTCCAGGCCGCGATATGGCAAGGGGCGGGTTCCATGCCGTGTTGTGCGTGCGCGAGGAAGGCAACTAACTACTCAAGCACTGGTATTCAGCTACTGCCACGGAACCTGGATTTGAGACAACACTGGGTTTACATACAGGACAAGCGAGGTTTTGAACTATTTTCTTCCTCGGTTGTTGATAGATCACGAAACGTCACTGACCCACTTAAGGGTCAAGTGTCACCGGCCGGGAGTCATACGTCGTGACCTCAATAAGGGTCAAACTTCACAGAATCAGGTTACAGAAAAACCCCGCTAACATGATATATTAAAACTGTAATGACAAACTTCACTGGCCTTAGTTCTGACAAAAACCATCTCTGAAATAGTTTGCGACAAAATCATCTCTGACAAAGGTTGTGACAAAACCATCTCTGACAAAAGTTGTGACAAAACCATCTCTGACAAAGGTTGTGACAAAATCATCTGTGACAAAGGTTGTGACAAAACCATCTGTGACAAAGGTTGTGACAAAACCATCTCTGACAAAGGTTGTGACAAAACCATCTGTGACAAAGGTTGTGACAAAACCATCTGTGACAAAGGTTGTGACAAAACCATCAGTGACAAAGATTGTGACAAAACCATCTCTGACAAAGGTTGTGACAAAACCATCTCTGACAAATGTTGTGACAAAACCATCTCTGACAAAGGTTGTGACAAAACCATCTCTGACAAAGGTTGTGACAAAACCATCTGTGACAAAACCACCTCTGACAAAGGTTGTGACAAAACCAACTCTGACAAAGGTTGTGACAAAACCATCTGTGACAAAGGTTGTGACAAAACCATCTCTGACAAAGGTTGTGACAAAACCATCTCTGACAAAGGTTGTGACAAAACCATCTCTGACAAAGGTTGTGACAAAACCATCTCTGGCAAAGGTTGTGACGTCACTGATCAAAGCTGTGACTCGAGGTCAGCATGGCTGAATGGATAAGAGCGCTCGTTCTTACACATCCGGTGCGCTTACGCAGAGGTAGTGGATTCAACCCTCCACTGGTCAGTTCGAGTAAAATGTTGACTTCTCGTCCTTGACTTGGGGGAGTGAATTACAAGTACCAAATAATTTACAAGTAAATTACAAGTGTGAATTAGCTTTCTCTTTTACCACTGTCTCTTGCCATCAGGCGAAACCACTCCGACTTCTGAGGTACTTGTAATTTATATCTCAAAGTCACGGACAAGAAGTCAACAGTTTAGTCCAGCTGACGGTGTACAGGTTTATCCCGCGACCTCGGCACCAAGGGCAATGAACCAACGGGACATGGGCAAGGATGACATCGTGAAAACCCCCAGGGAGGCAGGACAAGTGCAAGGCTCCAGGAATGGATGTGACTCTGCAACTGTGACCAAGAACATCAAGCCAAAGGAGGTGGAGCGACAAAAGAGCGCCAAAGAAGATTAGTTACCCAAAGCAGAACTGGTTTTGTCAGTCGCTACACGCTGAAGAAGATACTGGGGAGAGGTTCTCAGCACTTGCGGAGTAACAGTTCCGATGTGTAACGACAATCTGTTGACTGACTGACTAACCAACTAATCAGACTAACTAATTACAAGCTAACTAATGTGCTAACTAACTAGCTAACCAACCAATCAGACAACTAACTAATGTGCTAGCTAACAAACCAGTCAGATTAACTAGCTAATTGGCTAACTAACTAGCTAACCAGCCAATTAGATAAATTTTCTAACCAACAAATTAGATAACTAATTTGCTAATTAACTAGCTAACCAACCAATCAGATTAACTAGCTAATTGGCTAACTAACTAGCTAACCAACCAATTAGATAACTAATTTACTAACTAACTAGCTAACCAGCCAATTAGATAAATTTTCTAACCAACAAATTAGATAACTAATTTGCTAACTAACTAGCTAACCAATCAATTAGATAACTAACTAATCTGCTAGCTAACTAGCTAACCAACCAATAAGATATCTAGCCAATTTGCTAACTAACTAGCTAACCAATCAATCAGACAACAGACCCACTTAAGGGTCAAGTGTCACCGGCCGGGAGTCATACGTCGTGACCTCAATAAGGGTCAAACTTCACAGAATCAGGTTACAGAAAAACCCCGCTAACATGATATATTAAAACTGTAATGACAAACTTCACTGGCCTTAGTTCTGACAAAAACCATCTCTGAAATAGTTTGCGACAAAATCATCTCTGACAAAGGTTGTGACAAAACCATCTCTGACAAAAGTTGTGACAAAACCATCTCTGACAAAGGTTGTGACAAAATCATCTGTGACAAAGGTTGTGACAAAACCATCTGTGACAAAGGTTGTGACAAAACCATCTGTGACAAAGGTTGTGACAAAACCATCAGTGACAAAGATTGTGACAAAACCATCTCTGACAAAGGTTGTGACAAAACCATCTCTGACAAATGTTGTGACAAAACCATCTCTGACAAAGGTTGTGACAAAACCATCTCTGACAAAGGTTGTGACAAAACCATCTGTGACAAAACCATCTCTGACAAAGGTTGTGACAAAACCAACTCTGACAAAGGTTGTGACAAAACCATCTGTGACAAAGGTTGTGACAAAACCATCTCTGACAAAGGTTGTGACAAAACCATCTCTGACAAAGGTTGTGACAAAACCATCTCTGACAAAGGTTGTGACAAAACCATCTCTGGCAAAGGTTGTGACGTCACTGATCAAAGCTGTGACTCGAGGTCAGCATGGCTGAATGGATAAGAGCGCTCGTTCTTACACATCCGGTGCGCTTACGCAGAGGTAGTGGATTCAACCCTCCACTGGTCAGTTCGAGTAAAATGTTGACTTCTCGTCCTTGACTTGGGGGAGTGAATTACAAGTACCAAATAATTTACAAGTAAATTACAAGTGTGAATTAGCTTTCTCTTTTACCACTGTCTCTTGCCATCAGGCGAAACCACTCCGACTTCTGAGGTACTTGTAATTTATATCTCAAAGTCACGGACAAGAAGTCAACAGTTTAGTCCAGCTGACGGTGTACAGGTTTATCCCGCGACCTCGGCACCAAGGGCAATGAACCAACGGGACATGGGCAAGGATGACATCGTGAAAACCCCCAGGGAGGCAGGACAAGTGCAAGGCTCCAGGAATGGATGTGACTCTGCAACTGTGACCAAGAACATCAAGCCAAAGGAGGTGGAGCGACAAAAGAGCGCCAAAGAAGATTAGTTACCCAAAGCAGAACTGGTTTTGTCAGTCGCTACACGCTGAAGAAGATACTGGGGAGAGGTTCTCAGCACTTGCGGAGTAACAGTTCCGATGTGTAACGACAATCTGTTGACTGACTGACTAACCAACTAATCAGACTAACTAATTACAAGCTAACTAATGTGCTAACTAACTAGCTAACCAACCAATCAGACAACTAACTAATGTGCTAGCTAACTAACCAGTCAGATAACTAATGTGCTAACTAACTAGCTAACCAACCAATCAGACAACTAACTAATGTGCTAGCTAACAAACCAGTCAGATTAACTAGCTAATTGGCTAACTAACTAGCTAACCAGCCAATTAGATAAATTTTCTAACCAACAAATTAGATAACTAATTTGCTAATTAACTAGCTAACCAACCAATCAGATTAACTAGCTAATTGGCTAACTAACTAGCTAACCAACCAATTAGATAACTAATTTACTAACTAACTAGCTAACCAGCCAATTAGATAAATTTTCTAACCAACAAATTAGATAACTAATTTGCTAACTAACTAGCTAACCAATCAATTAGATAACTAACTAATCTGCTAGCTAACTAGCTAACCAACCAATAAGATATCTAGCCAATTTGCTAACTAACTAGCTAACCAATCAATCAGACAACTAACTAATTTGCTAGCTAACCAACCAGTCAGATAACTAATTTGCTAATTAACTAGCTAACCAACCAATCAGATTAACTAGCTAATTGGCTAACTAACTAGCTAACCAACCAATTAGATAACTAATTTACTAACTAACTAGCTAACCAGCCAATTAGATAAATTTTCTAACCAACAAATTAGATAACTAATTTGCTAACTAACTAGCTAACCAATCAATTAGATAACTAACTAATCTGCTAGCTAACTAGCTAACCAACCAATAAGATATCTAGCCAATTTGCTAACTAACTAGCTAACCAATCAATCAGACAACTAACTAATTTGCTAGCTAACCAACCAGTCAGATAACTAATTTGCTAATTAACTAGCTAACCAACCAATCAGATTAACTAGCTAATTGTCTAACTAACTAACCAACCAATTAGATTAATTTGCTACCTAACTAGCTAACCAGCCTATTAGATAAATTTGCCAACCAACAAATTAGATAACTAATCTGCTAATTAACTAGCTAACCAACCAATCAGATCAATAATTTTCTAACTAATTAGCTAACCAACCAATCAGATAACTAATTTGCTAACTAGCTAACCAACCAATCAGATAAGTAACTAATTTGCTAACTAACTAGCTAACCAACCAAGCAACCAGTTAAATAACTAAAACTAACTAACTAACCAGCTCTGTGGCGAAGGGGCCCGCATACCGCTTTCGAAAGACAGCAACGGGTGATTTAGAAGCAGGTCGCCTTGCTTTCATTTCCATACAGTGGTATGGGTGTCGGTCGTTCAGAAAGCAATCACAAACAGCCAAAAAAGAAATGCTGGAGTTGACTGCTACGTCGTGTAAAGGATATGCAACTAACTAATTAACCAACCAACCCAACCAACTAATTAAGTAACCCCAATAGCAGACATTGGCACACACTGACTAACAGACACCTGCCGACATGACACGGTTATCAGTAAGCTTCTGCAGCACACCTGACTAAACAAGGCAGCTCACAGTGACCCGATAAACCCGACAGGCAAAGTGGTAATTGTGTGTGTATGCGCGCGCGCGCGCGAGTGTGTGCGGGCGGGCGGGAGGAGGGTGGAAAAACGGAGACATCTATTCACATTAGCGATCCATTTCTAATAGTGACACGACAGGCAGAGAAACTGTCAATCAATGTACTTCTACTGACAGCCCAAGACAACAACCCCAGCGTACAGATAAGTACAGCTATAGAATACCACCCCACCCTTATGTCCCGCAGCGTGCTCGTTTGTCCGACTTAACATTTCGAGATTCTATCCGCCTATTATACACGACGATCTTCCATTCCGCGTACAAGAAGAGACAGCCATGGATTGTCGTACTTGCCAGTGGTAGAGACGTTCAATACAATCACTGACACGCCGTCACAAGTAATTGTCTCTGTTGAAAAACACGACCCGCTGCTTCTTACGTCATCTATGCTCTTTCCCTTGCTTCTTTGTTTCAATGAAGACACCTCTTCTATCCCAGACGGTGAGCAGACTAAAACTGTGATCTGATTGAAGTATACAAGGTGTTATCTGTCTAGAAACACTTGGGCCTCCGCCCGTGGGCCAAATACCATATGGCTGCAAATGTTCATCAGCCGTCTTCTTCTTCATCTTCTGCCGTGTCTTCTCCTTCTTCATCGTATTTTGTTTCTTCTTCTTCTTTTGCCATTCTCGTAGTGAGTTAAATGCTTTCAAGATATCTTCATTGCTCTTTCTATATGTCCACGGTGTTCTCATAAATCTTCTGTAAAACCACATCTCCACAGCTTTCAAATAATTCCTCACTTGTCTGCTAATAGTCCATGATTCACATCCGTACGCCAGGGCTGGCTCAAAATAACTCATTAGAACTCTTTTCCTCAACATAAGCGCCAATGTATTGGAATTAATAGTAAACATTAATAATATTCCGGAGAATTCAAAATCGACCAGCATTGTTCGACAGTTCCGTCTCTCTCAGCTAATGCCACAGGCTGTAGTTGATCGTTCCAGTAAACTACTGGTTGTAAACACCTCTGATCTGTTCTCATTTACATCCCTCATTGCGGGAACCACACTTAACTCCAAACATCCTTTAATGTATCGTTTCATTTGTTACTGTGTCTTCGACTAGCAGGCGTTCAAGACATCCTTGGATGTCTCCATAAGCTGCTCCGCACTTCATCATGATCTGCCTTGCACTCCATCATAAGCTGCCCCGCACTCCATCATGATCTGCCTCGCACTCCATCATGATCTGCCTCGCACTCTATCATGAGCTACCTCGCACTCTACCATGATCTGCCTAGCTCTCCATCATGAGCTGCCCCGCCCTCCATCATGATCTGCCTTGCACTCCATCATGATCTGCCTTGCACTCCGTCATGATCTGCCTCGCACTCCATCATGATCTGCCTTGCACTCTATCATGGACTTCCTCCACTCCACCATGAACTCCTCCCACTCCACCATGGACATCCACCACTCCACCATGAGCTGCCTCGCACTCCACCATGAGCTTCCCCCAGTCCATCATGATCTGCCTCCACTCCATTATGAGCTGCCTCGCACTCCATCATGAGCTTCTCCCACTCCTCCATGAACTCCTCCCACTCCACCATGGACATCCCCCACTCCACCATGAGCTTCCCCCAGTCCATCATGTTCTGCCTCGCACTCCATCATGTTCTGCCTCGCACTCCACCATGAGCTTCCCCACTCCACCATAAGCTGCCTCGCACGCCACCATGAACTTCCCCCACTCCACCATGGGCATCCCCCACTCCACCAAGAGTGACCTCGCACTCCACCATGAGCTTCCCCCAGTCCCCCCAGTCAACCATGGGCATCCCCCACTCCACCAAGAGCTGCCTCGCACTGCACCCTGAGCTTCCCCCAGTCCATCATAAGCTGCCTCGCACTCCATCATGAGCTTCCCCCACTCCACTATGAGCTTCCACCATGACACAAATTCGAAAGTCTGCCATTCGAAATCGGAAAGATCCCCCATATCACACATTCAGAAGTCAGCCACGACACAGTTTGAAAATTCCCCATGTCACAACTTAGAAAGTCTGCCATGTCACAATTTGAAAATTCCCCATGTCACAATTTGAAAATTCCCCATGTCACAAATTAGAAAGTCTGCCATGTCACAATTTGAAAAATAAAGTCTGTCATGGCACAATTTGACAGTTCCCCATGAGACAATTTGAAAGCCCACCGTCTCACAATTCAAACCTCTCTATGTCACAATTCCGAAATACCCCATGTCATAATTCTAAAGTCGGTAGTCTAAATTTACCCAACATGAAACTGCCACTTTCAGCCAGCACAAATGAATGCCCCAGTACCACGCACATTAATGGCCCAGTAGCGCACGCATTAATATCCCACAGTAACAAATGAATGTCGAACTGCCGTTTTAAATAAGGTGTCCCACTTCTACACAAATAACGCCTCTGCCACATACATAAATGCTCCCTTGTCCAGCAAATTAATGTCCCACAATACCGCAAGTTAATGACTGACTAACAGACTAAATGTCCCAATGCCACACACATCAATATCCAACTGGAGGATAAACTGTCCCACTATCGCAAAAATTAATAGGCCACTGACTGGCACCTTGCCGTCTTGACAGACGATAGTTTGTAAAATGGAGTTACACCTTTCAACACCACAAAGCCTAGGATGGCTTTAGAGACCATGTGTTGCCCATGCAACATGACCCCTCTCTCTCGGCCTGCCTAGTTTACCCCAGAGGAAAGGTAACACCAATACGTCTCGAACAAGACAAGCTGCAGAAGCTGTCGGATCAGCAAAGCAATGCCCTAACTGTCCGCCTGTCGGAGCTTCAATCCTAGACCAGTTGCCGACTAAGACTTAGGGCCTGGTCTGCCCTGCCATGACATGTAGTCTTTTAAGTTGCATTTCCTCGCATTAGGGTAAGGTTTGTACGCCCCCAATCACACCCATCTGCCGAATCCGTTGGCACAATGTAGGGTGTCGGGTTTGGTGAGCGCCGCCAAACGTTCAATGGGCCACTACAGCATAAGTTAATGACTGGCTAACAAGCGTGTTTTTCCTTCTTCTTATGCTCGCTTTTGATCTCAAGTGTAGTGCATACACGCGCTGTTACTACTTCTAATACACTGGACTGATGTTTACATGTGGATTAGCGTTCCCTATTACCAGATTCCCTTTCCATCAGGCGAACTCACTCCGACTTCTGAGGTACTTATAATGTACGCCCCCAAGTCAAGGGCGGAAAGTCAATATTTTAATCCAACTGATCGGTGTAGTGGTTGAACCCGCTACCTCGGCATCAGCGCACAGGATGTTTAATAACGAGCGCTCGTATCCATTCCGAGTGTAACACAGATTAATGTCCCACTGGCGGACAAACATGAATGGGCTTCTGCTGGACAGTCTCTCCTTATTTTAAGCAGCACAAATTAATACCAGAACTGCAGACGGTGACGACAGAGCATTTGATAACAATTGTTCCAACATACCCTTCTTATAGTCCATGGCTTGGTGAGCATGTCTGTCCGCAGACTTTCATCTAGCTTACTGCCAATCTTCTTCTAGTCCATGACGCGGCGATCATGTCTGTCCGCAGACTTCCGTCTCTGTCAAACGTGTCTTATACTGATGCTTCTCCACGCCATGGCGTTAAACTGCCAAGCGTCTTTCTCTATCGGGACCCCCCCCCCCCCCAAGGTTCCCGCTGTCACGATGCACTCCAGCTTCCCTTTTCTCATAACGTGCTCAAAGAATTCACACTCGTCTTCTAATGCGAGTATTCAGTTCTATTTGTGAGTTAACTACGACGAACAAGTACTAACACACCAACATTTAGACCATACAGAGAAACGCGCCAATAAAACAAAGTCGAACCACCCAAAAACGTCCAAATAATCGATGTCGAATTACACAGAGAAAGCGTCCAAAAAATCCAATTTTCGAACACAAGAAATTAAACCCAACAAAACCAACGAGGAACCACACAGAGAATCTTCCTCCCCATCTCCCCTTCAAATCGACAAACTCGGAGAAGAACTCCAGTAATTCAACATCGAACCACAAAGGAAAACTATAACCACTTCCTTCTCTTCTGTCTTCCGTTGGTATGAAGATACACACTCGTCTATGCCACGAAACTAACCACCCAAAGTGTTTATTGTGTGAATCACAACAGCAAACGTGGAATATCTAGCCGCTGTCTAAACGGATAAGACGCTACCACAGCGGTCTACTTGCGGCTGAGTGCCGGCATCTCCCGCGCTCGTGGGTAACTAGCGAGTAGACTACAGCGAATTCTCGAGCCAGCAAGCGAGTGTCCAGACACGAGTGCCGTTGTCACTGGCAGGCAGCAGATGACAGGACATCGATAATACAACAATGCTCTGGGGGATCGTCAATGTGCATTATTTCCTCGCTTTAAGATCATTATTTCTCAACCCCCTTCCCCCAGTTCTCCCTCTTCCCCTCCTTTTAATGTTTAACAACAGACTTAGCAAATATAAACGGCGGCTACAGTAAGGCCAGGTCAGCTGTGCACTTGCAGAGACTGATAACTAGGAATAATTATAGCATACTTCAGCTTGCGGTTTAAGCTTGGGTAGTGAGTGAATCAAACTCGCCATCTTTCGTTCTATTAAACTGTTTTTTTTTAAAGTTCTTCCCGTGTGTTCTTGTTCTTTCCTAAAGTGTTGACGATGTAGGAACAGCGCTCCATAGTAGCAGGCAACTGAGCCTGTGCCAACGCAACCCTACAAAAATATTCTTTACTCCTACGATCTGCCTAAATTTTAAAATAGATTTCAGCCCAAGAGGTCGAACGTTATCGACAATCTGTTAAATTAAGCGAAGGCGAATGAAACAACAGCAACAATAAGAACGTGATGGTGTCACGAAAGCTACAACAATAACAACGTACTACCATTCCGCATTCCGATGAACTGAGGATGAAGAATTGTCAGGCACATCTATGCCGCCTTCGAGCGAAGGATAAAAATTACCATAACCAACTCTTTACGAGAACAGTGAGCAGAAATGTGAGGGGGCTTCAAATGAAACCTTACATGCTTTTTAAAATCTTTGAGTTGTCGAAACAGGTGGAAATCCCCTGAGGCTAAGTCTGGAGAGTACGGTGGGTTGTGGTACACACTGAAAGCCGAGGTCGTCGGTGGTTTTAACCGTTGCACGGGCAGTATGGGGTCGAGAATTGTCATACTACAATAGGACACTTTTACTCAGAAGTCCTAGTCGTTTTGGATATGACTGCGGGTGGAAACTTCCTACTCCACTCATACACCTGCTGGACTGAAAGGCATGCATCACCATCCTGGACCTTCATTCGCCGATGAATAGCTATAGGTTTCACCCCTTCAGTGATTTAAATAAAGAAACGGATAACAGAACGCCGCTCCTCTTTGGTGCATGTCAAAAGTGGGGTGGTCATCTTTAAACTGTCCCTATGATGTCACCGTGTTCGTCTGCACCGTGATGTCAAGCGCTTAACACTCTTGGCATCCTTAACAACAATATTGACAGGTTATAAGACAATGGCATGGTTATTGTAATTTATATCACACGTTTAAGGTGTTCATTTGAAGCCGCCTCGTACTTTGGTTTGGGATGGCTGCCGCATCGGTGGGAACGCCCAATGTAAAGTGACGTCGTTCAAGATAGCATAACATATTCCAACCACGCAAATGCCTGTATGTGATAATGAATATATATGTTTTCTCACTGTATAATTCCAAATAGTCGTGTGCCTATAGTTTTATATATGTATGTGTGTGTGTGTGTGTGTGTGTGTGTTTGTGTGTGTGCTCGCGCGCGCGTACGTGCTACTTCCTTGTAGAATCACAACCTACCCCGTACGTGTCCAGTCTTGTTGGACACACATAGGTCTTCCTTGCACAACGTCAACGAACTATCTGGCCCATATAATTCTGTCCAACACAATCATTCGACCCATATAACTACAACACGCATACCACCATCACTCAAACAGACACCACCACCATCATTATCATTATCACCACCATCATTACTCACATACCTACCACCACACACACACATATACCACCACCATCACTCATACATACACACACCACCATCATCACAACCATCACCACCACCACCAAGTTACTTTAGACATGAAACCGCAAGCATGTTCCACCCAAGTTCAGCTACATCACTACACCCCCGCCCCACAATGCCTAGCTGTCTCGCTAGTGCTGTCAACAAGCTGGAAATCTAGGGCACGCC
Source organism: Cepaea hortensis (assembly GCA_963921405.1). Lineage (NCBI taxonomy): Eukaryota > Metazoa > Mollusca > Gastropoda > Stylommatophora > Helicidae > Cepaea > Cepaea hortensis. The sequence continues at coordinate 22,382,394 of OY992891.1, forward strand.
CGAGTTAGCAAATACATACATACATCCACACAGATGACAGCTATAGATGCACACAGTAAGTACATTCAGAACGTATTTCACACGGAGATGCTCCACTGAACCACAAGTTTGTATATTTATATGGTGGGTGCAACCAACCCTACCCCAGGCAGCTCTTGTTAATACCACAGTTGTCACCACAGCTGACAGCTAGCCTACAGTAGCTGGCTGAGCCTCATGGACTGACAACGCCGCCTTGCAATGTGAGGCACGCGTATACTGGCAGCCTATTGTCGCCTAGTCTACACTATTTGCTGTAAGGCTGGATGGACACTGGCATGGTTTTCACGTTACCTGCCTGTTTATCCACGTTCAGTATCGTCACGATTTATAAGACCCAGGTGTAGACTGCGAGATAATGCGGAAGACATGACAACGCCCCATGCTGTAACACGTGAGTAGTCTGGGAGATAATGGGGAAGACATGACAACGCCCCATGCTGTAACACGTGAGTAGTCTGGGAGATAATGGGGAAGGCATGACAACGCCCCATGTTGTAACACGGGAGTAGTCTGGGAGATAATGAGGAAGACATTACAACGCCCTGTGTTGTAACACGTGAGTAGTCTGGGAGATAATGAGGAAGACATGACAACGCCCCATATTGTAACACGTGAGTAGTCTGAGAGATAATGAGGAAGACATGACAACGCCCCATGTTGTAACACGTGAGTAGTCTGGGAGATAATGAGGAAGACATGACAACGCCCCATGTTGTAACACGTGAGTAGACTGGGAGATAATGGGGAAGACATGACAACGCCCCATGTTGTAACACGTGAGTAGTCTGGGAGATAATGAGGAAGACATTACAACGCCCCATGTTGTAACACGTGAGTAGTCTGAGAGATAATGAGGAAGACATTACAACGCCCTGTGTTGTAACACGTGAGTAGTCTGGGAGATAATGAGGAAGACATGACAACGCCCCATGTTGTAACGCGTGAGTAGTCTGGGAGATAATGAGGAAGACATGACAACGCCCCATGTTGTAACACGTGAGTAGTCTGGGAGATAATGGGGAAGACATGACAACGCCCCATGTTGTAACACGTGAGTAGTCAGAGATAATGGGGTAGACATGACAACGCCCTGTGTTGTAACAATGAGTAGACTGGGAGATAATGAGGAAGACATGACAACGCCCCATGTTGTTAACACGTGAGTAGACTGGGATATCATGGGGAAAACATGACAAAACCCCATGCTGTAACACGTGGGTAGTTGAGAGATAATGGGGGAAACGTGACAACGATCCATACCGTAACACGTTGGTAGACTGGGATTTCATGGGGAAGGCATGACAACGCCCCATGTTGTAACACGTGAATAGTTTGGGAGATAATGAAGAAAACGTGACAACGCCCCATGTTGTAACACGTGAATAGTTTGGGAGATAATGGAGAAAACGTGACAACGCCCCATGTTGTAACACGTGAGTAGACTGGGAGATAATGGGGAAGATATGACAGAGCCCCATGCTGTAACACGTGGGTATTCTGAGAGATAATGGGGAAAACGTGACAACGCTCCATGTTGTAACATGTGAGTAGACTGGGAGATAACGGGGAAGATATGACAACGTCCAAGCTGTAACACGTGAGTAAACTGCGAAATGATACAGAAGACAAGTCGGTATTTCACGTTATGTTCAACGCGTGGAAAGATATTTCACCCTGGAAGCAAGTCACTGCTGATCACGATGCATGGAGGGCAAAGATAAGAAATTTAATAAAGACAAAGTAGAAAATGATTGCAGATAGCAATCAGGTCATACAGTGAGCGTGTGAGACGTAAGATGATGCGAGATGGTGAAAATGACCATGCGCTCACATGCATCCATTGTGGACGAACATATACAGCGCGAATTGGTCTGATGAGTCACATTCGCTACCGCCATGGATTGTAGTTATTATGCCCTTTTTGAAGAACTATCGTCTGTCAAGACGGCCAGATGCCAATGTAACTCACGAGATTCGGGGGGGGGGGGGGGAAATATAATTAGACATCAATGTAAAAAAAAAAAAAGAAAGAATAAACTTGCCTGCCTTTTGCAGGACGTCGCGATCAACCCCATGTTGATGTTCTAGTCACTTTTACGTTCAGTAGTTAGATACTACTGTCAAAGGCAGAGTTAAAATACCACCGTGTGAATGTGGAAGGCAAGGGGAAACCACCACATTATCTTCCCAAGATTTCATGGCGACACACATTTCAGAAATAGTGAACGACGTTAATGGCTGTCTTATGACATCCTCGTCCGGTAGGGACAGTCATGAGCCACAGGTGACACCAGACCGTCATCCAGCTACTGATGGCAAAACTAAAACAATAACTAAACTAAATAAATTTAGAGTAGGAACGTGGAATGTTAGGACATTAAATGAGCTAGGAAAGTTAAACAATGTTCTAAGAGAAATTGAAAACATGAAAATGAATATACTAGGCATAAATGAGATGAGATGGAAGGGATCTGGCAAAATTATAACCGACAAACACACAATAATTTATTCTGGAGGGGACACACATGAAAAAGGTGTAGGAATAATATTTGATGAAAATACAGCCAAATCTATGACTGGATACTTGTGCATTTCAGATAGAGTTATAATGGTCAAAATCAAAGGCAAACCAATAGATATAAATATTATACAAGTATATGCACCAACAACAAACAGTAGTGATGAAGATATACAAAACTTTTACGATGAAGTTGAAATGGCAATAGTCCAAATTGGATCACAAGAAATAAAAATAATACTGGGGGATTTTAATGCAAAAGTAGGAAAGGGAAAAATAGAGGATATAGTGGGGAATTACGGTTTAGGTACAAGAAATGAAAGAGGAGAGAAACTAATAGAATGGGCAAATATTAATGATATGATAATTGGAAACACATGGTTTAAACACCATAAAAGACGACTATACACATGGAAAAGCCCTGATATGAAAATACGCAACCAAATTGACTACATACTTATTAATAAAAGATTTAGAAATGCATTAATTAATGTAAAGACAATGCCTGGTGCTGACGGTAACAGTGATCATGTACCACTATGTGGACAAATAAAAGTAAGATTAAAGAGAGGGGAAAAAATGGTTAAAAACTTGAGACTTAATAAAGAGGTTCTGAAAGTAGATAAAGAAATTCAAGAACAATACAGAGTGACTGTGAAAAATAGGTACAATGCAATAGCTAAAATACAGAGTATAGATGAACAATGGGAAATGTTAAGGGACTCCATTCATCAAACTAGCAAAGAAATATTACCGGAGAGAAGCCAAAAAGCTAAGAAAAAATGGATGAATGAAGAAATCTTAAGGTTGATGGACAAAAGGAAACAGAATAAAAATGACAAACAAGAGTATGCTAAGATAAATAAAGAAATAAGAGATAAATGTGTGAAGGCAAAAGAAAGTTGGTTAAATGAGCAATGCAGAAAAATTGAATTAAATTCCATTAAAGATAAAAAAAGTATGTACAGACAAATCAGCTAGCTCACAGGAAGAAAAATAAGAATAAATACAGGGTGTTTGAAATCAAAAACAGGACATACTTTATTGGAGGAAGGTGCTATAATGAAGAGGTGGAATGAGTATATAAGAGAATTATATAATGGAGAAAGGGAAGAATTAACAGAAGAAAGTAACTTAGAAGGCCCACCTATTCTAAAAGAAGAAGTCGCTGATGCTATGAAACATATGAAGAAAGGAAAAACAGCTGGGCCAGATGAAATCACAATAGAAGAATTAGAAGTGTTGGGAGAATTTGGAGTAGATGTATTAACCAAAATGTTGAATGATATTTACAGTAGTGGATATTTACCCAGTGATATGCTGAAATCTGTATTTATAGCTATACCAAAAAGACCAGGAGCAATTGATTGTGAAGATAAAGCTAGGAGTACGACAGGGGTGTGTCTTGTCACCCGATCTCTTCTCCCTGTATAGCGAAGTAATAATGAGAGAGATCAAAGAGAAGCCAGGAATACTAATCGGAGGATATAATATAAACAATATACGCTATGCAGATGACATAGTATTGGTAGCGGATAATGCAACAGACCTACAACAATTGTTGGACAGTGTAGTAACAGAGAGTGCACAGAAAGGACTGTCCTTGAATATCAAGAAAACAGTAACAATGGTGATATCAAAGAAAATGGGGACGCCAAAATGTGACATAGAAATAGAAGGGGAAATTCTCAACCAAGTGGATAATTTTAAATACCTAGGGGCACTTATAACATCAGATGGAAGATGTACAACAGAGATTAAGAGCAGAATAGGGCAGGCAAAGACAGCATTTAAGAAAATGAAGAGTATCTTATGCAATAAGTCGCTATCAATGAATGTAAGAAAGAGAGTACTAAAATGCTATATAGAACCAGTTTTGCTGTATGGCAGCGAATCTTGGAATGTAAATGAACAAATTAGGAAGAACTTAGAAGCAACAGAGATGTGGTTTTTAAGACGAATGTTGCGAATTCCTTGGACTGCCAGAGTAACTAACAACGATTGCCTGAAAGAGGCTAATGAAACTAGAACACTATATACAACAATAAGAAAGAGACAAACATCTTCCTTTGGTCATGTGATGAGAAGAGAGGCATTGGAGAACATCGTGACAACTGGAAAGATTGAGGGGAAGAGAGGCAGAGGCAGACCAAGAGAAATAATGCTGGACGGACTGAGACGGTGGCATGGAGGAATATCATCAGCAGAGTTGATCCAGAACACCAAAGACCGAGATCTGTGGAGAACCATGAACGCCTACGCCAGCCGACACGGCACTTGATGATGATGATGAGTTAGATACCATCGGCTCTGTGGGCGAACGAGTTACGGACGCAGTTAGTAATCCCGCATACCGCGTTCGAAACACAGCTGCGGGCGATTTGGCAGCAATCACCTGGCATTGGTTTTTATACAATGTTATGAGAGCCGTTCGTTCAGAAAGCAATGGCGTACTTCTGAATGTAAACTTGACAAGAAATCACACACAGATATCAATGGTTGTTGGAAAATAACCAGCCCTGTGCAGGGATTGAACCAGCTACCTTCTGAGCTTGAAACGGATACCGTAACCTTCTGAGCTTGAAACGGATACCGTAACAGTGCTCCATAGTCGCAGGCAACTGAGCCAGTGCTCCCATCTGTTCTATGAGTGCGCATAAATATCAGTGAAATTATTTTTTCGGGCTGTTTCAACGGCCTCGGGGGTGTCCCCAGAGCCTAACGCTGCGTGTCTACTGTTGCACGTGTCACAACGAGCAGAGACGAACGAAGCAGGTTAGCGGGTCTGCCCTAGATACGACCACTCGTGAGAGAAACGCGGCCTCTATGCTTAAACAATATATAATGACACAAAGTAGTGCAGCTTTACATAACAGAGTTACGACACATACAAAACGTTGCGGCGGTTAGCCTTCATCAGCAAACAAACACATTCACAAACACAACATACAGTCAAGGAGAACTCCTGTGACTACATTAGAAGGTGATGACAGGACGAGAGGAACAAATGCCTGGGAAAATGGAAGCAATGAAGAGGAAACGAGAATTGACAAAATGTTAATTGAAAAGAATGTTAGTCGAAGAAAATGTTTAATAGAAAAACTGTTTATAGAGAAAAAAACTGTATACTCACCTCACGTACGGACCTGTGAATGTTTACGGAAATCTCAGGTGTATTTTTATAACGGTGCTGGATGTTACGGTACAGTGAGCACATAGAAAGAAGGGGGCGGGGTAGGAGGCGTGTAAAATTGACCACGACCCCATTGTGTTATTGGTCTGGGTGGACTGGTGTGTAGGAACACGTGTACTTACATAGACACACTTCAACTGACAAAATGCTAGTGTATGTGGACATGCAAGAAGAGAGAGAGGGAGAGAGAGAGAGAGAGAGAGAGAGAGAGAGGAGAGCGAGAGAGAGAGACAGACAGAGAGAGACAGAGAGAGGAAAAGTGCTTGCGACCTACCACATGGGGTATATTGTAACCTACGAAATAGTCAGTATGGTTGCTAGTCATACAACGCGCTTCAGGAGCCCCTCGCCCAGTCCTAGAGTTGTTGGGGTTGTGTAAGATCCAACCACTGGCAATGCACGTGAAGAAGGTATGCACAGAGAAGCCAGATGTAAGAGGAGAGAGAGGGAGAGAGAGAGTGAGAGAGAGAGCGCGAAAGGGGGGAGAGAGGGGGAGAGAGAGGGAGAAGAGAGAGGGGGAGAGGGAGGGAGAGAGAGAGGGAGAGAGAGAGGGAGAGAGATAGAGAGAAAGGGAGAGAGATAGAGAGAAAGGGAGAGAGAGAGGGGGAGAGGAAGAGAGAGAGGGAGAGAGAGGGAGGGAGAGAGGGGGGAGAGAGAGGGAGAGAGAGAGGGACAGAGAGAGAGAGAGAGTGAGGGAAGGTGAGAGCGAGAGAGGGGGAGGGCAAGAGAGAGATCAAGGGAGGGACAGAAAGCGCGAGAGGGAGTGAGAGAAGGAGAGAGAGAGCGAGAGAGAGAGGGAGTGAGAGAGGAGGAGAGAGAGAGCGAGAGAGGGGAGAGCGAGAGAGAGAGAGGGAGAGAGCGAGAGGGTGAAAGAGAGAGAGAGGGAGGGAGAGAGAGAAAGAGAGAGAGAGAGAAAGAGAGAGAGAGAGAGAGAGGAAAAGTGCCTGTGATATACCACATGAGGCGTGTGGGGCGCGTCGGTCTACGTGTACGACGTTTCCCTCGTACTGTACCCTATGAAATAGTCAGTATGGTTGATTATTGCACAGTACACTTCAGGAGCCTCTCGCCCAGTGTTTGAGTTGTTAGGGCTGTGTGAGATATAACCACTGGTAATACAAGTGAAGTGGGTGGGCACAGAGAAGCAAGATGTAAGGAGAGAGAGAGAGAGTGAGAAAGAGAGAGAGAGAGAGAGAGAGAGAGAGAGAGAGGAGAAGTGCCTGTGATATACCACATGAGGCATGTGGGGCGCGTCAGTCTACACGTACGACGTTTCCCTCGTACTGTCCCCTATGAAATAGTCAGTATGGTTGATTGTTACAAAGCACACTTCAGGAGCCACTCGTCCAGTGTACGAGTTGATGGGGCTGTGTGAGATCCAACCACTGGTAATACAAGTGAAGTAGGTAGGCACAGAGAAGCAAGATGTAAGGAGAGAGAGAGAAGAGAGAGTCGCTCTCCCCTCTCTCGCTCTCTCTCTCCTCCTCTCTCACTCCCTCTCTCTCTCGCTCTCTCTCTCCTTCTCTCACTCCCTCTCGCGCTTTCTGTCCCTCCCTTGATCTCTCTCTTGCCCTCCCCCTCTCTCGCTCTCACCTTCCCTCACTCTCTCTCTCTCTCTGTCCCTCTCTCCCTCCCTCTCTCTCCCTCTCTCTCTTCCTCTCCCCCTCTCTCTCTCCCTTTCTCTCTATCTCTCTCCCTTTCTCTCTCCCTCCCTCTCCCCCTCTCTCTTCTCCCTCTCTCCCCCCTTTCGCGCTCTCTCTCTCTCACTCTCTCTCCTCTTACATCTGGCTTCTCTGTGCATACCTTCTTCACGTGCATTGCCAGTGGTTGGATCTTACACAACCCCAACAACTCTAGGACTGGGCGAGGGGCTCCTGAAGCGCGTTGTATGACTAGCAACCATACTGACTATTTCGTAGGTTACAATATACCCCATGTGGTAGGTCGCAAGCACTTTTCCTCTCTCTGTCTCTCTCTGTCTGTCTCTCTCTCTCGCTCTCCCTCTCTCTCTCTCTCTCCCTCTCTCTCTTCTTGCATGTCCACATACACTAGCATTTTGTCAGTTGAAGTGTGTCTATGTAAGTACACGTGTTCCTACACACCAGTCCACCCAGACCAATAACACAATGGGGTCGTGGTCAATTTTACACGCCTCCTACCCCGCCCCCTTCTTTCTATGTGCTCACTGTACCGTAACATCCAGCACCGTTATAAAAATACACCTGAGATTTCCGTAAACATTCACAGGTCCGTACGTGAGGTGAGTATACAGTTTTTTTCTCTATAAACAGTTTTTCTATTAAACATTTTCTTCGACTAACATTCTTTTCAATTAACATTTTGTCAATTCTCGTTTCCTCTTCATTGCTTCCATTTTCCCAGGCATTTGTTCCTCTCGTCCTGTCATCACCTTCTAATGTAGTCACAGGAGTTCTCCTTGACTGTATGTTGTGTTTGTGAATGTGTTTGTTTGCTGATGAAGGCTAACCGCCGCAACGTTTTGTATGTGTCGTAACTCTGTTATGTAAAGCTGCACTACTTTGTGTCATTATATATTGTTTAAACTTTCACAGCTTTACCGCAGTTCCACCAAATTTTATGCATACTCCTCTATGCTTAGTACGGTAATAAATGTCGTGTGACAACTCGTGACCTGGTTAATAACCACATCTGCAACATGTGGAGGCGGTGGTGAGAGCTAGCTGTCCGGTGTGAAGGACTATGGCCTATAGCACGCAATCGTAAATAACGGCCCGCAGCGGTTAATGGTTGCAGCCGATGTGGCGTAGTGGTTAGTGGATTCGCCTGCCAGCTTTAGGGTCAAATCCGCTCGGCGTCATATACGCTAATAAGTCTCTCGGTCTATATCGAACACTTAAGCGTCTCGAATAAGCGAAAGAGTGACTGCTATCGATGAGTGAGCGTAAAACATGACTTGCAAGCTCGACAAGCGAGACCCATACACATCAACACGAATGTTTCGACACAAGTCTTCTTCCTTCACCGAGAAAGACTGGTTTGTGGAAACGTACGCTTGTTGTAGGTGTCGTTTGCTTGTCGCATTCTCTTATATTTTACGTTAATTCGTGCACTAAAATATAATCTGGTGTACGCCGTGAACTTTAAAAACAGAAAATTTGTTGGAAATTGTAGAATGTAGGCCGTAAAGATGAGTACTAGGGCAACTAGGCAAAATTAGAATCGCTGTCACCACAGCGATAGGTACTGTTTCAGTTGAAGAGACAGGCAAATGCGGTCTACTAAATGCCGCGGTGAAGTCAGACAGAGACATATAAACACACAAACATGACGGGCTGAAAATGTAGGCAACAAGTAAACAGACGCATGAGAGCATACGCTGGTAGACAATGGATGATGGGCAGATGGATGTATAGACAGATGGGGGGGGGGTGGGTGGGTCAAACAAACAGAGAGAGGGGGATCAGAGAGAGAGAGAGAGAGAGAGAGAGAGGGGGGGGGGGCAGAGAGAGTCGGAGAGGTGGGAAAGATACACCGACAGGCAGAAAGGCAGAACCAATGAAACAAAAGCCACCAGCAACACGTAACAAGCACCAGCAACACGCTAACACTGACATCCTATAACCAGCCATATATAGGCAGCCATAATTGATAGCACGGCCAACACTTCATATAATGCTGCAGCTCTAGGCTGGAGGGAGGCACAAGGCTGCGCGGGGAGAAAAAATAGACCGAAGGAGGAGTCGGGGGGAAGGATGATGAGATTGAAAGAAGGACAATGGTGGAGGAGGGTACATATAGAGTGCAACGGGTGAATGAGGAAGTAGCAGGGGCGGAAATAATGAAAGGGAATGTGGGACCGGAGGAATGAGGACGGGAGAGAGAAGAAAAATGAAGACTGGTAGAGGGGTGAATAGAAAATGAGAGGGTATGGAAATAGAAACGAAGTAGGGGAAGTTGAGACAGAGGAAAGGATATATATATATATATATATATATATATATATATATATATATATATATATATATATATATATATATATATATATATATAGAGAGAGAGAGAGAGAGAGAGAGAGAGAGAGAGAGAGAGAGAGAAGGTGCCGGAAAGAAGAAGAAGCATAAGACGGGTTAAGAGAGAGAGAGAGAGAGAAGAGAGAGAGAGAGAGAAGGGGTGGGAGGGGAAAGAAGATAAATAAGACAGGTTGCCGAGACAGAGAGAGAATGAGAGACAGAGACAGAGAGGGGGAGAAGGTGCCGGAAAGAAGAAGCATAAGACGGGTTGAGAGAGAGAGAGAGAGAGAGAGAGAGAGAGAGAGAGAGTGTGTGTGTGAGAGACAGAGAGGTGGGAAAGAAGAAATATAAGACAGGTTGGCGAGAGAGAGAGAGAGAGCGAGAGAGAGAGAGAGAGAGAGAGAGAGAGTGCATGTGTGAGACAGAGAGAGGTGGGAAAGAAGAAATATAAGACAGGTTGGCGAGAGAGAGAGAGAGAGAGAGAGATTGTGGGATAAAAAGGGATAGTGGGATCGAAAACAGAAGTGGGGCCTGAGAGGGGAGAGAATAGAAAGAGGGCTAGATAGAAAGGGGGCAGGGGCGAGATAGATCGATAGTGCGGGAAGAAAGACAGGAGGTGGCACGGTAGAAGAAAAGAGAGGAACGATCCTGTACAAGACGGCGAAACCACGAATAATACTGTCAACATGGACATTAAATGCGGCCTCGGTGTCGAGAGCGCACGGGTTTAGCCTAACCACTCGAGCCAGGAAGTTGAGTCCCTACACGCTAGTGAACTGTGGCCTCATCCTTGCCTGCACATTACGCTCACATTACACGGGAAGTGTGTTCTCAGCACTGCTCACGCACGCACACTGACAACACAGAGACATAACAGGTTAGGGGAACATTGAAAGTCGCCGAAAGAAGACACGGGAAAGAAGCATCAATCAGAGGTCACACCAGACAGCAGAAACATTGAACGCTATACGGGCACGGAGGTTCGAACCTGTCCATCCCAATCAGTATCCACTATACTTGTCACAGTTCTGTATACTGTATTTCCGCCTCCACTATACTTGTCACAGCTCTCTATGGTGTATTCCCGTATCCACTATACTTGTCACAGCTCTCTAATGTGTATTCCCGTATCCACTATACTTCTCAGTTTTGTATGGTGTATTCATGTCTCCACTATACTTGTCACAGTTCTCATGTTGTATCCCGTCTCTAACAGACTTGTCACAGTTATGTATACTGTATTCCCATCTTCACTATACTTGTCACAGTTATGTATACTGTATTCCCATCCACTATACTTGTCACAGCTCTCTATGGTGTATTCCCGTCTCCACTATACTTGTCACAGCTCTATATGGTGTATTCCCGTCTCCACTATACTTGTCACAGTTCTGTATGGTGTATTCATGTCTCCACTATACTTATTACAGTGCTCTATGGTGTTTTCTATCTCCACAACACTTGCCACACCCATGTTTCTGTCCTAAGCCCTTTCATTACGCCCTGTATGTAAGTATTGTATTACTGACTTACTTGACAGACAGCTTTACACTGTCCATGATGTGATGCTTGTGACTAATTTACAGACCGTGTCAATGAAATTCGACTATGCTTCACCCATCGCCCTTTACCCTCCGATTTATTGACTGAACACAACCCCATCCCGGTGTCAAGCTACCGGGTTAGCGTCATTGTAGTTACCAAACCAGGGCTGACATTCTAAACCTGTCAGTCAAGTTCCGCCACCTGGCAGTTACCAGAGTGCAGGCTATTAAGTCAGCTACAGATTGGTCTGACATAAGACACTCCAACTGACATGGGAACCACAGCACAACCGGAGATTGAGCGTCAACACAATTGTATCTGTTGACTTCTTCTTCACTGCTCTTTCCATGGAAGTGCGTAAGACCTGGTTATGCAGCTTAAAGACCAGTATGCCCGACTTCAGAACAGATTTGTGTCTGGTTTATTTCTTCTAGAAATGTCTTGGGGATGTAAAGGCAACCAAGTGTGATATTGACCATATTCACCCATCACATACTGATTGGTCTATAGCAATATGGGGCAAGCACCATAAGCTCACCAGGTATCGAGGTGTGTACAAGTCTAATTGACTTAACTAATGATAAGTCACATCCGCCTGTCAGACCTGGACATGTATTAAACAAGTTGAATAGCGCATAACTGCCTTTGATATAAATGTTATAGACAGGTTCTAAGAATATCCTGGAAACAGAAGAGAACAAATGCATCAATATGATAATTGAAGAAGGTTGGCTAAGATAAAACAAAGACAACTGAGATATTTTGGTCACTTGAAACGTCACTATCACCCTTACTGAAACATCCAAATATACCCATGCCCGCAAAATGACAGATAATAAAAAGCATATTTACACCAACCCTATGCTATCAATCTCAAACCTGGACTTTATCCAAATTACACCTTCGCAAAATCACCACCTGCGAAATGAGATGCCTGAGGAGAGATGCCAACTTAACAATCCGAGACCGAGTAAGAAATTCTATTATCAGACAGACTGTGGGATCAACACCGTGTGCCACATTTATTGAAAGGCAGAAGATCAAGTGGTTTGGCCATGTCGTTAGAATGCAACATAGGCAACTACCATCACTGGCCTTACATCAAAGATCATCTGCGACGAGACCACGAGGACGTCCAAGATGAAATGGATTGACGACATCAGAGACATTGTACAACCCCACGGAATGACACTATCCAGTGCCGCCCACCGGGCGCTGGAACGCAAATTATTCCTCCATGTGACGCTTGACGGCAGAAGTGGAAGATGATGATGATGAAACGTCATGAAAGTTTGGAGAGAACAATAATGGAGGAGTATATGCCCAGGAAGAGAGAAAGAGGAAGGCCTAAGAGAAGATGGGTGCAGGATGTAACAGATTATCTCCAGGCGGGTGTATTGGATGCGGGACATCTTGCTTATGACTGAGAAGTTTTCCCAGAAGGTTGTTATAGGAGCAAGGATCTGCAAAGGACATGCTACTGAATGAATGAATGTTAAGTCTTGTCATTGGTACAGGTTAACACAGACCTGGGCCCCCACTCTGACCCACCCTAAACTGGGTACTGGAGAATGCTCTGGGAAGTCAAAGTAGCTGACATGATGCTGAAATCACTCAATGAGTGCTAGTTTGTCTATAACAGTGGTTCTCAATCTTTTTTGGCCCGTGCCCCCCTTCACCATATTTCAGAACGTCATTCCCCCCTTTCGTACTTCCTACCTAAAAATCCCGCCCCTGCCCCTACACAGTATACGTAATAATGGAAGCTAAATTTAATAGCACATACTAGAACAAGTCTAGATGTCCACATAAAACGTGATTTGTGGGTCTACTTACTTTATAAAATGAATTTTAGAAGGGTGAGACGTACAGAACCATACAGTATGAAGGGAAAAACACGCAATCTTTAAATAATCTTAATTCCCCCCCCCCCCCCCTGGAAACCCTAAAATTCCCCACCAGTTGCAAACCACTGGTCTATATTAATACGGGGCTAGTACCATAAACCCAATACCCTTCAAGGCAGGGAAAAGGATCTTTTACTGAAATGATGTTTACTTGAAATAAAAAGTCTAGTAAGTACTCCATACACAGAAAAAGGTTGCTAGCTCTTTACAACATAAAATAACACAAAGTCATGCAGCTTTAGAGAACAGAGTTACACAAAACACAGGATGTTGCAGCGACCAGTTTTCATCAGCAAACAAATACATACACAAAACACAACATATAATCACGGAGAAGACCCTCCAGTGACTGCATTAAGGTGTAAGAACAGGATGAGAAGAATGAAAAGACACTTTGATGCTCTTATATAGACAGCGGTGGGAGTCAGTGGGGACTGGGGTATGGGACTGTAATGGTTCAGTGAAGGCACCAAATAAATGAGTGAAAGTGGTACATGAAAAGGGAAGGGGGAAGCTCATGCGGGAAACTGGAAGCAATAGAGATGTGATGGTGGTCCGAGAGTGAAAACTAAGAAGGTGGATGTCCCTGGTGGATGTCCGTACAATGCATGAGTGGGTGCCATGCAATCAACCCCTGCCTCTGTTGGCTGTCTGTGATTTACTAGGCAATTGTATCTTCAGTAGTTTGCCATTGCTTGCTGCACGAGACACCAACTACTGAGTTCAGCTTACCGGCATGTGTACAAATCCACTCTTGAGGTCACCAGAGAAAGTATATATCCTGGTATGAAATGTTCTAATAGTGTAGCAACAGGCAGACAATTGGCTCAGAGAACCACTGATAGAGCTGTCAGCATGTGGAAATCAAATGTTCTAGCAGTGTTGCAACAAACGGTGAGCTCAGAGAACCATTGACAGAGCTGTCAATGTGATAGAATAAAATGTTTCCCCGGGAAGGTTAACCCGGTCAACAAATGCCCGCAGAAGTCGGATGTGTCGGCCTAACGGCGCAAGAACGCAGCTCTGCTGTAAACAGGCACAACGCAATCACATCCGAAAAAAAAACTCTGGATGATCGCAGAAGAAGAATAAAATGTTTAACAGTGTAGCAACAGACAGTGAGCTCAGAGAACCATTGACAGAGCTGTCAATGTGATAGAATAAAATGTTTAACAGTGTAGCAACAGACAGTGAGCTCAGAGAACCACTGACAGAGCTGTCAATGTGATAGAATAAAATGTTCTAACAGTGTAGCAACAGACAGCGGGCCCAGAGAACCACTGATAGAGCTGTCAACGTGAAGGGTGCTGCAGTCTCCTAAATCATTGTGAAGGCAGTCAGCAGATGACTGAGTCACATGACAGCAAGAAGAGCTATCTACCAACAGTTCACTTATCAGATAAGCCAAGAGTAGATCTGGAACTCTCAAGACTAGACTACTTATGCCAGCACTTGGTCACGGCCAAGCACATGTGACGACAGCAGGACACACTCAGTCGCCAGCCTGATGGGCACCACTGGTGTTTACAGACTTGGGTTAGATGGTTAGATAAGAAACTGCTTGAGCGAGATATCTGGCTAACATACAAGTATGTTCAGGCAACTTAACATGGCTTGCAGTGTTTCTAATATTATGTGCTATGTCCATTAGATTTGTTAGAGTATGCATCTTTCCCATTGCAACATATGCCTGTGAGACCTGGACACTTACTAAACAAGCTGAACAGCGCATAAATACCTTTGAAAATAAATGTTATAGACGAGTTCTAAGAATATCTTGGAAAAAGAAAAGAACAAATGCATCCATACTTCAAGAGCTGAATACTGAAGAAGGTTGGCTATTAAAGACGATAAAACAAAGACAATTTAAATATTTTGGTCACTTGAAACGTCACGAAAGTTTGGAGAGAACAATAATGGAGGAGTATATGTCCGGGAAGATAGGAAGAGGAAAGCCAAAGAAGATGGGTGCAAGATGTGGCGTATGATCTCCAGATGGGTGTATCGGGCGCAGGGCATCTTGCTTATGATTAAGAGGTTTTCAGTAAGCTTGTTATGGGAATGAGGTTCTGCAAAGGATATGCTACTGAATGAATGAATGAATGAATGAATGAGTTTAGTTTAGTTTAGTTTAGTAGATGGATCAACATCATGGCACACGGGTGCAACCCATAAGTGCTCCGTTCTCCTCCTAACTCAAACCTGAGTATGGAGAAACTCAGCTCAGTGCACGAACTCCGTAGCACCGCCGAGGATCCTGAAATACTTTGGGTAGATTTTTAACTCGAAATTTTGCCCAGGCAGCGCCGTTAGGCTACTCTTTTTCGATTTCCAACTGCCAAGGGATTTTTTACGTGCGCAACAATACACACGGGCGTCCGATCTCACTACCCAGAGACCAGGGGAAATTTATTACTAGAAGTCCACGAGAAAAAAATCCCGGCATCACCGGGGCTTGAACCCGGGACCTCCAGCACTCGAGGCGGACACCACGCAGCCCCCTATGAGTAAGTGAGTGAATGAGTGAGTGAATGAATGAATGAATGAGTGAGTGAGTGAGTGAATGAATGAATGTGGATAGACGTGGGTGGTCATGGTTCACTATCTCACATGGTCACCAGTTGTGGACCACGTCTATATTTTTGTCCCAACTATGCTATGTGGCCAGACCATCCAGACATTTCTTGCTTTGTCTTTCCCTAGCCTTTTCCCCTTCTCATCAAGTTTACCAGTTATGAAATTTATTTCTCCTTACTGACGTATTTTGCATGTCTCTATTACAGGAAGTTGAAATCAACCCCAGCCTCTACTGGCCATCCTAGCTCAACTAGGGCTTATAACATGCTCAAAACATCCTGACTATCTACACTTCTCCAATCAACTGACAGTTTCTATTTGTTTCTTGAAGTACTGTCTCATCCATTTTTCTGTCCATCCATGATGGTCTGTATTTTCCTCAGAAACCACATTTCCACTGCCATTAGATGTTTCTCAGTTTGTCTGCTTATTGTCCATACATATACAATATGTACAGTTTACAAACGTATTAGCATATGCTTTTTCCTTCTGTCTGTCTTTCCTTTCATCTCCCATTTGATCTCTTCCTTAGATCAAACTGTTATTTCCTGCTCTTCATCTATTCTTTCCTACTCTTCATCTATTCTTAATTGCATTGCATCTATTCTTTCCTAATCTTCATCTATTCTTTACTGCACGTCATTTATTCTGTCCTGCTCTTAGTCCATTCTTTCTGTCTTGTTTTCACTGACTCATGTTAGAGTCTTTTCTGCAAGTCTCCTAGTCACTTTAGATGGGATCAAGTTTTTAAACAAATTATATCATCATCATACAGTGCCTTGCCTGCTGGTTTGGGCGATTATGCTTTTCCACAAATTGTGATCGCTGAAGGCATGGATCAATTCGTGTGTTGACTCCCTTCTATGCCATGACACAACACTATCAAGAATTTTCTCATGCTGTCTTCCTCTATCTCTCTTTCCACAAATCTTTCCAGTTGTCACAACATGTTCCAGTTTTTAACTTATAATGCTTCTTTGTAATGTTTGTGATAAGATGTCTTTGCAACTTAGCTTCTCTCAAAATGTCCAGATGCCTAATTTTGGCTGTCCAATTACGTTTTCAGCATTCTATAAAACCACATCACTAAGGCTTCAGGGGATTTTTTCGCCTGTTTACTAACTGTCCAGGATTCACGGCTGTATGTTAAAATTGGATCTACATAATATGCAAGACCTCTTTTTCTTTCTAACTTTCAAAGGCACAAAGACTTATTGCACAACATGTTCTTTTGATTATATCACCCTCCATAAATGTACCATTGTGAGTACTTAAATCTTATACTTGGGACATTTAATGTGGTATTGTCGTCCACTTGGCTTTCGTGTCAGAGATGATATACACTACTGTGCTGTGACACAGAGGCGGGAGAGAGAGAGAGAGAGAGAGAGAGAGAGAGAGAGAGAGAGAGAGAGAGAGAGAGAGAGAGAGAGAGAGAGAGAGAGAGAGAGAGAGAGAGAAGACATGACAGAGAAACTGAAAGAACCAGGAGAAATCATGTTGACAACAGCAAGATATGGAAGATAATGTAGGCAAGAACCAGATTAGGGAGATGATACAGAGGATTATCCATATAGGGAAAATGATGTAGATAAAAGCTAGGTAAAGAATATGGTGCCCAGTGGTCAGATGAAAAACAAAAGAGCTATTTGATATATTGTTTGTCCATTAAGAATGCTGATGACCATTCATTTCATCCAGTGGGGTTGAGAGTATGGAGCCGTGAGTTCTAAGATGGCCGGTAAGGCCTATTTTGGCACGAAATGTTCTTTGACAATGTGGGCAAAGAATGCTTGACGTTCCAGGAGGAGGATCTCCTGCAGTGGTTTTTCTGTCCAGCCTTTTCTTCACAGCTCTTGCAGTCCTGGTTGCTTCACAAGTTACTGCACCCTTGTGTAATGATGTACACCACGAATTATGGTCTTTAGCAGCAGTCTCCCAGGTGTCAAGATGAATTCCAAAAGCTTTAAGTGAGATTTTTAGAGTGTCTTTAAAGCGTTTCCTCTGGCCGCCTTGGGAGCGTTTACCACAACGCAGCTCGCCGTAACAAATTTGTTTAGGGAGCCTGTGATCTGGCATATGAGTTAAGTGACCAGCCCAGCGAATCTGATTTTTCATTAGTAGAGTGTGGATACTGGGCATGGAAGCTCTATGGCAGTGGTTCTCAGCCTTTTTTGGCCCGTGCCCCTCTTCACCATATTTTGAGAACGTCATTCCCCCCCCCCCCCCTCATATTTCCTACCTAAAAATTTGGCCCGTGCCCCCCTTCACATTTTCAGAACGTCATTCCCCCCTTTCGTATTTCCTACCTTAAAATCCCCAATTATACGTAATAATGGAAGCTAAATGTAATAGCACATACTAAAACACGTCTAGACGTCCACATAAAGCATGATTTGTGAGTCTACTTACTTTATAAAATGAATTTTAGAAGGGGTGAGACATACAGAACTGTAAAGTATGAAGGGAAAAACAATATCAAGTAATTGGTTCTTGTATTAACGCGATCTTGAAATAATCTTAATTCCCCCCCTGGAAACCCTAAAATTCCCCCCCTAAGGGGGAAATTCCCCACCGGTTGAGAACCACTGCTCTATGGTATACACATACCTGGTCAATAGTACCTCTAATATGAGCAAAATCATATGGAAATAGCTAGCATTTGTACAGAAAGAAGGTTGTGATAAGTTGTTAAGAAAAGAGAGTTAAATGTAGAGGGAGAAAACAGTTGATGACTGGGTAGATTGAGAGTTAAATGTAGAGGGAGAAAACAGTTGATGTCTGGGTAAATGGAGAGAGAAAACAGTTGATGTCTGGGTAGATGGAGAGAGAAAACAGTAGATGTCTGGGTAGATGGAGAGTTACATGTAGAGGGAGAAAACAGTTGATGTCTGGGTAGATTGAGAGTTAAATGTAGAGGGAGAAAACAGTTGATGTCTGGGTAGATGGAGAGAGAAAACAGTTGATGTCTGGGTAGATGGAGAGAGAAAACTGTTGATGTCTGGGTAGATGGAGAGAGAAAACAGTTGATGTCTGGGTAGATGGAGAGAGAAAACAGTTGATGTCTGGGTAGATGGAGAGTTACATGTAGAGGGAGAAAACAGTTGATGTCTGGGTAGATTGAGAGTTAAATGTAGAGGGAGAAAACAGTTGATGTCTGGGTAGATGGAGAGAGAAAACAGTTGATGTCTGGGTAGATGGAGAGAGAAAACAGTTGATGTCTGGGTAGATGGAGAGAGAAAACAGTTGATGTCTGGGTAGGTGGAGAGTTAAATGTAGAGGGAGAAAACAGTTGATGTCTGGGTAGATGGAGAGAGAAAACAGTTGATGTCTGGGTAGATGGAGAGAGAAAACAGTTGATGTCTGGGTAGATGGAGAGAGAAAACAGTTGATGTCTGGGTAGATGGAGAGTGAAAACAGTTGATGTCTGGGTAGATGGAGAGTTAAATGTAGAGGGAGAAAACAGTTGATGTCTGGGTAGATGGAGAGAGAAAACAGTTGATGTCTGGGTAGATGGAGAGAGAAAACAGTTGATGTCTGGGTAGATGGAGAGAGAAAACAGTTGATGTCTGGGTAGATGGAGAGAGAAAACAGTTGATGTCTGGGTAGATGGAGAGAGAAAACAGTTGATGTCTGGGTAGATGGAGAGAGAAAACAGTTGATGTCTGGGTAGATGGAGTGTTAAATTTAGAGGGAGAAAACAGCTGATGTCTGGGTAGATTGAGAGAGAAAACAGTTGATGTCTGGGTAGATGGAGAGAGAAAACAGTTGATGTCTGGGTAGATGGAGAGAGAAAACAGTTGATGTCTGGGTAGATGGAGAGAGAAAACAGTTGATGTCTGGGTAGATGGAGAGAGAAAACAGTTGATGTCTGGGTAGATGGAGAGAGAAAACAGTTGATGTCTGGGTAGATGGAGAGAGAAAACAGTTGATGTCTGGGTAGATGGAGAGAGAAAACAGTTGATGTCTGGGTAGATGGAGAGTTAAATGTAGAGGGAGAAAACAGTTGATGTCTGGGTAGATGGAGAGAGAAAACAGTTGATGTCTGGGTAGATGGAGAGAGAAAACAGTTGATGTCTGGGTAGATGGAGAGAGAAAACAGTTGATGTCTGGGTAGATGGAGAGAGAAAACAGTTGATGTCTGGGTAGATGAGAGTTAATGTGGAGATAGAAAACAGTTGATGTCTGGGTAGATGGAGAGAGAAAACAGTTGATGTCTGGGTAGATGGAGAGAGAAAACAGTTGATGTCTGGGTAGATGGAGAGTTAATGTGGAGAGAGAAAACAGTTGATGTCTGGGTAGATGGAGAGAGAAAACAGTTGATGTCTGGGTAGATGGAGAGAGAAAACAGTTGATGTCTGGGTAGATGGAGAGAGAAAACAGTTGATGTCTGGGTAGATGGAGAGAGAAAACAGTTGATGTCTGGGTAGATGGAGAGTTAAATGTAGAGGGAGAAAACAGTTGATGTCTGGGTAGATGGAGAGAGAAAACAGTTGATGTCTGGGTAGATGGAGAGAGAAAACAGTTGATGTCTGGGTAGATGGAGAGAGAAAACAGTTGATGTCTGGGTAGATGGAGAGAGAAAACAGTTGATGTCTAGGTAGATGGAGAGTTAAATGTAGAGGGAGAAAACAGTTGATGTCTGGGTAGATGGAGAGAGAAAACAGTTGATGTCTGGGTAGATGGAGAGAGAAAACAGTTGATGTCTGGGTAGATGGAGAGAGAAAACAGTTGATGTCTGGGTAGATGGAGAGAGAAAACAGTTGATGTCTGGGTAGATGGAGAGTTAATGTGGAGAGAGAAAACAGTTGATGTCTGGGTAGATGGAGAGAGAAAACAGTTGATGTCTGGGTAGATGGAGAGAGAAAACAGTTGATGTCTGGGTAGATGGAGAGAGAAAACAGTTGATGTCTGGGTAGATGGAGAGAGAAAACAGTTGATGTCTGGGTAGATGGAGAGAGAAAACAGTTGATGTCTGGGTAGATGGAGAGAGAAAACAGTTGATGTCTGGGTAGATGGAGAGTTAAATGTAGAGGGAGAAAACAGTTGATGTCTGGGTAGATGGAGAGAGAAAACAGTTGATGTCTGGGTAGATGGAGAGAGAAAACAGTTGATGTCTGGGTAGATGGAGAGAGAAAACAGTTGATGTCTGGGTAGATGGAGAGAGAAAACAGTTGATGTCGGGGTAGATGGAGAGTTAATGTGGAGAGAGAAAACAGTTGATGTCTGGGTAGATGGAGAGAGAAAACAGTTATGTCTGGGTAGATGGAGAGAGAAAACAGTTGATGTCTGGGTAGATGGAGAGTTAAATGTAGAGGGAGAAAACAGTTGATGTCTGGGTAGATGGAGAGAGAAAACAGTTGATGTCTGGGTAGATGGAGAGAGAAAACAGTTGATGTCTGGGTAGATGGAGAGAGAAAACAGTTGATGTCTGGGTAGATGGAGAGAGAAAACAGTTGATGTCGGGGTAGATGGAGAGTTAATGTGGAGAGAGAAAACAGTTGATGTCTGGGTAGATGGAGAGAGAAAACAGTTGATGTCTGGGTAGATAGAGAGTTACATGTAGAGAGAGAAAACAGTTGATGTCTGGGTAGATGGAGAGTTAAATGTAGAGGGAGAAAACAGTTGATGTCTGGGTAGATGGAGAGAGAAAACAGTTGATGTCTGGGTAGATGGAGAGAGAAAACAGTTGATGTCTGGGTAGATGGAGAGAGAAAACAGTTGATGTCTGGGTAGATGGAGAGAGAAAACAATTGATGTCTGGGTAGATGGAGAGAGAAAACAGTTGATGTCTGGGTAGATGGAAAGAGAAAACAGTTGATGTCTGGGTAGATGGAGAGAGAAAACAGTTGATGTCTGGGTAGATGGAGAGTTAAATGTAGAGGGAGAAAACAGTTGATGTCTGGGTAGATGGAGAGAGAAAACAGTTGATGTCTCGGTAGATGGAGAGAGAAAACAGTTGATGTCTGGGTAGATGGAGAGAGAAAACAGTTGATATCTGGGTAGATGGAGAGAGAAAACAGTTGATGTCTGGGTAGATGGAGAGAGAAAACAGTTGATGTCTGGGTAGATGGAGAGTTAAATGTAGAGGGAGAAAACAGTTGATGTCTGGGTAGATGGAGAGAGAAAACAGTTGATGTCTGAGTAGATGGAGAGAGAAAACAGTTGATGTCTGGGTAGATGGAGAGAGAAAACAGTTGATGTCTGGGTAGATGGAGAGAGAAAACAGTTGATGTCTGGGTAGATGGAGAGTTAATGTGGAGAGAGAAAACAGTTGATGTCTGGGTAGATGGAGAGAGAAAACAGTTGATGTCTGGGTAGATGGAGAGAGAAAACAGTTGATGTCTGGGTAGAGAGTTAATGTGGAGAGAAAAAAACAGTTGATGTCTGGGTAGATAGAGAGTTACATGTAGAGAGAGAAAACAGTTGATGTCTGGGTAGATGGAGAGTTAAATGTAGAGGGAGAAAACAGTTGATGTCTGGGTAGATGGAGAGAGAAAACAGTTGATGTCTGGGTAGATGGAGAGAGAAAACAGTTGATGTCTGGGTAGATGGAGAGAGAAAACAGTTGATGTCTGGGTAGATGGAGAGAGAAAACAGTTGATGTCTGGGTAGATGGAGAGAGAAAACAGTTGATGTCGGGGTAGATGGAGAGACAAAACAGTTGATGTCTGGGTAGATGGAGAGAGAAAACAATTGATGTCTGGGTAGATGGAGAGAGAAAACAGTTGATGTCTGGGTAGATGGAGAGAGAAAACAGTTGATGGCTGGGTAGATGGAGAGAGAAAACAGTTGTTGTCTGGGTAGATGGAGAGAGAAAACAGTTGTTGTCTGGGTAGATGGAGAGAGAAAACAGTTGATGTCTGGGTAGATGGAGAGAGAAAACAGTTGATGTCTGGGTAGATGGAGAGAGAAAACAGTTGATGTCTGGGTAGATGGAGAGAGAAAACAGTTGATGTCTGGGTAGATGGAGAGAGAAAACAGTTGATGTCTGGGTAGATGGAGAGTTAATTGTGGAGAGAGAAAACAGTTGATGTCTGGGTAGATGGGGAGTTAAATGTAGAGGGAGAAAACAGTTGATGTCTGGGTAGATGGAGAGAGAAAACAGTTGATGTCTGGGTAGATGGAGAGAGAAAACAGTTGATGTCTGGGTAGATGGAGAGAGAAAACAGTTGATGTCTGGGTAGATGGAGAGAGAAAACAGTTGATGTCTGGGTAGATGGAGAGTTAATATGGAGAGAGAAAACAGTTGATGTCTGGGTAGATGGAGAGAGAAAACAGTTGATGTCTGGGTAGATGGAGAGAGAAAACAGTTGATGTCTGGGTAGATAGAGAGTTAATGTGGAGAGAAAAAAACAGTTGATGTCTGGGTAGATAGAGAGTTACATGTAGAGAGAGAAAACAGTTGATGTCTGGGTAGATGGAGAGTTAAATGTAGAGGGAGAAAACAGTTGATGTCTGGGTAGATGGAGAGAGAAAACAGTTGATGTCTGGGTAGATGGAGAGAGAAAACAGTTGATGTCTGGGTAGATGGAGAGAGAAAACAGTTGATGTCTGGGTAGATGGAGAGAGAAAACAGTTGATGTCTGGGTAGATGGAGAGAGAAAACAGTTGATGTCTGGGTAGATGGAGAGAGAAAACAGTTGATGTCTGGGTAGATGGAGAGAGAAAACAATTGATGTCTGGGTAGATGGAGAGAGAAAACAGTTGATGTCTGGGTAGATGGAGAGAGAAAACAGTTGATGTCTGGGTAGATGGAGAGAGAAAACAGTTGATGTCTGGGTAGATGGAGAGAGAAAACAGTTGATGTCTGGGTAGATGGAGAGTTAATGTGGAGAGAGAAAACAGTTGATGTCTGGGTAGATGGAGAGAGAAAACAGTTGATGTCTGGGTAGATGGAGAGAGAAAACAGTTGATGTCTGGGTAGATGGAGAGAGAAAACAGTTGATGTCTGGGTAGATGGAGAGAGAAAACAGTTGATGTCTGGGTAGATGGAGAGAGAAAACAGTTGATGTCTGGGTAGATGGAGAGAGAAAACAGTTGATGTCTGGGTAGATGGAGAGTTAAATGTAGAGGGAGAAAACAGTTGATGTCTGGGTAGATGGAGAGAGAAAACAGTTGATGTCTGGGTAGATGGAGAGAGAAAACAGTTGATGTCTGGGTAGATGGAGAGAGAAAACAGTTGATGTCTGGGTAGATGGAGAGAGAAAACAGTTGATGTCGGGGTAGATGGAGAGTTAATGTGGAGAGAGAAAACAGTTGATGTCTGGGTAGATGGAGAGAGAAAACAGTTATGTCTGGGTAGATAGAGAGTTAATGTGGAGAGAAAAAAAACAGTTGATGTCTGGGTAGATAGAGAGTTACATGTAGAGAGAGAAAACAGTTGATGTCTGGGTAGATGGAGAGTTAAATGTAGAGGGAGAAAACAGTTGATGTCTGGGTAGATGGAGAGAGAAAACAGTTGATGTCTGGGTAGATGGAGAGAGAAAACAGTTGATGTCTGGGTAGATGGAGAGAGAAAACAGTTGATGTCTGGGTAGATGGAGAGAGAAAACAATTGATGTCTGGGTAGATGGAGAGAGAAAACAGTTGATGTCTGGGTAGATGGAAAGAGAAAACAGTTGATGTCTGGGTAGATGGAGAGAGAAAACAGTTGATGTCTGGGTAGATGGAGAGTTAAATGTAGAGGGAGAAAACAGTTGATGTCTGGGTAGATGGAGAGAGAAAACAGTTGATGTCTCGGTAGATGGAGAGAGAAAACAGTTGATGTCTGGGTAGATGGAGAGAGAAAACAGTTGATATCTGGGTAGATGGAGAGAGAAAACAGTTGATGTCTGGGTAGATGGAGAGAGAAAACAGTTGATGTCTGGGTAGATGGAGAGTTAAATGTAGAGGGAGAAAACAGTTGATGTCTGGGTAGATGGAGAGAGAAAACAGTTGATGTCTGAGTAGATGGAGAGAGAAAACAGTTGATGTCTGGGTAGATGGAGAGAGAAAACAGTTGATGTCTGGGTAGATGGAGAGAGAAAACAGTTGATGTCTGGGTAGATGGAGAGTTAATGTGGAGAGAGAAAACAGTTGATGTCTGGGTAGATGGAGAGAGAAAACAGTTGATGTCTGGGTAGATGGAGAGAGAAAACAGTTGATGTCTGGGTAGAGAGTTAATGTGGAGAGAAAAAAACAGTTGATGTCTGGGTAGATAGAGAGTTACATGTAGAGAGAGAAAACAGTTGATGTCTGGGTAGATGGAGAGTTAAATGTAGAGGGAGAAAACAGTTGATGTCTGGGTAGATGGAGAGAGAAAACAGTTGATGTCTGGGTAGATGGAGAGAGAAAACAGTTGATGTCTGGGTAGATGGAGAGAGAAAACAGTTGATGTCTGGGTAGATGGAGAGAGAAAACAGTTGATGTCTGGGTAGATGGAGAGAGAAAACAGTTGATGTCGGGGTAGATGGAGAGAGAAAACAGTTGATGTCTGGGTAGATGGAGAGAGAAAACAATTGATGTCTGGGTAGATGGAGAGAGAAAACAGTTGATGTCTGGGTAGATGGAGAGAGAAAACAGTTGATGGCTGGGTAGATGGAGAGAGAAAACAGTTGTTGTCTGGGTAGATGGAGAGAGAAAACAGTTGTTGTCTGGGTAGATGGAGAGAGAAAACAGTTGATGTCTGGGTAGATGGAGAGAGAAAACAGTTGATGTCTGGGTAGATGGAGAGAGAAAACAGTTGATGTCTGGGTAGATGGAGAGAGAAAACAGTTGATGTCTGGGTAGATGGAGAGAGAAAACAGTTGATGTCTGGGTAGATGGAGAGTTAATTGTGGAGAGAGAAAACAGTTGATGTCTGGGTAGATGGGGAGTTAAATGTAGAGGGAGAAAACAGTTGATGTCTGGGTAGATGGAGAGAGAAAACAGTTGATGTCTGGGTAGATGGAGAGAGAAAACAGTTGATGTCTGGGTAGATGGAGAGAGAAAACAGTTGATGTCTGGGTAGATGGAGAGAGAAAACAGTTGATGTCTGGGTAGATGGAGAGTTAATGTGGAGAGAGAAAACAGTTGATGTCTGGGTAGATGGAGAGAGAAAACAGTTGATGTCTGGGTAGATGGAGAGAGAAAACAGTTGATGTCTGGGTAGATAGAGAGTTAATGTGGAGAGAAAAAAACAGTTGATGTCTGGGTAGATAGAGAGTTACATGTAGAGAGAGAAAACAGTTGATGTCTGGGTAGATGGAGAGTTAAATGTAGAGGGAGAAAACAGTTGATGTCTGGGTAGATGGAGAGAGAAAACAGTTGATGTCTGGGTAGATGGAGAGAGAAAACAGTTGATGTCTGGGTAGATGGAGAGAGAAAACAGTTGATGTCTGGGTAGATGGAGAGAGAAAACAGTTGATGTCTGGGTAGATGGAGAGAGAAAACAGTTGATGTCTGGGTAGATGGAGAGAGAAAACAGTTGATGTCTGGGTAGATGGAGAGAGAAAACAATTGATGTCTGGGTAGATGGAGAGAGAAAACAGTTGATGTCTGGGTAGATGGAGAGAGAAAACAGTTGATGGCTGGGTAGATGGAGAGAGAAAACAGATGATGTCTGGGTAGATGGAGAGAGAAAACAGTTGTTGTCTGGGTAGATGGAGAGAGAAAACAGTTGATGTCTGGGTAGATGGAGAGAGAAAACAGTTGATGTCTGGGTAGATGGAGAGAGAAAACAGTTGATGTCTGGGTAGATGGAGAGAGAAAACAGTTGATGTCTGGGTAGATGGAGAGAGAAAACAGTTGATGTCTGGGTAGATGGAGAGTTAATTGTGGAGAGAGAAAACAGTTGATGTCTGGGTAGATGGGGAGTTAATGTTTATATAGATAAAGAGTTAAAGCAGTGATATGAACTCAAGACCAACTGAAAGCTGAAAGGACATATACCCACAGATGTATTGGTTACAGGCACTCCTACAATAATCCTAGTATTATAGGAAAGTAACATAAGTGACTTTGTATGCAAACAGTAATAAGATCTTCCATGAAACTTCCACGTCTAAACGTGGCCACTTGATCCCCCCGACAACAGAACAGACATTCAGCAGACACTCGAATACATTAACAAACAAACAGTGACTGGCATACCACAAGATAGCAGACAGGAGATTTGCCAGGACATACCAGAACTCACCTGGATCAAGTCAAGTGACAGGAAGAGATGATTCAATGTTATCTGTCAAGCAGACAGCTTCATGGGTATGCTGGCAGCACCAAACGTCAGCCTTGTCTGGTCTTCATGAAACTGCACATGCCAAGTGCTTGGATCCCTGCATGCCGGAGAAGAGGGCCCGAAACCTAGTTCAGGTGAACCAGAAGGGAAGCAAGATTATAATAATATACGACAGACATGGTAGTCAACTTGTCTGTAAATAACATTTGTCAAGTGCCGCCAGGGGAAACAGCCACAAATACTATATCTTTGATGCATGCTGAGACTTGAATTTACATATGTATGGTTGAGAGATTGGGGGAAGGGGGTTATTATTTATTCTAGCTAATCAGCAATCTCTCTCTATGAAAGTGTAAGTAGTTAACATAATGGGGAATAAATGTTTTGTTAAGGTAATTCTTTCTTCTTCTTCTTCTTCAGCGTTCCGAGCCATTGAGGTTCTTTGCTGCAGATACAATCCGTCTCCATTAATGAAATGGCTTGGAAAGAACACTGATGGAAGACGAGGCAGGGGTATACTGGCATGAAGTTGGATATATCTTCTTCTTCTTTGCGTTCATCCGGAGTGATTTTTTCAGATGTGATTGCGGTGTGTCTGGTTAGGCACCCTCGGGTCGAAACCCTCAGGCCAACACATCCGACTTTTAGCGTGCATTTTTGACCAGGTTAGCAATCCTGGGAGACTCTCACTTTTGTGGTACCGTCCACATCTCAGCTGGTCTAGTTGGAACAGTCGAAGACTACACGGTCATCCCTCAAGTGAAGGCAGGGACAGTCCATAGCATTTTCCGCCATCCTGGGTGGCTTCCATAATTGCAGAGCTGGCACATAACGCTCTGGTGCTGGGTTTACCGAGGGAATCGTCACGTCCTGCTCATGGCTGTTTTAATTCCTCACTTCAATATATTGGGCATTTCGCTCGCCCTGGGCCATTCCTGCACAAACCAGTCAGCTCTGCGGTTGGTTTCCACTAAGCGAGTTTTCGGACATGTGCTTGTCCCTGTACCCATCAGAGCTGTTCCAGGCACGGCGGACATTCGGAAAACTACCTAGTCAGAGCTGTTCCGAACAAGAGCGGCATTCGGAAACTAGGTAGTCAGAGCTGTTCCTAGCACGGGAGACATTCGGACGAGACATTTCACTCGGACGTAAATGCGTAGTGTCAGTTTTTAGTTTGCCACCCGTAGGACGACACTTCCGACTTCCGGCGGGCATTTTTTAGTGAGGTTAGCCTTCCTCTGGTTTCGAGACACGTTAGACTGTTGTAATGTCACCCACATCTCAGCTGGTCAAGATAGAACGATCAACGATATCGTGGTCTGCCCTCAAGGGAAGGCAGGGGCAGACCATGGGCATTATCTCGCTATCCAAGGAGGCTTCCATAATTGCAGAGCCGGCACATATTGCTCTGAGACTGGGCTCACCCAAGGAGTTTCCACGTCCTGCTCATGGCTGCTTTAGTTCCTCACTTCCATGTGTTGGGCATCCCACTTGCCACTGATCGCTCAATCACACACCAGGAGCGGTCAGACTGCGAGTGACATCCACTCGGTAAGCTTTTGCTTGTGACTTCAGACCACGCAATAGGTTCGCTCGCCGTGCGTTCCATTTTGCGTTGATGAGACATTATTCCACTTTTGTCTACACTCTCTATGAGTTAGATACAGACAGTTTCCGTAACCCTTCGACTGGGGCACTTTTCTGACTTTTTTGTACTCGCTCACGAGGTAGGCTACATGTGCTGCCGGCTCAGAACCTTACCTTCATGCAGCAGTGAACGGGAAACGGCCAGGCCCCTTCATCCGGGAAACTCTCATATCCCCCAGCTGGGAGCCTTCGAACATGTATCAGACCTGAGCATGTAGCTTGCTCAGTATCATGTTTCTATTTTCCGGTAGACGGGTATCAGCCTGGCTCTAAGATCCGAGGGTTTGTGGCTTAGAGGCGTTCAGCCACAGCCCTCGACAGGGAGCCTTAAGAGTTTTGTCCGGACCAAGAAATTCTGCCTTTGTGCACCTCATTTAAATTTTGACTGCTATCCTCAGTCTATGCCTGCAGAGCAGCAGGTTGTGTCTCTCTTAGTCTGGTCCCTATCCCATAAGCTGTCCGATATGTAATTTTTCACCCATCGGCAAGCAAATGGGGTCTATGGGACACGCAAGCTCCCCCACCACGTCAAGGTGGAGACACATCGGGGGAGAAGTTGGATATATGACAATGCAGACAGCTTGGGCATGAAAATGCATGAAGCAGGAGAACCCACAACGGATGAAGAAACTCCCGGACCGCAATAAGAAAGACATTGTAAAATGGATCTGCTACATGATGACAAATCTTCTTCTTTGTTTCTCTTTTGAGGGGAGCATGTCACACTTGGCTATACACCTTATAGGTCAGTGTATCTGACTTCGGTTTGCTTTTGCGTGGTGTTTACAGCCTTCAGACAGATTCCATCAAAGGTAATGGGTTCTATTTACCTATGAGTAGGTCAACTTTTCCTTACAAAACTGCCCACTTGGGAAATGTCCAGCAGCCATGGGATTTGTAACTTGCACAATAATCAATCTATATTTAACATCACCATGTTTGTCTGATATAACTTTCTCAATGTATAGTTAGTTAGTTAATCAACAGATAATGCTCATTGTACATTGAACTATTAGTCCAGAAGTCCTCAGATCCTCTCCTCAGTATCTCCTTCAGCGTGTAACCACTGACGACACCAGTTCTGTGTTGGTTGACTGTTCTTTAGTTTCTGGCATGACACTCTAGATTAGCTTGACCCTGTTTGACTTGATGTTCTAGCTGTCTAGTCAAAGTTGCAGAATCACTTCCATCCTTTGAGTCACTGACTCATCCTGCCTCCCTGAGGGAGTTCAGGGTGACTTCTTAACTGCATCCAATATTAGCTCTTCACTGCAGCCAACATGACATGACTTCTTTAATGTAGCCAACATTAATTTAATGCATCCAACATGACTTCAACAATGCATCCAACACGACTTCTTCAATGCATTAAACATGATCTCTTCAATGATCAAACATGATGTCTTCAATTCATACAACATGACATCTTCAATGCATCCATCACAACTGCTATGATGTATCCAACATGATTTCTTCATGGCCTCGAACACAACTACTGTGATGTATTTAACATGACTTCATACCCTTCAGCACAACTGCTACGATGTATCCAACATGACTTCTTCATGGCCTCCAACACAACTGCTACGATGTATCTAACATGACTTCTTCATGCCCTTCAGCACAACTGCTACGATGTATCTAACATGACTTCTTCATGCCCTTCAGCACAACTGCTACGATGTATCTAACATGACTTCTTCATGGCCTCCAACACAACTGCTATGATGTATCTAACATGACTTCTTCGTGGCCTCCAACACAACTAATGTGATGTATCTAACATGACTTCTTCACGCCCTTCAGCACAACTGCTACGATGTATCTAACATGACTTCTTCATGGCCTCCAACACAACTACTATGATGTATCCAACAAGACTTCTTCACGGCCTCCAACACAACTGCTTTGATGTATCCAACATTACTTCTTCACGGCCTCCAACACAACTGCTATGATGTATCCAACAAGACTTCTTCACAGCCTTCAACACAACTACTACACTGTATCTAACATGACTTCATGTCCTCCAACACAACTGCTATGATGTATCTACATGAAAACACCAGTGAGTTAATTGAGCTGATGCATCACCACATTATTCCCCACTATGCTAATATCTGTTTACACGCACCAGGTGGCCGCGATCCCTGGCCTTGACCTAGTGAGTCAACTGAATCAATCTAGCACACTATGAGGTACAAAAACAGGACTGCTATCCCCCTCAAAGGTTCCACCATGCTGATGCAGTTGCAGAGGAGAAGCAAGAATAAGGATGCACCCTCTCCTTCCGTCCAGATGAAAGGAAACTAGGTAATGCTACCCACAGAAATCATTCAGACTCTGAAAATGTTTCCTTCAGTATTTTGAGAAAACAGTTCTTCTTCTTCTTCTGCGTTCATCCAAAGAGTTGTTTCGGGCGTGATTGCATTGTGTCTGTTTACAGCAGAGCTGAGTTCTTGCGCCATTAGGCCGACACATCTGACTTCAGCGGGCGTTTGTTGACCGGGTTAGCCTTCCTGGGTGTTTCGAAGGACATTTGACTCTCGCTCAGATGTAGTTGCCTTGTCCTGTTTACAGCAGAGCTGTATTCTTGCGCCATTAGGCTGACACATCCGACTCCTGTGGGCGTTTTTTGACCGGGTTAGATTCTCTTTTGATAGGCTGCGGGCAGACTCTGATCGGACAGACAGTGTACAGAGTGCCCCGGGGTCAGAACAGAGTTTTCCTATCTCATAGGACAGAGTGACCCATGTTCAACTGCTGTTCACATGGAAACGAGAACTTTGAAGACTAACGTGAAGAAGGAAAAGAGGTCAAATCCCCAACTGCTCACAACTTGTAT
This sequence comes from Cepaea hortensis, assembly GCA_963921405.1. Lineage (NCBI taxonomy): Eukaryota > Metazoa > Mollusca > Gastropoda > Stylommatophora > Helicidae > Cepaea > Cepaea hortensis. The sequence continues at coordinate 22,413,857 of OY992891.1, forward strand.
AGTTTCTGTTGTTTATTCTGATCTTTGAAATCTTCATGGCGAAGTTGTTAAGCCGTCTGACCTCATGTTCAGAATGCTGAAGGTTCTTTTCATTCAGTTTGCGACAGCAATCTTTCCAGAGACTCCTGGGGGTTGTTGTCATGGCTACAGAGTTCATGCTCTGTGTGATACTTTCAGCCAGCGGTTAGCTTCTTTGTAGAATGAAATGAACTTTTATTTTCAAAGGGTCACAAATTGGGCATGCAGGTTTGTCTTACATTCGGACCTTCCAATAACTCATCTTTCGTACATAAATTAACTAATTTGCATGTTACATTCACATAGGGACAAAAAATTGTCAAATGGAAATTGTGAACATAAACAATGCATGTTGCCATGAGACAGGCAGGCAGCCTGACACACATACACACGCACATGCATAAACACATACATACATCAATTATACAAACTCTCACAGTTTACCCACTTAATAATACACAATCCTTCACATACTCACTCTCAATCATAAACTCACTAACAAAAGTTTACTTGTACATACATACATACTCTCACTTTCTCCATCTTCATCTCTCTCTTTCTCTCTAGAATTGAACTTTATTTTAAAAGGATTACAAATTGGGCACGTAGGCCCATCTTACATTTGGCCCTTCCAATCACTCATCTTTCGTTCATGAACAGTGCATGATACATTCACATAAGGAAAAAAAAACATTGTCAAATGAATGTTGTAAGCATAAACAATGCATATTATCATGTTATGTAACACATCCCCCCTCCCACACACACATCCCGCAGCAACCCACACATCCCTCACCCACTCACAAATCCCTCACCCAGTCACACATCACCCACCCAAATCCACACATTCCTCCACCCACACACCCTCCAATGAACCCAGACATCTCGCACCCACCCACACACACATTCCTCACCCACACACATCTCCCCACTCACTCACACATACCCCACCCACACACATGCTCCACCCACCCACAAACCCCCCAACCACACACACACATACCCTTCTCACACACATCCCTCACCCACCCATACCCACACATCTTCCCATCCACACACATTTCCCCACCCACCCATTTCACATCCATCCACACCCCAACAACCACACATACATCCCCCACCCACACACATTCCCCCACGAGCCAACACCCACACATACCATCATCCACCAACACCCACACAAACCCAAACACACATCTCCCTCCCAAACATTCCTCACCAACCACATATTCCCCACCCACACACACCCTATCCATACACACATCCCTCCACTCACCCACACAGCTCCCCACCTACCCACTCATCTTGTCAGGAGACAAGGAGAAAGATTGAGCTAGTTGGGAACAAGGTGCAATGAAATAGTTCCTCTTGACTTTCAACCCCTTTTACCTATTCCTTTTCTGTTAAGTGTCAATCAATGCTACTGATACATGTACCTGTGATGCCTGACATGACTAACACAGGTACTGGAAATGTAGAATCCAAGTTGTGTAGTTATTAGGATTAAAATAACTTGGGCGTGATATCAAGTAATGCCACAATCCACAAAAGAGACATGCACAAACTGATAACACTATCAGTACAGCACTCAGCGCTTGGCCTGGGATACTCACAGAGCAGTGAACACCAGGTTAACTACATTTCAAGTAGGACGTGTCTGCATACGATGAAGACATTTTACTAGAGGTTACCATATTTTATGCTGGTGTGTCCATCCATCCATCATGTGCCATGCCGGTAAGCGTGGGCGGTCATGTTCTGCCATCTCACTCGATCAACAGAGTCGTGGATCAGTTCCGTGTTTTTGTCTCGACCATGCCACAAGGCCAAGCCATCCAGATACTTGTTTCTAGGTCTTCCCCTTGGTCTGTTCCCCTCGATCTTACCAGTTGTCACCAAGTTCTCCAAATCATTTCTTCTCATAACATGCCCAAAAAATTGTGACTGTCTACGTCTAATGTCTCTGATCAGTTTACGATCTTCATTTGTTTCTTGAAGGACTTGTTCATTGGTCTTTCTGGCTGTCCATGGTATTCTTTGCATTTTCTTCAGAAACCACATTTCTACAGCCATCAGATATTTTTCAGCCTGGCTGCTCATTGTCCAAGCTTCACATCCATATAAAAGTACAGGTTCTATGTAGCATCTCAACACTCTTTTTCTCGTTTCAATTGACATCTTTTTATTGGTCAGTATGTTTTTCATCTTGCTAAAGGCTACTTTTGCCGTGGCGATTCTTGTTCTAATCTCTTCAAGGCATCTCCCATCAGATGTTATTACTGTTCCGAGGTAATTGTACCTATTCACTTGTTGAAGAGTATTCCCATTTACTTGTATATTACACTGTGGTATTTCGTTCTTCTTAGTGACGACCATAATCTGTGTCTTTTTACAATTTAATTCTAACCCTTGTTGTTCACTATGTGTAACAACCGCATCTACTAAATTTTGCAGGTCCTGTTCATTGTCTGCAATCAAGACTGTATCATCTGCATATCTAATGTTATTGATGCATCGTCCCCCAATGTTGATTCCTTCCATATTTTCAATATTTCTGAAAATATTTTCACTGTACAGGGAAAACAGATCTGGAGACATTACACATCCCTGTCTCACACCTCTCTTAATAGGCTGATATTGGCTTACTTCATTATCAACTCTTATGGCAGCTTGTTGTTTCCAATATATGTTTTTTACAAGTCTAAGGTCTTTCCCATCAATTTGTAGATCTTCAAGCATCCTTATCATGTTGACATGTCTCACTTTATCAAAAGCCTTTGTGTAGTCAATGAAGCAAAGGTGTAGATCTTTGTTTACTTCTATAGAACGTTCGATTACGGTTCTCAGTATATACACAGCATTTACAGTACCCTTGCCTACTACAAACCCACATTGTTCTTCTCCTATTTCAGGTTGTATTTTCCTCCTAACTCTTTGCATGATAATTCTTAGCAAAATCTTCGTGACTCTGGTTTTCTTCATGAATCATGAAAGTCACGCGGCCCGTGTAGGCGAGTGGAAGGCGCACTGACTTTGTCGTGAGCAGTCGCCCACCAAACCTCAGCGTAGACAGATCGCAGCCAACAGGCTGTTGTAATTTTGATGTCAATATTCGCGGCCAGTGCGGACATCTACAGTCAAGGTTGTGATTCTTCAATCACAGGTTAGTTGCGTACTTATTCTATGATTTAATTGTTGTCGTAATGCCGTGCTGAGTTCCCGGAATGAATTAATTGCCATCGCAAAATTGAGTTGTCGCGTAGCGTTATCCGTTACAGTTGGCGGTTTGCAATTTTAAGTAGGCTTTATCGATCAGCAATGTAATGTGTTACCTGACGGAACAAGCCGTGTTCCACCGCGAGTGGTGTGTAAATAAAATAGGCCGAACGATGTGCGTTACTGTGTGTAGCAGTTACGGGTTTGGTTTATTCATTACGCAGGCAAGGCGACAGATTGTCCGTCATGACATCAACATGCTAGACGCTGTAAATGATAAGGTAGAGCTTATTATTAGAGATGTGGAATGTGCTTCGTGACATTAGAATGGTAACGTAATTGTTCTATCAGTGATGGTGATGTTTCGAGGAATCAAGGTGAAATCAGCAGTGGTGTATTTGCTGTGTGCAGATAGCAGTGTTATTCCGCGTAAGCCGAATGGCGTTGCATCGGTAGGATAACAATTGATAAGAAGTATTCATGATACTATTGTTACTGCTTGTTGTCATGTCCGTCCGCTAGGATGACCGTGCGTGTTCCATCGTAGATGTGTCTAGACAGCGGGAGGTAGGCCGGTACCCCCAACCCGATCGGTAATAGGTCCGACCCAATGCAATCGTGCATATCCGATGGATGAACATACCCGATCGAGGGTGATGCGGCGCTCCGTAATTCGAGGCCGAGGTGTCTAGATAGATCGAGGTTTGAACCTAACCGTTTCTGTCTCTAATATTCTACTCTTCTGGAACCCTGACTCGGTTCATGGAGTACTTGGAGTACTGCCGTGAGGTAGTAGTTGGGAGGGGCATAACCCCCCCCCCCCCCCCCAAAAAAAAAAAGGTGGAGCCAGAGTTTGGTAGTGGAGTCTGGAGGTTTGCTACATTGGATGACGTGACTTAAGTCGTCACGGGACAAGGTACACGAGACCCACAGTAGCTGTGGGAAAGTGTAGTGGTGGATGGCCACCACAGCTGTGCTCGACCGGCACAGGGATGACTGACCTGAAAGATAGTCAGTGAATACAAGGGCAACTCAGGATCTGGGGCAGGGATCCCAGACCTGACACTATGGCTGTGATATGATTTTGTTAGTTAAGTGTAACAAGTCATGAGTTCTCCTTAGTTAATGCTATAGTAAGGAATTATCAGGAGTATAATTCATTATGGACATATAGTTATTAATGTGTGTAATTCATCAGTCCATGGGTTAAGGGATTGATGAATTGATGAGTCTGTCAGGAAGGAGATGTCCGGCTGGACACCTTCTCGATACAGTAATCCCTACACTGAAAGGAAAGTCAGTGTATATGTTGATTGATGATGGAAGATGAAACCGGATTGGACTGGCACCAGGCGAAGGATGCTTGACAGAGTCATACAGTCGACTCTGGTGCTAGGGGTTATATGTAGCCCAGAAGTGTTACTTGACTGAACAGGTGTGCTATTGCTTTTTCTACCATCATTATGCCTATATATTATAGTGACTAAGTAGATCTATGATGTGATGATTTCATACTCATGTTGGTAGACATGAGGAATGTCTGAGAGGCAGGTGACAGGGTGGAGATGCTGGTAGTCTTTGTTGTAGTTGAGTACTCACACCAACCTCTCCGTGTTTCAGGATCTGTTATTACTAGACAGAAGAAGATTCAAGAGCTGCACCATGAGCTCTATGGGCCCACTCATTCCAGTGCCTATCCAGAAGTTGATTGAGGCTATACTGGGAGTGGTTGTCTGATTCTGCGAGATCAATGTTGGAAGGAGCTGAGTGCTGAATAAGTCGGTAGGTCTAGGTTAGGACCTCCGTCAAGAGTCCGACGAGTGTCATCCGATCCTGAGAGGATCCAACACTGAAACGTCTGGTGATTCAAGCCAGTGAAGCACTGGTGACATTCAGTCTCTGTGTAAACCTTGGTAATTGCAAGGTAGTGACCTTTCAAGTTGTGCAGAGTGATCATTGTTACCGGTCGCCATGACCTGTGTTATATGCTTCTGGCCCGGCTGGGTTATGGGACACCATGTATCAGTTGATGCTTACATAGTGTTTTTACATTGGTTACCTTTATGAAGCCAACATGTGGTCTAGTGAACTAGGACATTGATTACAACATTGGTGGAAACACCTGAGTGACATGGTTGTGAAGGTAGGGAGTTACCTCATGCCAACGTTATGAACTGTTGACAATGTTTGTGACGGTAGGGAGCTACCTCATGCCAACGTGATGAACTGTTGACAGTGTATGCTAGGTTGTGATTACTACCCATGGATCAGGGTAGGTACATAATACTGTGTGAAGATCTATTGTCCAAGGACATGGAACTAAGGTGAAGTGTTTAGTCACCTGATAGACTTTACCAGTGACATTGTGTGTTCGTGTGGAGCAACCGCTTATTGTGTAAGTGACATATCAGTGTGTGGGTCACTGATGAGATAGAAGAGTGACCTGGCTCTTGTGTATTTTGAGACGGTGCTACATGTATTTTTTCTGCAAGTGGGAGACCGCTAATGTTCTAGGGTCGGCCCAGACTTCATCAAGAGTGTGACGAGGGAAATAGTATATAGCAAGGAAGGATCCTTGGTCATCAGTGCAGTGTCAGTCAGGCAGTGGTACTGCGCTTGATCAGCCCTTGCTTGGTTCTCTGGGTGAAGAGGGAACTTTGGAGAGGCAGCAGACCTTGGAGTTCCAGTCCACTGGAGGAGCCTGGGTGAGTCGCTACCACGACTGGACAACCGCACGAGCTATCGTCCGCCTCCATGATGAATACTCATCTGCGTCTTTGATCTTGTACATAGTTCTTCTAGTCTGGCTTTCAGCCATCCTTCTCTGTGTTGTGGTTGACGTAGTTCAGAATTAAATTTTTGTTCTCTTAGCTATGACTTTGTGCAGTGATATGACTGGTGTCTGGTCCGAGCCCCCTTGGGGTTTGGAACCCTAGGTGAGGGAGGGGAGGTTAAGCTGTCCCGGCTTGTGTGGGGCCTGGTAGATGTAGAGTGCTATTGAGGTGGTTGGAGCAAAGGCAGAGGATAGTATCTATCGTGGCAAACCAGACCAAGCCCCGGCGGTCTTGTCACAAGATAGAGCTGGTGTGTATGTGTCTGCATATGATAAAGATATACTAGATGTCATCATGTTACATTTGTGTTACATGCCCATGTAGCGAAGACATTATACTAAATGTTACCATATGTTATGTTGGTGTTAGGTGCATATAATATGATGACATTATACTAATGTTATCATGTTACGTTGGTGTTACATGCCCATAGAATGAAGACATACTAGATGTTACCATATTTTATGTTGGTGTTATGTCTGCATATGATGAACACATACTGGATATTACCATATGTTATCTTGGTATTATGTGTCCGTACAATGAAGACATTCTACCAGAGGTTACCATATTTTGTGTTGGTGTTACGTGTCTGCACAAGAAGTCACTACACCGGCTGTAATCATACATCATATGTTGATGTTATGTGTCTGCACAAGAAGTCACTACACCGGCTGTAATCATACGTTATATGTTGATGTTATGTGTCTGCACAAGAGGTCACTACACCTGCTGTAATCATACATTATATGCTGATGTTATGTGTCTGCACAAGAGGTCACTACACCAGCTGTAATCATACGTTAAATGCTGATGTTATGTGTCTGCACAAGAGGTCATTACATCGGCTGTAATAATACGTTATATGTTGATGTTATGTGTGTGCACAAAAAGTCACAACACCGGCTGTAATCATACGTTATATGTTGATGTTATGTGTCTGCACAAGAAGTCATTACACCGGCTGTAATAATACGTTATATGTTGATGTTACGTGTCTACACAAGAAGTCACAACACCGGCTGTAATCATACGTTATATGTTGATGATATGTGTCTGCACAAGAGGTCATTACACTGGCTGTAATAATACGTTATATGTTGATGTTACGTGTCTGCATGAAAAGTCACAACACCGGCTGTAATCATACGTTATATGTTGATGATATGTGTCTGCACAAGAGGTCATTACACTGGCTGTAATAATACGTTATATGTTGATGTTACGTGTCTGCATGAAAAGTCACAACACCGGCTGTAATCATACGTTATATGTTGATGTTACGTGTCTGCACAAGAAGTCACATCACCGGCTGTAATCATACATTATATGTTGATATTATGTGTCTGCACAAGAGGTCATTACACCGGCTGTAATAATACGTTATATGTTGATGTTACGTGTCTGCATGAAAAGTCACAACACCGGCTGTAATCATACATTATATGTTGATGTTACATGACTGCACGAAAAGTCACAACACCAGCTGTAATCATATGTTATATGTTGTATGTCTGCACATGATGGAGTGGCAACACTAGAGGTTATCACAGTTGATGTGTTATCAAATGATGAAGTTGTTACACCACGTTACCCAAAGTATTTCAGGATCCTCGCCGGTTCTACAGAGTTCATGCACTGAGCTGAGATTCTCTGGACTCAGGCTTGAGTTAGGAGTAGAACGGAGCACTTATGGGTTACACCCGTGTGCCGTGATGTTTATCCGTTGACTAAACTAAACACCATGTTACATATTATATGTTAATGTTATGTGCCTGCATATGCTGAAGACCACATCACCCACCGAGCACTCATTGGTCTATAACTATATGAATTTAGCACCATTAACTCAATGCACTCAAAGGTGTCCTAAATGGGGAAATCTGTTCATCATCATCATCATCAAGTGCCCTGCCATTTGGCGTAGGCGTTCATGTCCCTCCACAGATCTCGGTCTTTGGTGTTCTGGATCAACTCTGCTGCTGATATTCCTCCATGACATCGTCTCAATCCATCCAGCATCATTTCTCTTGGTCTGCCTCTACTTCTCTTCCCCTTGATCTTTAGAGTTGTTACAATGTTCTCCAATGCCTCTCTGCTCATCACATGATTAAATAAAGCTGTTTGTCTCTTTCTTATTGTTGTATATAATGTTCTTGTTTCATTAGCCTCTTTCAGGCAATCATTGTTAGTTACTCTGCCATTCCAAAGAATTCGGAACATTGGTGTCAGGAACCACATCTGTTTCTTCCAAGCTCTTCCTAAGTTGTTCATTTACATTCCAAGATTCATTGCCATACAGCAAAACTGGTTCTATATAGCATTTCAGCATTCTCTTTCTTACCCTGAGTGATAGTGACTTACTGCATTAGATGCTCTTCATTTTCCGAAATGCAGCCTTTGCTTGCCCTATTCAGCTCTTAATCTCTGTTGTACATCTTCTATCTGATGTTATATAACTATAACTGCCCCTAGGTATTTAAAATTGTCCATTTTGTTAAGAATTTTCCCTTCTATTTCTGTCATTGGAGAACATCACAACTGAAAAGATTGAAGGGAAGAGAGGCAGAGGCAAACCAAGAGAAATGATGCTGGATGGATTGAGACAGTGGCATGGAGGAATATCATTATCATCAGTAGACTTGATCCAGAACACCAAAGACCGAGATCTGTGGTGAGCCATGAACGCCTACGCCAGCTGGCAGGGCACTTGATGATGATGATGATGATTTCTATGTCACATTTTGGTGTCACCATTTTCTTGATATTCGAGGAGAGCCCTTTCTTTGCACTGTTACTACAATGTCACAAGCGCGGTTAGCCTTTCTAACACTCATACCATAACGAGCGTCAAGCAATGGCAAACTACTGAACGTAAAATTGCCTAAGATAATCACAAACAGACCAAACAATATTGGTCTGATTGCAAAGTACTGTAAAGGCATACAACTAAAATCTATCCTGGAATATAGATGGACTAACAAGCCTTGGCATTACTGCTGACACGCAGGTTCCAGAGAAGTGTTGGCCAAAAAACAAAATGGGCGGATTGAGGGGCGGATCTTCTTGCAAATGACAATGAACAAAGTCAAACGAATACTTTAATGAGGTTTTTAAACATGGACAGTTTTAAAATGTTAAGTTCTTAATTAAAACTGAGAAATTAACTTACCACACACGGACTTTTTCTTTCTGCAAAGCCCCTCTATTAGCCAGGCGCACAGACGTACGTGCTTGTGTGACCGTTATCAGCATTTTGTCCTCATTCATTCACCAGAACGCCATCCCTCGCGTACGTGAACACACACCAGGGGCCGACAGCGACAAGAAGAACTCTGAACACACCAGGTCCTGAAAGCCTGTGTGCCATGGGGGAACCGACATCGATTAAGGACAGCAAAGAGGAGGTTTTTGTCTCTTGGTTCGTCGTCGATTGTTAGCTCTACTCGTCGCCGGGCGCGCTGTTAAAATAAGATAGTTTGTCAATAGACATTACATGAGCTAAACTGTGCGGAAAAGCTAGCATCCACATCACTGACACGTAACGTGGACAAGCTGGTATAAATTTTGCTCGCTCTAACAATTGAAACGGACAGCCATCGTCACCAAAGCAGGAAGGACTTGGCCCACATAACAATTCATATATATTAATCAAACCGCGACTGCATAAATTCACCTACACATGATCTTTATTTCAGTTTGAATGCTACACATGAGATGTGGAGTTTGCGGTCGTGTCCCGTGTGTAGTTTGACGTGGCTGGAGTGTAGCCAATGGTGTCTCCGTCCCCGGTCCTGCCGCCCTTCTTGTCGTTCTCGTCTCGCCATGTGGCAGACGACAGCTGGGGGTCAGGGGTCACATGCAAATGAGCTCTAAGAGTGGCCAATCACCGAGCTCAAGACATTTTCGCCTCTACGGGAGTGCATTTTAACTATTGACGTTTAGGGATATCTATCTATCTATCTATCTATCTATCTATCTATCTGTTCCTCCATCCAGCCGTTCGTCTGTCTGTCTATATGTTTCCCCTCCGTCTATAGATCTGTTTGTCTATCTGGGTTTTGGGTTGTGACCTGTTGACAATAACAATTAAAATATCTAAAGCCCACGGAGGAAACTATACCACTATACCGACGTCGACATGATCACAATCCCAGCCGAACCGTGTGTGCAATTCCGAGCCATGACCTTCTTCTTCTTCTTCTTCTTCTTCTTCTTCTTCTTCTTCTTCTTCTTCTTCTTCTTCTTCTTCTTCTTTCGCCGTCAGATGTCACTATAAATACATGCTTAAAAAGCATCAGTCAATGTATGCTTGTTGATATTCCCATAGCTTTTCGAAGAGTATCTATGTATATGTGAAGTTTCATTCCCTGTTTTGCACACACCGCTAGTTTTCGAGTTTGGAAAGGGGCAAGAGAGATCTGCAGTTCGGTCCCAGTACAGAGGGTATGTTGGTATTAAGTAGGGAGAAAAGTATCTACACAAGTATCTACACCAATCTCATTCCGATAGACGCAAATCCTGTTCAGGGCTCAAGAGCTCAAGTGACCTGCTCATATAGGCACAAGACTTTTAAGAGACGGTTGGCCGGTTCATAGGCTTGTTGCTGAATCCTCTGACCGTCTGGATGTTTACGCATAAATATGATGTATTGGCGTTATCGGGTTATATCTAGTTTAGTTTAGTTTAGTTTAGTCGACGGATCAACATCACGGCACACGGGTGTGATCCATAAGTGTTCCATTCTACGCCTAACTCAAGCCTGAGTCCGGAGAATCTCAGCTCAGTGCACAAACTCCGTAGCACCAGCGATGATCCAGAAATACTCGAAATTTTTGCCCGGGCAGCGCCGATAGGCTACTCTTTTTCGATTTCCAACTGCAATGGATTTTTTACGTGCGCAACAATACACATGGGAGTCCGATCTCACAACCCAGAGACCAGGGGACATTTTATTACTAGAAGTCCACGTGAAAAAATCTCGGCCCTCACCGGGGCTTGAACCGGGGACCTCCAGAACTCGAGGCGGACACCATACCTCGAGACCACTCAATCCTCTGACACCTATTGGTGTGAAGTTGATGCAGCGGCTTGTTACTGTTATCAGCATTTCGTCATGTTACTAGAGTTTCATTTTCCACGGTGACTTACGCAGTGATCTCCAAGCAAAATTCAGTCCTCCTAAGGATTCATTCACCAGCCAGCCAACCTACCTACCAACCAGTATACCTACCTGCTGATCAACCAATATACCTACCTATTTACCAACCAATCAACCTTCCTGTCTTCCTACCTACCTACCAATCAATATACCTAACTGCTGATCAACCAATATACCTACTTACCAGGCAATCAACATTCCCGCCTACCTACCTACCTACCTACCTACCTACCCACCCACCTACCTACTACCTACCTACCTACTACCTACCTACCTACCTAACTACCTACCTACCCACACACCCACCCACCTACCTACCTATCTACCTACCTACCTACCTACCTACCTAACTACCTACCTAACTAACTACCTACCTACCTACCTACCTACCTACCTAATTACCTAACTAACTACCTAACTACCTAATTACCTACCTAACTACCTACCTACCTTCCTACTAACTACCTACCTAACTACCCAACTACCTACCTAACTACCTACCTGCCTACCTACCTACCTAACTACCTACCTACTTACCTATCAACCAATATACCTACCTGCTGACCAACCAATATACCTACCTATTTACCAACCAATCAACCTAACTACCACACAACTAAACTAACTACCTACTCACATATCTATATGTCTGTTTACCTGTCCACCCACCTACTTGCCAGTCTGTATACCTGTCTGTCTGTCTACCAGCGAACACTGCGGTTAGCGCAGAAACACAGACACAGAGCACATTATTATAAAGCCAACAGAAAGCCCCAGAACTGTGGATATAGAAACATTATATTTCACGGAAACAAAAACAAAAAAGACACCCCCCCCCCCCCCAAAAAAAAAAGAGAATTTCTGGAGGAGATGAGAATGAAAAGTGAGCTGATTAAAACAAACAGTGAAATCAGTGTTTAGCCCGTTTAAAGGATATGACACAAGCATACAAATTAAACGAAATGGAACAGCTAAGACAGGCGAGCAACAGGAAAGCAAACATTGCAACACTGTATGAACGAACAGCCGTGGTTCGAAGTGTACCACTGGGGCGAGAGACAGGGGGTGTTGCGGGTCAGTTACAACCGGGCTTCATTCTGGAGACCAGCAATAACTGAAGTGATCGCAATGAGAACTGGACGACAGCGGCTAGCTTCAAAGTGTAAGAACACTGGACAATCCTAATGCAATTATTCCTCTTCCTTTTCTTCTTCATCCTCATTCTCCTCTTTCTTATTTCTCTTTCTTCTTCGTGTTCTTCTTCTTCTCCTTCAAATCCTCCTCCTCCCCCACCTACTTCTTTCTCTTCCTCCTTCTCCACAATCACCACCGACTCCTCCGTATTCTTCTTTTTCTTGTCCTCCTCAACTACTATGCAATTTTTGGGCGTTAATGAGTCACGTATTAATTATTACTGCACGTTTCCTATGCGTTCTAATCAATAGACAGTTAGTGATGTTATTGTCTAAGATCAGCCTCGTAAGTGATGTATGAATGCAATAATGTATTACATCAGAGATAAGAAGGACAGCATGTTAGACGGGCCTGCGTGCCCAATTCTTAACTGTCATTACTGACTATAGTACTTTGCAGTGTAGGACAGTGGAGGGTCTTGTACCTGAGGAATTAAGGCCACCTGACTAGTTCAGTCGCCACGAACTGTGCAGGTTAGGGTTTACTTGTTTTCCGCGACAGACAACAACAAATCCACTACCCTACCGAGGAGTCAACCTCAGGGCTCCCGAATGAGAGCCAGACCTTCAAGCCACTGGACCAGCCGAACCTGTGACGAATTCTGAACCCTTTAAAAAAGTGCGGTGCGGTTCTTCTGAACACGGTGTAGTGGGTTAGCCCCATACACTGGTCAGTAGCAGGGGAACGGAGGGAGAGAAGGGGAGCGATCGCTGCCCTAGTGCCCTAGTTTTGAAAAATGGCGCCTAGTTTCACTTGTGGGGGAAAAGTCAATAACAAGCACAGACACAGACGGTCCTTCAGTCGACTGAAAGACATGAAGTCCTTCGTTCGTTCTGCAATCATCAGCAAAATGTGCCATACTGATAAGCAAAGGCGGTCATGTTTCGCCATCTCACACGATCACCAGATTTGCCGATCAGTTCTGTGTTTTTGATTCGATTATGCCATACGGTCAAGCCATCCAGATATTTACTTCTCTGCCTTCCCCTTGTTCTTTCCCACTCAGCCGTGTCAGTTATCACCAAGTTCTCCGGTTGATTTCTTATCACAACGTACCCAAACAATCTTGATTGTCTACGTCAGTGGTTCTCAACCGGGGGAATTTTAGGGTTTCCAGGGGGTGAATGAAGACCATTTCAAGATCGCGTTAATACAAGAACCGATTACTTGATATTGTTTTTCCCTTCATACTTTACAGTTATGTACGTCGCATCCTTCTAAAACTCATTTTATAAAGTAAGTAGACCCACAAATCACGTTCTATGTGGATGTCTAGACTTGTTTTAGTATATGCTATTAAATTTACCTTCCATTTTTACGTATGCTGTGTAGGGGTGGGGGATTTTTAGGTAGGAAATATGAAAGGGGGGGGGGGAATGACGTTCTGAAAATATGTTGATATATACGGGCCAAAAAAGGTTGAGAACCTCTGGTCTACGTCAAATTTCTCTAATCAGATGAAGCGTCACCGTTTAATACAATGTATTTTTGGCCAGGTTATGAGAAGACAAAAACTGGAACATGTCGTGACAACAGGAAAGATTAGTGGAAAGAAAGATAGAGGAAGATAGCGGGAGAAGATTCTTGACACTCTTGTATCATGGCACGGAAGGGAGTCAACACACGAATTGATCCATGCCGTCGCAGATAGCAATTTGTGGAGGGGCATGACCGCTCACGCCACCGGCAAGGCACTGGATGATGATGAGGATGATGATGATTTTAGGGCATAACAATCGAAATACAGAAGCCAAAAACATGAGCTTGCACAATTATTTGTCTGTTACGTTTCGCTGCATCTCGTCAGGTGCCTATCGCATAAATATATGTCATTATGAAGTGAGTGGATGAATTATTTCTAGGCTGAAATACACGAAGAAACATGCAACAGGAGCGGCTGGCCGAGTGGCTAGAACGCCAGACTCTCATTCGGGAGACCCGGGTGCGATCCCTCGGTAAGGTGTGGGATTTGTTTCTGTCGGGGGCATAAAGAAAATCCTAACCTGCACAGTTCGCGGCGACTGCACTAGCCAGGCGGCCTTAATTCCTCAGGCTCAAAGACCCTCTGCCATACACCGCAAGGTACTATATTGTCAGTAAATGACAGTTTTTTTATGACATGCAATACAATTTTGCATATCATCGTAAGTAGTAAATTGCCGAGTGCTATAATACAGATTCTCCTTCTGATTTGAATTCTCAGTAAGGTGTGGATTTTTTTTCTTCTGTAGGGCGACTGAACTAGCTAGGCGACCTTAATAATAATAATGAATAATAATAATAATAATAATAATAATAATAATAATAATAATAATAATAATAATAATAATAATAAGAAGAAGAAGAAGAAGAAGAAGAAGAAGAAGAAGAAGAAGAAGAAGAAGAAGAAGAAGAAGAAGAAGGACAGTAGCAGAGGAACAAGAAAAGAAGAAGAAGAAGAAGAAGACGAAGAAGAAGAAGAAGAAGAAGAAGAAGAAGAAGAAGAAGAAGAAGAAGAAGAAGAAGAAGAAGAAGATTGGTGTTGCATTCTAACGACATGGCCAAACCAATTGATCTTCTGCCTTTCAATAAATGTGGCACAAGGTGTTGATCCCACAGTCTGTCTGATAATAGCATTTCTTACTCGATCTTGGATTGTTAAATTGGCAGCTCTCCTCAGTCATCTCATCCCCCGGGTGTTGATTTTGCGAAAGTGTGATTTGCATAATAATATATTAAAACTAAGACAAATATGAATAAAACAAGCATGAATAAACAAGCATGAATAAAACAAGTATGAATAATACAAGCAAAAAAAACAAAACAATTATGAGTAAAACAAGTATGAATAATGCAAGCATGAATAAAACAAGCATGAATAAAACAAGCATGAATAAAACAAGCATGAATAAAAATAAGCACGAATAAAACAAGAGTGGATAATACAAGTATGAATAAAACAAGCACGAATAGCCTGATAAAAAATTAAACAAATTGACAACAACATCTAAATGCATTCAAAAGTTACACACATTACTTATCGTACCATTGCCGAGACCAATACAAACACAAATATTAGTAAATTAACATGAAATCAAAACACAGAACAAATTTACGTTAAAATGTAATAGGTATGTGTACATCAGGGAAAATGAAGGACGGGCGCGCGACTTCAGTGAAGAGCCATAATGTGATGAAGTGTGATTGTAAATTTGGGAATAACTTAACATGGGCAATACGATGACGCAGTCTTGATAGCAACAAAGAACTACAGAAAATGATAGATATAGTGGGTGTAGAAAGTGAACAATTGGGATTTAGTCTGGTTAATAAAAAGACAGAATTCACTCAACAAAAAGTAAAATAACTAGATAAATCCTTCAAGCTGAAATATACACATGTTCGCACAATAATGTCAATTGTCTACCACGGTAATTTTAAACTGACTAACATGTCTTTCTGTTTGCACAAAATTGGCCTATGTAGAGTGATCATTATGGCTATTTACATGTAGGTGTCAGGCCACTTACATCGGCAGAACAGAGCGACAGTTACACACGAGGGTGGGTGAACACATATCTCAATGGGTCGACAAGTTACTACACACAGGCGATGGGAGCACAGGGAGGCCGACACACCGGAAGATTCCCGCGTCATCAATTGATAGGCACGTGTTGGAAACCGGTCATGTGATTGACAGAGACAGTGCCTTCCGTGTGGTGTTCAACACACAAAATAGTCGCTTGTTAAAGTTTACAGAAACCATAATGATCAATCTACATAGGCCAATTTTGTGCAAACAGAAAGACATGTTAATCAGTGTAAAATTACCGTGGTAGACAATTGACTTTACTGTGCGAACATGTGTATATTTCAGCTTGAAGGGTTTATCTAGTTATTTTTCTTTATGTTGTGTAAATTCTGCAGTATGTACCTGACGAGATGCAGCGAAATATGCCAGCAATAAATCGTGCAACCTATTGTTTGTGTCTTCGTTATTTAAATTCACTACGGGAAAACATGGTTTTGAAAAAGACAGAAGTCATGATGATATCGTCTGTGATATCAAAGAAACAGATTGTGCCTAAAAGTACTCATCTCATCTCATCTCATTTTGTTCCTCTTGTACCTTGCGGTGTCGAGGTGAAGTATAAACAGCGGGAGAGTGCCCGGTTGTAGTCTTCATGTATCGATATTTCAATGGATTCTGTTATTCCCTGCGCCCATCGTTTACATGGTCGGCCTATTCCTCTGTTTCCCTCTGGTCTGTACATCATTGCTTGTTGGGGTATACTGTTAGTTGGTAACCTACTTGCATGGCCAAACCATTTGACTTGCTGCCTTCTAATAAAATCTAGTGCACCTATAACCCCCACTTTAGTCCTGATTTCTTCATTTCTGATCTTATCTCTTCTTGATACATTGAGTATTCTTCTCAGGAATCTCATTTCTGTTGTTGTGATTTTTCTTTTCTCTTTTTCTGTCCCTGTCCAGGTTTGGCATTGGTAACATAGAGTTGGTAGGAAGATTGTGTTGTAAAGTGCGTTCTTGGTAGTTAATGATCCATGTTTGTTCTTTAGTATTGGTGCCATTTGTCCATTGAGTTGGTTTGCCTTATTGCATCTATTTTTGATCTCGTCTTCTGATTTGCCATTTGATGATATTATACTTCCTAGATGAGTAGATGTTGACCATTGCTGTTACACTCTGTCTCTGTGTCGCTGAATGGCCCCATGCATTCATTCCACGGTGTTCTTCGTGTGCCTATTGGTCCGTGAAAATCCCCCATCACAATAAGTTCATCTGTCTCCCTGACATTATTTAACGTGTCTGCAAGTTTATCCAAATCACACTTTGCAAAATCAACACCTGCGAGATGAGATGCCTGAGGAGAGCTTCCAACTTAACTATCCGAGATAGAGTAAGAAATGCTGTTATCAGACAGACTGTGGGATCAAAACCTTGTGCCACATTTATTAAAAGAAGAAGATCAAGTGGTTTGGCCATGTCGTTAGAGTGCAACACCAGCAACTACCAACACTGGCCTTACATCAAAGATCATCTGCGACAAGACCGAGAGGACGTCCAAGAAGAAAATGGATTGACGACATCAAAGACATTGTATAACCACACGGAATGGCACTATCCAGTGCCACCCACCTGTCGCTGGAACGCAAATTATTCCTCCCCACGACGCTTGAAGGCAGAAGTGATGATGATGATGATGATGATGATGATACTTCCTAGGTACTTGAAACTCTTTACTTGTTTCAATGGATTTTCGTTTAGGTGAATCGTTGTTGCTTTTTATTCTTTAGTTACAGTCATTACCTCTGTTTTACTTGTGCTAATTTTCATGTTGTGTTCCCTACACATTTCATTTAGTCTATTCATGTGGTCTTATAATTCAGCTTCTGATTTTGCTATTAGTGCTTGGTCGTCTGCAAACAGGAGTTCTCTAATGGTTAGATTTGCAGATGGATCTTCTTCCGTGTTCTCGTCATGCGGTGTTCTTGTGGTCTCTGTTTGGCTGGTTTCTTTATATATGTTGTCTATACAGGTTATGAACAAGAGAGGGGACAGGACACAACCTTGTCGTACTCCAGATCTTATGGTGAAGGGTTCTAAGTGTCCCCCAGTTGCTCTCACTATGCATTCACTGTTGTTTTATAAGCTTCTACATAGATTTGTTGGATGTGTACTCACTCTATACTGTTTAAGGATTTCCCACAGCTGTTTCTATCTACTCTATTAAATGCTTTTTCTTGGTAGACAAAGGCTAAGCAGAGTGTTTCACTGAATTCGATTGATTTTTCCATAAATTGTCTAAGAGCAAAAATGGCATCTATGCATCTTTTGTTGTTCCTAAATCCAAGTTGTGTTTCGCTTAGCTGGGGTTCTATAGTAGTTCGTAATCCTTTCTCAAGAATTTTGCAAAATATTTTCCAAGTATGACTCAACAGTGAAATGCCTCTGTATTGTGTGCAGTCTCTTTTGCTGCTTTTGTTTTTCCAAATTGGGATAATTATGGCGTTTCCACAGTCTCGTGGTGTCTGTTGTTTTGCCAAAACATGGCTGAATAGTCTTCTTTAATTAGTTCATTTGGTATTTCATCTTGTCCCGGCGATTTATTCAACGGGGCTTATCTGACGGTTTCTATAATTTCTTCTTTCAGTATGTTTGATTCTAGTTCTTCGGTGGCATCTGTGTCGGTTTCTTGAATTCCTTTGACATCTGATGGGATGTTGAGAAGTTGTTCGAAGTACTGTTTCCATCTTATTAGGATTTGTTTTTGTTCACTTATTGGTTCTCTATTTTCGCTGTTAATTGTTTCAGTTGGGTCAATGGGTTCTCCTCTGGTTCTCATTGCACTTATCATTTTGTAGAAGTTTCTAGTTGCCTCCTTGTAGTTTTTATTTAGGGTTTCTCCATACTCCTCCCAGTCTTTTTGTTGTTTTTTTTTTCTCTTTACAATTCTATTTACACGTCTTCTCGTTATTCTATATTCTATGTAATCGCATTCCTGTTTGCTCTTCAACCACTTTTTATATTTTTCCTTTTTGTCTTTTACAGGTTTCTTTACTTCTGCGTTCACCAACTTGTCATTTTTTAAATCCGTGTTTTGTGTTTTTTTCGTGGTTCCACATGTTTTTTTGTGTGTGCAGTATTTCAAATGCTGATTTGAAATCTCCCATTCTTCTTCCACTGTCTTTCTTTCTATAGGTAATTTTACAAAGATTTTAGTTAGTTATTTCTCACAATTTTCCCTCACTGCCTCGTCTTTGAGGTTTGTTAAATTTACTGATTCGCATGGCATGTATATTCCTGGTCTTTGCTTTCTTCTACCCATGGTTCTTATTGCGGAACGACTGCTTTGTGGTCTGTGTTTATACTTAAGTTGGGCACCGCCCTTGCATCTAATATATTTCTCTTTCTGTTATTTCTATTTAATATAAAATCAGTTTGGCTTTTAGTATCTAGATCGTTCCATTTATACCAGGTGTATATTTGTGAGTCTTTATGTTTATAGAATGTGTTTGTTATGTTGTTTGTCCATCAAGAACGATGATGGCCATTCATTTCATCAAGTGGGGTTGAAAGTATGGAAGCGTGAGTTCTAAGATGGCTTATAAGGCCTATTTTGGCTCGAAATGTTCTTTGATAATGTGGGAAAAGAATGGTTGACGTTCCAGGAGGAGGATCTCCTGCAGTGGTTTTTCTGTCCAGCTTTGTCTTCACAGCTCTTGCAGTCCGGGTTGCTTCACAAGTAACTGCACCCTTATATAATGATTACGCTACGAATTACGGCTTTAGCAGCAGTCTCCCAGGTGTCAAGATGAATTCCAAAAGCTTTCAGTGAGATTTTCAGAGTGTCTTTAAAGCGTTTCCTCTGGCCGCCTTGGGAGCGTTTACCACAACTCAACTCGCCGTAAAAAAATTTGTTTAGGGAGCCTGTGATCTGGCATACGAGTTAAGTGACCACCCAGCGAATCTGATTTTTCATTAGTTGAGTGTGGATACTGGGCATTAACGCTCTTGTTTTACCATTTAATCTTCAATAGCTTCCATAGGCAGACTGTGTGGAAGTGGTTTAATTTCCTAGCATGTCGCTGATAAACAGTCCATGTTTCACAAGCATATAGTAGTGTGGATAATACAACTGCTTTATATACTTTCAGCTTTGTTTACAGGCTTATTCCATTTCTGTCCCATACATTCTTGTACAGTCTGCCAAAGGCCGCGCTGGCCTTGGAGATTCTTGCATTCACCTCGTCATCAATTGTGGCAGCTTGTGACACGGTGCTGCCAAGATAGGTGAATTTGTCCACAACACTTAGTCTATGACCGTTCACCTTGATATTCGGCACGGTGTGATTATTCCCTGGAGCTGGCTGGTACATAACTACAGTCTTCTCCAAGTTGATATTGAGCCCAACGTTCGTACAGGCATATGAGAAAGCTGAAACATTGTGTTTCATGTCTGCCTCTGAGTTGGCATATAGAGAGCAATCATCAGCAAGCAGCAGTTCTCTGACGGTGTCGCTGTTAGTTTTGGCTTTGGCTTTCAGCCTTCTGAGATTGAATAACTTTCCATCTATGCGGTAGTTGATGTATATTCCAATGCCGTTGTTCTCGAAGGCATTCGTCTGCATAGCTGAAAACATGAGGCTGAACAGCGTTGGTGCCAGGACACATCCTTGCTTCACTCCATTGGTAACAGAAAAGGGCTCAGACAGTTCACCATTTTCCTGTACTCTTGCCTGCATACCATCATGAAATAGCTGCACTATTTGGACACACTTTTGTGGACAGCCATATTTCGCCATTATCTTCCACAGTCCTTCTCTGCTGACTGTATCAAAAGCCTTGGTAAGGTCAATGAAAGTGGAGAACATTTCAGAGTTCTGTTCCTGACATTTCTCTTGCAGCTGCCTTGCAGCGAAAACTGTTTGTCAACAGTTCCTAGTTCTTTTCTGAAGTCACATTGACTCTCAGGAAGAAGACCTTGATAGAAATTTGTCGTGAGGCGATTGAGAAGAATTCTGGCGAGTATCTTCCCTGCGATTGAGAGTAAGGAGATGCCTCGGTGGTTGTCACAGGGATGGCGGTTTCCTTTTCGTTTTGAAGGTGGACAATTGACGCTTCCTTGAAATCTTGTGGCATGGTCTCATTCACCCATATGTTTGTAGAGACTTGGTGAAGCTGCTCTGTTAGGACCGGCCCACCTGCCTTGTATATCTCTGCTGGGATGGAGTCAGGACCAGGCGCCTTATCACTGGAAAGTTGCAGGATGGCTTTGTTTAGTTCCATTATATTTGGCAGGTCATCAAGTGTATCATTAGTGGGAACTTGAGGAAGGCAGTTGATGGTTTCATCATCGAAGAAGGAAGTTGCATTTAAGATGTTTCTGAAATGCTCTTCCCAGCGTTGAAGGATTTCTTTCTTATCGGTGACCAATGTTCCCCCATCTGCACTGAGAAGGGGAACTACGCCTGGCGATGGAGGGCCGTAGACCGCTTTCAGTGAGTCGTAGAAGTTTCGTGTTCAGCACAGGTCTGAAGGAGGAGGAGCCCATTGCTGTTATAATTTCCGACTCTGTACTTTCCAGTGGTGCCACTCCAAGAGACGATGTCCTTGCCTACTCTGGCATTCAAGTCCCCAAGGGGTATAAGTTTGTCTCCTTTGGGAACAGATGGTAATACGTTGTGCAGGTCTTCATAGAACTTGTTTTTGAGGTCATCTTCATTTGTCATGGTTGGTGCGTAGACACTCACGATGGTTGCATGCTTCTTTCCTCTCAGCAGGGGTAAGTTAATAGTCATAAGCCTTTCATTTATAGCCTTCGGAAATTCAGCTAGTTTGCCAACCGGGACCGACTTAATGGCAACTCCCACACCGGATTGGCGTCTTTCCTCGCCTTTCCTTCCACTCCAGAAAAATGTGTAGCTGGCACCTTCTTTACAGATTTGGCCTTCTTCTGCAAGTCGTGTCTCGCTCAAGGCTGCAATGTCGATGTTGTACCTGCCCAGCTCTCTCACAATCAGCGCTGTTTGTCTCTCTGGGCCCGATGCGGCGTCTATATCAAGTAGGGCGCGTACATTCCAAGTTCGGATTGTCAAGAGAATATGGTTAGCGCTGTTAGCTTTACCTGTTTTTACTTTGTTTGTATGTCGACCGCAGTATAGGGTACCCACCAACCGCAGCTAGCAGGTTGAGTAATGATGGAGCAGAGAATGTTTAGGGCACCTTTTCTAGCCCCTTCCTCATGCTATGGAGGTGAGCAGTGTGTTCCTATAGAGGGCTGCTCAGTCGCTCAGGGGGCTGCCGAATCCCACTGCTGCTCCGGTCAGTAGAAGACGACCATATGGCCTGAGCCGCCTGTGTGCAGGTCTGCGACTACGGCTGCCAGCGTACCCACGCCTGCCGCTTCGCCGCTCGCACATCGCCACAGGGCTTGAAGGTGATATATGACGTTGGATGAAGAATGACTTGCGCGATGACTTGGATTAAAGTGAGGAAGAGTTGCGCAATTCGTTGACCTCATTCTCTCGTCTGAGTCCATCTGAATCCAGTGGCAAGACAAGTCAAGACGACTGGAGATGAATACAGGTGCAGTGGATGACCAGGGCGCTCTACGCGCCTTGCCGTGCTCATTATGTTCCGCAACGCTTTGCAGGTAAACGCCGTCTTGCCCGTTGAATCATCCAAGTCCAGCGTACTAGAAGTAGTAGCACATGTATGGACTACGCTTGATTTCATATTCAGCGAACGAAACCCCCCCCCCCCCCCCCTTCCGAAAATGTTCACATTAAATTACATAGAGGGCCGTTGGATACAGGCTGAAAGCCCCTAATATTAGAGACCAATACAATAAATCCATCCATGGAGTGAAACGATGTTTATCAAATGAGGAAACCCCCTCTGCCGTGTGTCCACCTTGACGAGGTAGAGGGGCTTGTGCGTTCCAATGATCCCAAGAGCTATGCCGACGGTAGCACAGCTACTGGTAGGGTCACCCATGTCGGACAGGTCAAGGGAAAGGGACCAGACGAAGCGACACACAAACCTGCTGCCTTGTAGGTAGACTGGGGACAGTCAAAGGCTAGGGAAAGCATCCCGAAAAATACTTGTCGAAATCGGATGTACTGAGCCGCAGGCTTGACAAAGCAGTGCAACGTAACTTAATTCATGATGTCACAAATTAAAATTAATCGTTATGGTGCTAATCCCGTGAAGTCCCATCAGGCGGCGATAGTGCCTGGCCCCCTGCCTCGGGGGGATCCACCCATGACTACTGGTGGTCACCTTCCCCTGTGCTGTGGAGTCAAGGCACAGAGGAGTAGGTTAAGAGCTATTGACCAAATACCACGGACACTCAACATACTACAGTGGAATGCCGAAGGAGTTTATAACAAGAAAGTCTCCCTAACACAGCGTCTTCATAAAGATAGAATAGATGTGGCATGCATTCAAGAGACACACCTCAACGCCAATCGCAAATTCTCAGTCAGAGGATATCAGGCCACACGTTTCGACCGCGAAGGACACAAAGGAGGAGGTCTGATACTTAAACGAAGTACAATACCTTGCAGCGAAGTATCTGTGATCTCTGACAACCAAACGGAAATTATAGGTGTTGATATAATGATAAAGGACGTGAAAATAAGAATTTACAATCTGTATAGCCCAGCAGATTTTACACTCTCAAACATGAAAATAACTGACACAAACTGCATTATTGTCGGAGACTTTAATAGCCGTTCAGAAAGATGGGGATACCCGGATACTGACAAAAGAGGAGATGAAGTGGAGGACTGAGAAATAAACTCAAATCTCCATCTACTCAACAAAGCGGATGACACACCGAGCTTCTACTCCAGAAGATGGTTTACCACTTTTACTCCAGACTTAGCTTTCTGCACAGGAGACATCCTCCACAAAATTGATCGCCATGTGCTTGACCAATTAGCAGGTAGTGACCACAGACCAATCAAGCTTGTAATGAATATGGAGTATGTTCCTCAGGAGCAAAAGCCCTTGCCCAGCTGGAATTACAAACGAGCAGACTGGGACAGATTTGCCATACTAAAAAACAAATATTGTGAAAACATAAATACACGATATGGCAACATGAAGTAAATGGTGGAAAGTCCAAACAGAGCAATAATACAGGCGGCCACTGAGTCTATTCCAAGAGGAGCGAGGAAAAATTACAAACCATACTGGACTGAAGAACTACACATTTTGGAGGACAAAGTTGAAGATGCCAGGAAGACAGCAGAGAGAGAGAGAGAGAGAGAGAGAGAGAGAGAGAGAGAGAGAGAGAGAGAGAAGAGAGAGAGAGAGAGAAAGAGAGAGAGAGAAAGAGAGAGAGATAGAGAGAACAAACAACTGAAGCGAATATCTCTCTCAAAGCCATCTCAGCAAAATATAAAAGAACAGTAAATCAAACAACAAGAGATTGTTGGAGGGAAAAAAACAGAAAACCTGAACTTTGACAGGGACGGAAACAAACTATGGAAACTAGTGAAAGCCATGAACAATGAAGGACCTAGAAACAAACAAATAACAATGAAACAAGGAAATGCCTTGCTTACAGGGAAAAAGGCTGCAAATGCACTAATGGAACACTATGCCAGTGCAAACTACATTGATATTACTATCGAACAGAAGAAAGCAATCAAAGACAAACCGATACATCATAGTAATACAGAGACAGCAGCAGAATATATGATGGCAAATCTACCAATGGAAGAAATGGAACAGGCAATGAATACCCTAAAAAAGAAGAAATCACAAGGAAAGGATGGAATCACAAATGAAATGCTAATAGGACTAGGCACTAAGGCCAAAAAGAAACTACTAGCAGTTTTAAATTACAGCTGGAAGAGAGGAATAGTCCCACAGGCATGGAAGGAAGCTGTACTAATACCAGACCCAAAGAAAGGAAAAGACCTGGAAGAACCATATGGCTATCGACCTATCAGTCTACTTAGCTGTGTAGGAAAATTAATGGAACACATTATCAATGGCAGTCTAACATGGCACCTGGAAGAAAACCAACTCTTAACATCACACCAAGCAGGATTCAGAAAGTACAGATCCACTGAATATCAAATAACCTATATAGCTCAGGAAATAGATGATGCCTTCCAAGAGAAAAAGCACACACTAGAGGTCTGGATAGATTAGAAAAAGCATTTGATAAAGAATGGAAGGAAGGACTGAAAGTAAAACTGCAAAAAATGCATGTTTGTGGGAAAATGTATAAATGGATCAGCCACTTCCTTGAGAACAGAACTGCCAGAACAAAAGTACAAGGACAAACCAGAAAAATGATGCTGTTGGAGCAAGGTGTCCCCCAAGGAGGAGTTCTTTCACCAACATTATTCCTAGCATATATAAATGACATCACGGAGAATTTTCCAGCGAGAGTACACACATCCTCCTTTGCAGATGACCTAGCCATATGGACATCTGAAGAATATATTAGTACAGCTAACAACAGAATACAGCAAGCCTTATTAGCGCTAGAGGACTGGTCAAAATCATGGCTAATGAAGATAAGTGAGGAGAAAACAACATGCACAGTGTTCTCCCTCTCAAATAAAACTCAGCAACCTAAGCTGGTATTGAATGGAAAAATATTGCGCCATGAAGAAAATCCAAACTATCTAGGAGTCACCTTTGATCGTCACCTGACATGGAAGACACAGGTTGAGAAAAATCGAACAAGAGCAAAGCAAATAATGGCAATCATGAAAAATCTTCCTGGTAAAACGTGGGGAGCAGATGAGAAAGTTCTCAAGAAGTTATATACTGGACGGGTGAGGCCAGTACTGGAATTTGGCATTGCAGCTTGGGCAACAGCAGCTAAGTCAAACTTTAACAAATTAAGTAGAGTCCAAAATCAAGGAATGCGAATCATAACTGGAAGCCTGAAGACAACGCCTATTAATGAACTAGAAAAGATCACTTGTTTATAACCAATGCAGGATAGAAGAGATAGCAGAGCCCAACAACAAGCTGAAAAATTTAGAAGATTGACAGACCACCCTATGTATAACAGGTTTAATGGTTTTGGAAAGGGAAGACTGAAACGTAGCAACTTTGTAGCAACTGCAAATCAAAAGATTATGGCAGATCCTATACTTAACATATCAACAGTCAAACCCATTTATAACGCAGACAAGTTCCCAGCTTGGAGACAGCAGCAACTGCCTGAGATGATAGAAAACATTCCTGGTATTGAGAAAAAGAACACTCAGAATGAAACCGAAAGAAGAAAAATAACCCCAAACTACATAAAAGCAAATTACCCAAGCAGCAATTGGACCCATGCATATACAGATGGATCAGCCAAAAATTCAATAGAAAATGGAGGAGGAGGAATTCTCCTAAATTTAAAAAATGGAGTGAAAAAAACACAGTCAGTGGCAACTGGAAAATTTTCAAGTAACTTCAAAGCGGAGGTAGAGGCTTTGAAAACTGCAGCAGAGATGCTCTTGATGGAGGAAAATAAAGAGAAGCAAATAGCTATCTTCACAGATGCAAAGTCAGCTGTCTCAATACTGAAGAGCAAAAACAGCACAGAACTAGCTGACCTAAGAGCATCACTCCATGGTCTATGCCAGAAATCCAAAAAACTTGTAATACAGTGGATCCCATCACATTGCAGTATACCTGGAAATGAAGAGGCTGGCAGACTAGCAAAAGAGGGTGGACGACTACCACAGCCTGACATAGACATAACCTATAATGAGGCTAAGAGGTTTATAAAAAGCACTTATAGAACCAAATGGGAATCAGAGCATCCAGGCCACCAGAAAGATGATGCATATTACAAACTCGACCGGAGAGAACAAGTAGCAATCTTCAGACTCCGCACAGGACATAACAGGCTGAAATACCACTTGTTCAATAAACTAAAGATAGGGGATACTGATGAATGTAATTGTGGAACTGGTGAAATGACAGCAAAACATTTGCTGCAGGATTGCCCAATATATGCAGAACAGAGAAAGATATTTTGGCCCACACCTGCTTCATTTGAGGACAAGCTCTATGGAGATATCAACAAGCTCAAGTTGACTACAGCTTACTTTAACTACATTCAGGTTGACATCTAATGGTGCATGAAGATGTATTTAGACTGCCACACTTCATACCACAGGTATGTCGGTTACAAAAGCGTCCCAGAGGACGTGACGATTCCTTGGGTGAGCTCAGTACCAGAGCGCTGTGTGTCGGCTCTGCTCTGCAAGTATGGAAGCCTCCTTGGATGGCGGGGAATGCCCATGGTCTGCCCCTGCCTTCCCTTGAGGGCTGACCAGGATGTCCTTGGCTGTTCTATATGGGCCAGCTGGGATGGGGGATAACACCACAACAGTGAGAGTCAAACGTCCTAAGAAACCCCCGGGAAGGTTAACCCGGTCAACAAATGCCCACAGAAGTCGGATGTGTCGGCCTAACGGCGCAAGAACGCAGTCCTGCTGTAAACAGGCACAACGCAATCACGTCCGAAAAAAAAGTCCGGATGAACGCAGAAGAAGAAGAAGAAGAAGAAATGAGGAAACGTGACCATTCTCACCAAATTCACACGCCATAGCTGGATGTGACCATGCGCGTTTCAGATCAATCACAACCACAAATTACAAAATAAAATCACCGATTTCTCCCAAAAGTTAAATAAAATTCTCCATAATTACAAAACAAACATGTCACATGATTGTTGTGTTCATTGTAGGTCCAGTGTGTTATTTTTAATCATACCGTTTCCATGGCAACTAAATGGAAGCTTAAATAAACGGAAACCGAAAAAGACCGGTCGTTTTGGACGCCACCTGGTTAGCACTGTCTGATAATTGTTTTAGTTTTCTTTCTGTCGCCAATCTAGGACAGAACTAACAGGACAGTAATTAAATGTAGGACTTCTAAACAGCGCCGCACTCCCCTCTCACTAGTTGAGACTGACTGAACACAGAAGCACACAGGGATGAGTCTGGGAAGGTGGTTAGACTGATGCAGTTTCGTCAGACATCTGGGGATGGCGATGTTGACAAACGCTAATCCCGGGGCAACAGTTTCCAACTTCCTAAATGAATATTAATACAGACAGACAGACAGACAGGCAGACAGATAGATAGACAGACAGATAGATAGATAGATAGATAGATAGATAGATAGATAGATAGATAGATAGATAGATAGATAGATAGATAGGTGGGTGTTTATTTATTCCGACCGTGGTTAGAAATCTGACAGCTCAGCATACATTTTAGTAATCATTGTTTACACAATTGTCATGGTAACCGGAGTAAGTTTCTTCACTTACAGCCAGGCGGACGCCCATCTGATTAGCCTGACTGCAGGATAAGAGGACAGGGAGATATTAAGAGGACAGAGAGAAGGTAAGAGGGCAGGGAGATGTTAAGAGGACAGAGAGAAGGTAAGAGGGCAGGGAGATGTTAAAAGGACAGAGAGAAGGTAAGATGACAGGGAGATGGTAAGAGGACAGTGAGATGGTAAGAGGACAGGGAGATGGTAAGAGGACAAGGGTAAGATAAGAGGACAGGGGTAAGGTAAGAGGGCAGGGGTAAGGTAAGAGGACAGGGGTAAGGTAAGAGGACAGGGGTAAGATAAGAGGACAGGGGTAAGGTAAGAGGACAGGGGTAAGATAAGAGGACAGGGAGATGGTAAGAGGACAGGGGTAAGATAAGAGGACAGGGGTAAGATAAGAGGACAGGGGTAAGATAAGAGCACAGGGAGATGGTAAGATGACAGGGAGAAGGTAAGAGGACAGGGGATGGTAAGAGGACAGGGGGATGGTAAGAGGACAGGGGGATGGTAAGAGGACATGGGGATGGTAAGAGGACAGGGAGATGGTAAGATGACAGGGAGAAGGTAAGAGGACAGGGAGATGGTAAGAGGAAAGGGGTAAGATAAGAGTACAGGGAGATGGTAAGAGGACAGGGGTAAGATAAGAGGACAAGGGTAAGATAAGAGGACAGGGGTAAGATAAGAGGACAGGGGTAAGATAAGAGGACAGGGAGATGGTAAGAGGACAGTGGTAAGATAAGAGGACAGTGGTAAGATAAGAGGACAGTGGTAAGATAAGAGGACAGTGGTAAGATAAGAGGACAGGGGTAAGATAAGAGGATAGGGGTAAGATAAGAGGACAGGAAGATGGTAAGATGACAGGGAGAAGGTAAGAGGACAGGGGGATGGTAAGAGGACAGGGGTAAGATAAGAGGACAGTGGTAAGATAAGAGGACAGTGGTAAGATAAGAGGACAGTGGTAAGATAAGAGGACAGTGGTCAGATAAGAGGACAGGAGTAAGATAAGAGGATAGGGGTAAGATAAGAGGACAGTGGTAAGATAAGAGGACAGTTGTAAGATAAGAGGACAGGGGTAAGATAAGAGGACAGTGGTAAGATAAGAGGACAGGGGTAAGATAACAGGACAGTGGTAAGATAAGAGGAAAGGGGTAAGATAAGAGGACAGTGGTAAGATAAGAGGACAGTGGTAAGATAAGAGGACAGTGGTAAGATAAGAGGACAGTGGTAAGATAAGAGGACAGGGGTAAGATAAGAGGATAGGGGTAAGATAAGAGGACAGGAAGATGGTAAGATGACAGGGAGAAGGTAAGAGGACAGGGGGATGGTAAGAGGACAGGGGGATGGTAAGAGGACAGGGGTAAGATAAGAGGACAGTGGTAAGATAAGAGGACAGGGTTAAGATAAGAGGACAGTGGTAAGATAAGAGAACAGGGGTAAGATAAGAGGACAGGAAGATGGTAAGATGACAGGGAGAAGGTAAGAGGACAGGGAGAAGGTAAGAGGACAGGGGTAAGATAAGAGGACAGGGGTAAGATAAGAGGACAGGGGTAAGATAAGAGGACAGTGGTAAGATAAGAGGACAGTAGTAAGATAAGAGGACAGGAGTAAGATAAGAGGACAGTGGTAAGATAAGAGGACAGGGGTAAGATAACAGGACAGTGGTAAGATAAGAGGAAAGGGGTAAGATAAGAGGACAGTGGTAAGATAAGAGGACAGTGGTAAGATAAGAGGACAGGGGTAAGATAAGAGGATAGGGGTAAGATAAGAGGACAGGAAGATGGTAAGATGACAGGGAGAAGGTAAGAGGACAGGGGGGTGGTAAGAGGACAGGGGGATGGTAAGAGGACAGGGGTAAGATAAGAGGACAGTGGTAAGATAAGAGGACAGGGTTAAGATAAGAGGACAGTGGTAAGATAAGAGAACAGGGGTAAGATAAGAGGACAGGGAGATGGTAAGATGACAGGGAGAAGGTAAGAGGACAGGGAGAAGGTAAGAGGACAGGGGTAAGATAAGAGGACAGGGGTAAGATAAGAGGACAGGGGTAAGATAAGAGGACAGTGGTAAGATAAGAGGACAGTAGTAAGATAGGAGGACAGGAGTAAGATAAGAGGACAGTGGTAAGATAAGAGGACAGGGTTAAGATAAGAGGACAGTGGTAAGATAAGAGGACAGGGGTAAGATAATAGGACAGGGAGATGGTAAGATGACAGGGAGAAGGTAAGAGGACAGGGAGAAGGTAAGAGGACAGGGGTAAGATAAGAGGACAGGGGTAAGATAAGAGGACAGTGGTAAGATAAGAGGACAGTAGTAAGATAAGAGGACAGGGGTAAGATAAGTGGACAGGGGTAAGATAAGTGGACAGGGGTAAGATAAGTGGACAGGGGTAAGATGAGAGGACAGGGAGATGGTAAGAGGACAGGGAGAAGGTAAGAGGACAGGGGGATGGTAAGAGGACAGGGGTAAGATAAGAGGACAGTGGTAAGATAATAGGACAGGGTTAAGATAAGTGGACAGGGGTAAGATAAGAGGACAATGGTAAGGTAAGAGGACAGGGGTAAGATAAGAGGATAGGGGTAAGATAAGAGGACAGGAAGATGGTAAGATGACAGGGAGAAGGTAAGAGGACAGGGGGATGGTAAGAGGACAGGGGTAAGATAAGAGGACAGTGGTAAGATAAGAGGACAGGGTTAAGATAAGAGGACAGTGGTAAGATAAGAGGACAGGTTAAAGATAAGAGGACAGGGGTAAAATAAGAGGACAGGGAGATGGTAAGATGACAGTTAGAAGGTAAGAGGACAGGGAGAAGGTAAGAGGACAGGGGTAAGATAAGAGGACAGTGGTAAGATAAGAGGACAGGGGTAAGATAAGAGGACAGGGGTAAGATAAGAGGACAGGGGTAAGATAAGTGGACAGGGATAAGATAAGTGGACAGGGGTAAGATAAGAGGACATGGAGATGGTAAGATGACAGGGAGGAGTTAAGAGGACAGGGGTAAGGTAAGAGGACAGGGAGATGATAAGAGGATAGGGAGATTGTAAGATGACAGGGATATGGTAAGTGGACAAGGATGTGGTAAGTGGACAGCGCTGTGCAACACGTTATTTATTCCGTGTGGGAGAGATTATATGTGTGTAAGAGAGCACTGTGTGTATGTGTGTGTGTGTGTGTGTGTTAGAGAGAGAGAGAGTGAGAGAGAGAGAGAGAGAGTGTGTGTGTGTGTGTGTGAGTATGTGTGTGTATGTGTGTGTGTGTGTGTGGGGGGGGGGTGTTGGTGTATTATAAGATCAGTTATTTATTACGACCATGATTAAACTTCTGACAGCTCAGCATGTAATCCAGTAACTATTGTTTACACAGTTGTCATGGTAACCCCACTGGGTGTCTCCACCTACAGTCGGGTGGAAGCCCGCCCGATTAACCTGGCAGCAATGAATCATTCTCGTGCTCCGGAGGCCAGACCAGACCACACCAGGTCACCAGTTTATGGTTGTAGCAACTGTAGCGCTGCTCGGCCAGACGTTTATTCAGAGGTCGTGGCTACTGATGACCGCCGCGCGTGCTCGATGGTTGATTCATGAGCGGTGTTAAGTTGTCTGTTCAAGGATGTGATGCTGGTGTTGAAACTGCTGGGTCTCTTGCATCATCATCGTCATCACGATTACTTTCATCACTATCACTTTCATCATCATCATCATCATCATCATCATCATCATCATCATCATCATCATCATCATCATCATCATCATCATCATCATCATCATCATCAACATCATCATCATCATTGTCATCACATCATCATCACCCACTTAATCATAATCACACTATCATCACCTTCATAATCATTGTCGTCATCAAGATCATCTTTATCATCATCACTTCACCACCACCATTATCATCATCATCATCATCATCATCATTATTGTCATAATCATTTTCATTACCATCATCATACCATGGTCATCATTATCATCATCATCATTGTCATAATCATCATCTTCATCATTCAGAAAAGAACAAATGCATCCATACTTCGAGAGCTAAATATTGTAGAAGGTTGGCTACTAAAGACGATAAAATAAAGACAATTGAAATATTGTAGTCACTAGATTAGTTTAGTCTAGTTTAGCTGACGGATCAACATCACGGCACATGGGCGTAACTCATAAGTGCTCTGTTCTACTCCTAACTCAAACCTGAGTCCGGAGAAGCTCAGCTCCGTGCATCAACTCCGTAGCACCGCCGAGGATCCTGAAATACTTTGGGTAGATTTTTAACTCGAAATTTTCCCCGGGCAGCGCCGCTAGGCTACTCTTTTTCGATTTCCAACTGCCAAGGGATTTTTTACGTGCGCAACAATACACACGGGCGTCCGATCTCACTACCCAGAGACCAGGGGACATTTTGTTACTAGAAGATCACGTGAAAAAAAATCCCGGTCCTCACTGGGGCTTGAACCCGAGACTTACAGCACTCGAGGCGGACACCATACTACGAGACCACTCAGCCCCCTTGGTCACTAGAAACGTCATGAAAGTTTGGAGAGAACAATATTAAAGATGTACGTTTCAAGCAGAGGATTGTTATAGATGTTTTGAGGGCAGAGAAAGAAACTGTTGTTAACATTCACAAACGTTTGTGTGCTGTTTATCTCACCTAGTAGATGAAGTCACATCTGCTGGTCGATACCGACGCGTGTCTAACCCTAGTTCAACTACACGAACTAGGAGTGAAGCCTGGTCAAGCACATCAATGTCGTTTTCGATGACCAGAGAGGAGGCGTTACAACCAACTCTTCACGGGAACAGTGAGCAGAGACTGAGACAACTGCTGAATCGGTGGATTGAGCGCGCGTGAGAGTAGGCAATGTGCGTGGATGTTATCGATTGTGATAACATCTGAATAGGGGAGACAATCAAACATTTACTTCAACACTTTGGTACACCCAGAATTATCTTTCTGGCAGTCAACAAGAAATAGTCATACTTGATTGCTTGAAGATAGAACACAACCCACTACTGGCAACACTGATCGTATTCTAGTACGAACGTTGGACCTTGTTCACGTCAGATTGGAAGCAATAGACTCGAGTTTCGCTCTTGTTTGAGTTCGTCAGTAGTGCATATCCCAGAATGGACCCGGGATCGATCTCCGGATCACAGGTGTGTGAGGCGGGTGTGGAACCACTGACCACGCAACTCACGCTAGACGCGACCAAATTATCAAACTTGAATATCACAACGATTGCGTGTACCTCATCATCATCATCCAGCGCCTTGCCGGATGACGTAGGTGATCATGCTTCTCCACAAATTGCGATCTCCGACGGCATGGACTGATTCGTGTGTTGACTCCCTTCCGTGCCATGAACAAAACTGTCGAGAATTTTCTCACGCGTCTTCCTCTTTCTCTCTATCCGCAAATCTTTCCAGTTGTCACGACACATTTTAGTTCTTGTCTTCTCATAATGTGCCCCCCTCTCCCCCCCCCCCAAAAAAAAAAAAAAAAAAAAAATTATTAAAAAAATAAATAAACGATGATTGCTTTTTTCTGAAGTTTGTGATAAGTTGTCGTCTTTGCGACCCAGCTTCACTCAAAATGTCTAGATTGCTCATTTTGGCTGTCCAATTAATTTTCAGCTTTCGTCTATAAAATCATATCTCCAAGGCTTCCAGGGATATTTTCCACATGTTTACAAACTATCCAGGATTCGAAGCCGTATGTTAAAACTGGTTCTATATAACATGCAAGAACTCTTTTTCTAATTTTCAAGTACAATTACTTATTACACCTTAGGATACATTGACATGATACATTGCCATAATACATTGACATGATACATTGACATGATACACTGACATATGACATGATACATTGACATAATACATTGACATATGACATGATACATTGACATAATACATTGACATATGACATGATACATTGACATGATACATTGACATATGACATAATACATTGACATGATATATTGACATGATACATTGACATATGACATGATACATTGACATGATATATTGACATATGACATGATACATTGACATGATAAATTGACATATGACATAATACATTGACATGATATATTGACATTGACATTATACATTGACATATGACATGATACATTGACATGATATATTGACATATGACATGATACATTGACATGATACATTGACATATGACATAATACATTGACATATGACATGATATATTGACATGATACATTGACATATGACATGATACATTGACATGATATATTGACATGATACATTGACATGATACATTGACATGATACAATGACATGATACATTGACATATGACATGATACATTGACATAATACATTGACATATGACATGATACATTGACATGATACATTGACATAATACATTGACATGATACATTGACATAATACATTGACATGATACAATGATATAATACATTGACATATGACATGATACATTGACATAATACATTGACATATGACATGATACATTGACATAATACATTGACATGATATATTGACATAATACATTGACATGATACATTGACATGATACATTGGCATGATACAATGCCATGATATATTGACATGATACAATGACATGATACATTGACATATGACATGATACATTGACATATGACATGATACATTGACACGATACATTGCCATAATACATTGACATAATACATTGACATAATACATTGACATGATACATTGACATAATACATTGACATGATACAATGACATGATACATTGACATATGACATGATACATTGACATAATACAATGACATAATACATTGACATGATACATTGACATGATACATTGACATAATACATTGACATAATACATTGACATAATACATTGACATGATATATTGACATGATACATTGACATATGACATGATACATTGACATGCTATATTGACATATGACATGATACATTGACATGATACATTGACATATGACATGATACATTGACATAATACATTGACATATGACATGATACATTGACATATGACATGATACATTGACATAATACATTGACATATGACATGATACATTGACATAATACATTGACATATGACATGATACATTGACATAATACACTGACATATGACATGATACATTGACATATGACATGATACATTGACATAATACATTGACATATGACATGATACATTGACATAATACATTGACATGATACATTGACATGATATATTGACATGATACATTGACATGATACATTGACATATGACATGATACATTGACATATGACATGATACATTGACATATGACATGATACATTGACATATGACATGATACATTGACATATGACATGATACATTGACATAATACATTGACATATGACATGATACATTGACATGATATATTGACATGATACATTGACATAATACATTGACATATGACATGATACATTGACATGATACATTGACATATGACATGATACATTGACATAATACATTGACATATGACATGATACATTGACATGATATATTGACATGATACATTGACATATGACATGATACATTGACATGATATATTGACATATGACATGATACATTGACATGATACATTGACATATGACATGATACATTGACATAATACATTGACATATGACATGATACATTGACATATGACATGATACATTGACATAATACATTGACATATGACATGATACATTGACATAATACATTGACATATGACATGATACATTGACATATGACATGATACATTGACATAATACATTGACATATGACATGATACATTGACATAATACATTGGCATATGACATGATACATTGACATAATACATTGACATATGACATGATACATTGACATATGACATGATACATTGACATAATACATTGCCATATGACATGATACATTGACATGATACATTGACATGATACATTGACATAATACATTGACATGATACATTGACATGATACATTGACATGATATATTGACATGATACATTGACATGATACAATGACATGATACATTGACATGATACATTGACATATGACATGATACATTGACATAATACATTGACATATGACATGATACATTAACATATGACATGATACATTGACATAATACATTGACATATGACATGATACATTGACATAATACATTGACATGATACATTGACATGATATATTGACATGATACATTGACATGATACATTGACATGATACATTGACATGATACAATGACATGATACATTGACATAATACATTGACATGATATATTGACATAATACATTGACATATGACATGATACATTGACATGATATATTGACATGATACATTGACATGATACATTGACATGATACATTGACATGATATATTGACATGATACATTGACATGATACATTGACATGATACAATGACATGATACAATGGCATGATACATTGACATAATACATTGACATGATATATTGACATAATACATTGACATAATACATTGACATATGACATGATACATTGACATGATACATTGACATAATACATTGACATAATACATTGACATGATACATTGACATGATACATTGACATGATATATTGACATGATACATTGACATGATACATTGACATGATACAATGACATGATATAATGACATGACACATTGACATAATACATTGACATGATATATTGACATAATACATTGACATAATACATTGACATATGACATGATACATTGACATGATACATTGACATAATACATTGACATATGACATGATACATTGACATGGTACATTGACATAATACATTGACATATGACATGATACATTGACATGATACATTGACATAATACATTGACATGATATATTGACATAATACATTGACATGATACAATGACATGATACATTGACATGATACATTGACATGATACATTGACATGATACATTGACATGATACATTGACATGATACATTGACATGATACATTGACATAATACATTGACATGATATATTGACATAATACATTGACATGATACATTGACATAATACATTGACATGATACATTGACATAATACAGTGACATAATACTTTGACATGATACATTGATATAATACAT
>OY992891.1:22458710-22487330 GCA_963921405.1 Cepaea hortensis
CCTACCCCAACTAACCTCTCCGTCTTGTTTGCCGCAGGATATTTTTTATTCCCCCATTGGTAAACAGCAGAAGCCACACGGCCGTCTGCCCCCTAATACTTTGCGGGGCCCGATCCCAAACCTCGAGGACTTGTCCTGGTTGGCACCGAGTCAAGGCAGGCTTGGCACAAGGCTGGCAACTCTGGGTTAATATCACAAATGGGACGGCCATGAATAAATGATA
The DNA here is from genome assembly GCA_963921405.1 of Cepaea hortensis. Lineage (NCBI taxonomy): Eukaryota > Metazoa > Mollusca > Gastropoda > Stylommatophora > Helicidae > Cepaea > Cepaea hortensis. The sequence goes on from OY992891.1 coordinate 22,458,934, forward strand.
ACCGACAGACTGCGTCCTTTTGCTGCAGGGCGGATCGATTCTGCCATGCCCTGCTCCGATCTGGGAGCGGTAGCTTGATGGCTAGAACGCTTGCTTGTGTTCGAATCCAAGGATTTGACTTCTACTGAGCTAATACTGAAAGTAGACGTGACTACTACTGAGCTAATACTGAAAGTGGGTGTGACTACTACTGAGCTAATACTGAAAGTAGACGTGACTACTACTGAGCTAATACTGAAAGTGGGTGTGACTACTACTGAGCTAATACTGAAAGTAGACGTGACTACTACTGAGCTAATACTGAAAGTGGGTGTGACTACTACTGAGCTAATACTGAAAGTAGACGTGACTACTACTGAGCTAATACTGAAAGTGGGTGTGACTACTACTGAGCTAATACTGAAAGTAGACGTGACTACTACTGAGCTAATACTGAAAGTGGGTGTGACTACTACTGAGCTAATACTGAAAGTAGACGTGACTACTACTGAGCTAATACTGAAAGTGGGTGTGACTACTACTGAGCTAATACTGAAAGTAGACGTGACTACTACTGAGCTAATACTGAAAGTGGGTGTGACTACTACTGAGCTAATACTGAAAGTAGACGTGACTACTACTGAGCTAATACTGAAAGTGGGTGTGACTACTACTGAGCTAATACTGAAAGTAGACGTGACTACTACTGAGCTAATACTGAAAGTGGGTGTGACTACTACTGAGCTAATACTGAAAGTAGACGTGACTACTACTGAGCTAATACTGAAAGTGGGTGTGACTACTACTGAGCTAATACTGAAAGTAGACGTGACTACTACTGAGCTAATACTGAAAGTGGGTGTGACTACTACTGAGCTAATACTGAAAGTAGACGTGACTACTACTGAGCTAATACTGAAAGTGGGTGTGACTACTACTGAGCTAATACTGAAAGTGGGTGTGACTACTACTGAGCTAATACTGAAAGTGGGTGTGACTACTACTGAGCTAATACCGAAAGTAGACGTGACTACTACTGAGCTAATACCGAAAGTAGACGTGACTACTACTGAGCTAATACTGAAAGTAGATGTGACAAGTGCTTAGCTAATACTGAAAGTAGATGTGACAAGTGCTGAGCTAATACTGAAAGTATATGTGACTACTACTGAGCTAATACTAAAAGTATATGTGACTACAACTGAGCTAATACTGAAAGTAGGCACAACTACTACTGAGCTAATACTGAAAGTAGGCACAACTACTACTGAGCTAATACTGAAAGTAGGCACAACTACTACTGAGCTAATACTGAAAGTAGGCACAACTACTACTGAGCTAATACTGAAAAAGCTAATACTGAAAATAGATGTGACAACTACTGAGCTAATACTGAAAGTATATGTGACTATTACTGAGCTAATACTGAAAGTAGGGTCAACTACTATTGAGCGAATACTGAAAGTAGGCACAACTACTACTGAGCTAATACTGAAAATAGATGTGACAACTACTGAGCTAATACTGAAAGTATATGTGACTACTACTGAGCTAATACTGAAAGTAGGCACAACTACTACTGCGCTAAAACTGAAAGTAGGCACAACTACTTCTGAGCTATTAATGAAAGTAGATGTGATTACTACTGAGCTAATACTGAAAGTAGATGTGATAGTTACTGAGCTAATACTGAAAGTAGATGTGACTACTATGGAGCTAATACTGAAAGTAGGCACAACTACTACTGAGCTAATACTGAAAGTAGATGTGAGTACTACTGGACTAATACTGAAAGTAGATGTGACAACTACTGAGCTAATACTGAAAGTAGATGTGACAACTACTGAGCTAATACTGAAAGTAGATGTGACAACTACTGAGGTAATACTGAAAGTAGATGTGACAACTACTGAGCTAATACTGAAAGTATATGTGACTACTACTGAGCTAATACTGAAAGTAGGCACAACTACTACTGAGCTAATACTGAAAGTAGGCACAACTACTTCTGAGCTATTAATGAAAGTAGATGTGATTACTACTGAGCTAATACTGAAAGTAGATGTGATAGTTACTGAGCTAATACTGAAAGTAGATGTGACTACTATGGAGCTAATACTGAAAGTAGGCACAACTACTACTGAGCTAATACTGAAAGTAGATGTGAGTACTACTGGACTAATACTGAAAGTAGATGTGACAACTACTGAGCTAATACTGAAAGTAGATGTGACAACTACTGAGCTAATACTGAAAGTAGATGTGACAACTACTGAGCTAATACTGAAAGTAGATGTGACAACTACTGAGCTAATACTGAAAGTAGATGTGATAGTTACTGAGCTAATACTGAAAGTAGATGTGATAGTTACTGAGCTAATACTGAAAGTAGATGTGACTACTACTGAGCTATAACTGAAAGTAGATGTGACTACTACTGAGCTAATACTAAAAGTATATGTGACTACAACTGATCTAATACTAAAAGTAGGCACAACTACTACTGAGCTAATACTGAAAGTAGATCTGACTACTAAGGAGCTAATACTGAAAGTAGATAAGACTACTAATTAATGCTATGCTCTCCCGGGTCGACCCAGCTTAAAATGGCTGCTAGCGTTTAAAAGACAATAGGGTCGACTTCATTGCCCCGAGTTTGATCCCACATGCCTCGGTCTCTTTCCACACGGCGGCACGAAGATCCATTTCCGTAGGTCCAGCGACGACCCCCGGGAGTCCTCGAGAAAACTTGCACTCGTGAACCAAATATCGTAGCCTGGAATCGAACCCACAACCTTCGGAATGCGAGGCAGGCTGCGTAATCACTTCGCCACGGAGACTGCAAGGGGGCTACTACCCACAGACTTACGCACACAAATACACACGCTTACAAAATATTGAAGAAACTGGGGGATTGTGAACTTCAGTGCTGCACAAAAATTCTTAGAATATCGAGGACTAAGAAGGAGAAAAATTTGAATAACGAAGACACAAACAATCGATTGCAGGATTTATTGCCTGGCATATTTCGCTGCATCTCGTCAGGTACAAACTGCAGAAATCACACAACATAAAGTAATTGGATACATCCTTCAAGCTGAAATATACAGTACACATATTCACACAGTAATTTCAATTGTCTACTACGGTAATTTTAGACTGACTATCATATAATGTCTGTTTGCACAACATTGGCTTCTGTAGATTAATGGCGAATGTTTCTGCCACCTTTAACATGCGACCATTTTGTGTGTTAAAAGAAGCATAATTAATACCGACATTCTGCAAGATTTATGTTTGGTCTCTCGCTTTGAACTCAAGCGTAGTACGCGTTGGACTGATCATTGCTTATGGGCTAGCTTTCCCTATTACCAGAGCTTTCCCTTTTACCAGAGGGTGCCCTGTTACTAGAGCTTTCCCTATTACCAGAGCTTTCCCTATTACCAGAGCTTTCCCTATTACCAGAGCTTTCCGTAATACTAGAACTTTCTCTTTTACCAGTGTCCCTTGCTATCAGGCTAACCCATTTCAACTTCTGAGTTACTTTGTAATGTACGTACGTCCCCAAGTCAAGGACCAGAAGTCAACGTTTTACTCAAACTAACCGGTGTAAGGGTTGAGTCCGTTATCTCGGCATCAGCACACCGGATGTTTAAGAGCAAACGCTCTTATCCATTCGGCCACGCTGATTTCCTGTTAGCTGCATATACTTTACATGACATAGCAGTCAACCCCAGCATTCTTTGGCTGTTCGTGATTCCTGGGCAAATTTACGTTCAATAGTTTTACCATTACTTTCTGAACGACCTTTCTGAAGCACCCACACAATTTCACAAGAAACCAACGTAAGGCGGTCTGCTGCCAAATCGCCCACAGCAGTATTTCGACGGCGGTATGCGGGATTACGAACTGCGTCCGTAGCGCCTACGCCACGGGGCCGGTTGTACGGAGATCTCCTGTACTAGATTTAAAAATCAAGGAGTCTCCCAGGAAGCACGGCTTCTATAACTGTTCTCCCCAAGCCAGTTTGACGTTTAGTATGCCAAAGTATTTTAGTTTGTGAGTTAAGATGTTGTTTATGAGCCAGATTTATTTACCAGATCTGAACATGGAAGAAATCTGGCTCATAAAGTGTCGTGTCTCGGAGACTGAAATACTTCGGCCATGTCAAACGTTACAGCGGGTGGGGGAGAACAAGGATGGGGGGGGGGGGGGTGGTTTCTGGGAGAAGAGGATGGGGTCGATCAGCACGGAGATGGGCACAGGACGTTGGAAACACATTGAATATGAGGGAGGCATGAGGCGAGAGAATTGGCGAGGGAAGGAGAAATGGCGAGGGAAGGAGAACTAGCGAGGGAAGGGTAACTAGCGAGGGAAGGGTAACTGGCTAGGGAAGGAGAAATGGCGAGGGAAGGAGAACTGCGGTCAGGGGGGGGGGGGCTGGCAAGGGAAGGAGAAATGGCGAGAGAAGGAGAACTGGCGAGGGAAGGAGAACTGCGGTGAGGGGGGGGGGGCTGGCAAGGGAAGGAGAAATGGCGAGAAAAGGAGAACTGGCGAGGGAAGGAGAACTGGCGAGGGAAGGGAAACTGGCGAGGGAAGGGAAACTGGGGTGGGGGGATGGTGAGGGGAGGGAACTGGCGAGGTAAGGGAAACTGGCGAAGTAAGGGGAACTGGCGAGGTAAGGAGATGAGGGAAGCAGAACTGGGGACTTAAAGTCGGAGCGGGTTCGGATGATGGCGAGAGCACTGGTAATATAGAAAGGTAATCCACACCCAATCATCCATAGCACTCACTAGTACTGGCAACTAGTCGAAGTAGTAGCACGTAATGGATTACTATTGATTAAAAAAAAATAATACTCTACTGATCAAATCCCTCCATGCGACTGTCTCAATTTATCAAGTATCATTTCTCTCATTCTGCTCGTGCCTCTTCTCTCACTGATGTTTCCAGTTGTCACGGTGGTCGTCAGTGCCTCGCATCTCATGGCATGCCCAAAGAATGCGGTTTGTCTATTTCCTTTAGTTGTATACTAAGTTCTACTTTCATTAACCTCTTCTGGGTAATCGTTTTCAGTTGCTCTTTCAATCCAAGGTATTCTCAACATTCGGCTCAGGAGCCCCATCCCCTTTGCTTTAAAACTCCTCCAAATTTGTTTATGTACGTTCAATGATTCTCTGTCATACAACAAAACGGGTTATATATAGCATCTTAGTGCTCTCTTTCTTACATTCAATGACATGCACAAGATTCTTTTAGTTTTCTGAAATGCATCTTCTACTTGTCCTATTCTGCTCGATTGTGGCGTGGGACAGATATGCCTACAAAGATTAGGTTTTTAAGAGCATGCATTTTCCTCACTACAATATACGCCTGTGCGACCTGGACACTTACTAAACAAGCTGAACAGCGCATATATGCCTTTAAATATAAATGTTATAGACGAGTTCTAAAAATATCTTGGATACAGAACAGAACAAATACATCCATATAATAAGAGTTGAATATTGAAGAAGATTGGCTACTAAAGATGATAAAACAAAGACAATTGAAATATTTTGGTTACTTGAAACGCCATGAAAGTTTGGAGAGAACAATAATGGAGGGGTGTATACTTGCTTTCTGTTAGTGGCGAATGTTGGGCGGAGGAGTGCAATTTGGAGTGTACAAGCCTAACCCCAGTGCGAGAAAATGCAACCTAAAGACTTAATATCATGGCAGGGCAGGCCAGGCCATGGTCAGCAACTGGTCTAGGATGGGAGCTCCGATAGGCGGACAGTTAGAGCATTGCATTGCTGATCCGGCAGCTTTTGTAGCTTGTCTTGTTCCAGATGTATTGGTGTTAACTTTCCTCTGGAGTAAACTAGACAAGCCGAGAGAGGGATCATGCTGCATGAGCAACACATTGTCTCTAAATTCAGCGCAGCCTTTAAGTTATGTAGAGGTATAATTCCACTTTATAAACTATTGTCTGTCTAGACGGCAAGGTGCCAGTCATATGCATGGGAAGAGAGGAAGAGAAAGGTCAAAGAGAAGATTGGTTCAGGATGTGGCAGATGATCTCCAGATGGGTGTATCAGACGCGGGACATCTTGCTTACGACTGAGACGTTTTCCGGAAGGTTGTTATGGGAGCGAGGTTCTGCAAAGGACATGCTTCTGAATGAATGAATGAATGAATGAATGAATGAATGAATGAATGAATGAATGAATGAATGAATGAATGAATGAGTTATGCTCTTAATCTCTGTGATGCATCGTCTATCTGATGTTATAATTTCCGGTAGATATTTCAATTTATCATCTTGATTAAACAATGTTCCCGTCTGTTGCTTTATCAAATGTTGGTATTATTTTACTTGTACAGTTGAAAAGCTCTTAGCGATCCGATGGAAAGTGCAGCAAAACGAAACAAAGGACCCAAAGCTGGTGAGACTGATGCAGCAGGGAGTGCTGGATGACAGTCGACGAGAAGAGGAAGATACATGTAGATGATGAGTGAGGTTGGCACTGGCACCATAAGCATGGCAACTCTTCCTTGGCGACTGAAGTAAGGGACTGAGCACGTGCGGGAATGTCCGGAGTGGAGTGATGTTCATTCTTGATTTCATATTTGTAAAGTCGAGGGTTTCTATATAACACCCTGCAGCTGTCAATATCCCAACCTGTGTTTGCTTCTCTGTCCACAAACTCCCAGCTCCCTTCTAGAACACCACGTCATGATTATGTCACGACTTTTGTGAGAATTGAATGGATATTTTGCCCTGGTCATGCGGAGATGCGGGGGGAATGAACAGGCTGATAGACTGACAGGGAATGCACCTGTTGGTGGTAGATGATCTTTGGACAAGGGAGAGGTGGTAGAGCCCATGTGTGACCAGCTGGAGAGGGCGGGGACCAGGTGGAGAAGGTGGGGGAACAGACTGAGAACTCGTATGTGGAAAGAAGATATTGCTGGGGGTCGGCAGGGGTTCTGGAAGAATCTCAAAACTGAGAGGGAAGACCAGGAGAACTTTCAATCGGATAGCGGTGGGAATGATTACTAGTTTAACTCTTCACTGGCTGTTGAACGAGATGACGGGGCGTGTATGGGAATGTCCTGAGTGCAGTGATGTCGGTTTTTAGCTCAACTCAACTCAGCATCATGACTTCCTGTAATTCCCCCATCATTACATTATTCACTGTCCATAACTGGCATTCAGAGAGCAGAATAGAAGAAAAACCATTGCTGCTACAACACAAGACAGTTTCCCCTCTCCCTTCCTCTGTAGTGTAGCCACCTTACAGTGAGAGAGGGGTTTCCGTCTTCCAAGAGCTATGCCGACGACGGTAGCGCAGCTACTGACGGGTCCCCCATGTTGGTCAGGTCAAGGGATAGCGACAGACGAAGAGAGACAGAATCCTGCTGTCTTGTAGGTAGACTGGGGACAGTCAAAGGCTAGGGATCAGATGAAGAGAAACACAAACCTGCTGCCTTGTAGGTAGATTGGGGACAGTCAAAGGGTCAAAGGCTAGGGACCAGTTGAAGAGAAACACAAACCTGCTACCTTGTTCGTAGACTGGGGACATTCACAGCCTAGGGACCAGATTAAGAGAAACACAAACCTGCTACCTTGTTGGTAGACTGGGGACATTCACAGGCTAGGAACCAGATGAAGAGAGACACAAACCTGCTACCCTGTAGGTAGACTGGGGACATTTACAGGCTAGGAACCAGATGAAGAGAGACACAAACCTGCTGTCTTGTAAGAACACTGGAGATAATCAAAGGCTATGGAAAGCGAACTCGAACAAATGCCACAGGTTTGTCGAAACAATGCAACTTAATTCACTGTTTGATGAATGCCACACACGATAGCTGTTGCTATAAATAAGTTTGACGTGCACTTTACTTCTACCAGGTCACAGATTTTTATAAAAGTGACAAGAAAATTTCTTTCTCTGAGTCTTTTGAGGTCGCAATTCTGGTCTAGCTTTAAGGCTAATTTGTGCGATCGATAACGCTAACCATCAAACTCATGATCTCCGCTCGAGACTGATCACTAAACGACAATACCCACACAAATAATGCAATAAATCGATACAATAAGGACATACGAAACGGTGAACAAATCTGAACTTTTATGAAGTACTCACCCACATCTATCGCCTGATCCGGGAACTGTCCCAGATTCTGGTGCAGCAAAAGACGTAGCCCCGGGAACAATTTTTTTTTTCTTGTTTTTGGTTTCCTCTCAGACATTCTAGCGCCCACTCGCGCCCAACTGGACGTCTGCCGTATTCCAGGCCAACTCTGCGCGAGCAGACCTGGGTTACAACACACTCACGAGTGCTCCGAAGAGTGGGGTGCATCAAAGGGAATGGTTGGTTCAAGTTTGGGCTGTCCCCGACCCCTTATCAATGGATCGGGGCAGTTTAAGAACACGAGTACGGAACAATAGAGGTTTTACAGTAGGGCAGTTTTGGCGCCAAAGAGTGACTATAATGGACTATGGGGAATTAGCTGGTAGTGTGAGTGGTTGTGTCCGTGTGAGTGGTTGTGTCCGTGTGAGTGTAGAAGTGAATGTGTGATTTGGAGTGAATTTGGATATGTGCGTGCACGTGTGTGCGTAACTCTGTGTTCGACAGACAATTATAAAACAATTGAAGGGTTGGGGGGGGGGGGGGGACAAATAGACATTGTTTATTCTGCTCTCATCTTTTATTCCCTACTGGGACACACTCTGCCAATGAATTCTGGCCAGGCCATACTTTCCGTAGCCATCTCCAAAAGCTCCACCCATGTCCTCCCAATACTATTAATTTCTCTCTCCGCTTCTCTTCTCCATGTGTTTAACGCCCTTTCTCTGCCTCGCTTCTCCGTGTGTTTAACGCCCTTTCTCTGCCTCTCTTCTCCGTGTGTTTAACGCTTTTTCTCTATTTCTTTTACCTCCTGGATTCCAAAGACCTTTCTAGTTATATAGGGTGTGTATAAATTCTCACTACACTTTGTGTGTAGAACAAATTTGAAAAATTATTTCTTCGTTGATAACACCATTCTGTTTGAGGTGCAAAGAATTACTCCAGCACATGGCACCCATTCGCTGCATATTGCTTCACGATGGACCGTGTAACAAATTTTCTGATGACAAATTTATTCTACATACAAAGTATAGTGAGAATTTACAAAAACCCCGTACGCGTTCATCGTCAATATAATGTAGGGGATCTTTCCACAGCGTCCCTTACATCATAACCCGCCGGTAAGACTGTACGTCCAGGGCTAGTTCTCCTGTCGTACGCATTTTCCCGCACAAGGTATCTTTCTTGCCCTGTGGCCTTCGTCATGCTGGACGACCGCTGGCTTTTCTGCCGGTAACCAAGCCTTCCATTACTGTTCTTCCTAAACTGGCTGATGGACTGGCAGGGATTCACCTCCTGGTGGTAGATTGCCTATAGACAAAGGAGAGGTGGTCGTGCGCCTTTGGAACCAGGTGGAGAAACCGGGGGGGGGGGGTAGAATGAGAATCCGTATGTGGAAAGAATGAGATTGTGGGGGGGGGGGGTCGACAGGGGTTCCCGAAGAATCTCAAAACTGAGAGGGAAGATCAGGAGAACTTTCAATCAGATAGCGATGGGAACGATTAGTAGTATGATTCTTCACAGGCTGTTGAACGAGGGGGCGGAGTGCGTATGGGAATGTCCTGAGTGCAGTGATGGCGGTTTTTTAGTTCAACTCAACTCAACTCTTCCAAAACACTGTGACATGTAACATTGCCAACGTGTGTTAGTTTCGAGGCATGAGTCTGTTAGTGAGACAGGCTTCTTCGTTCTTCACATCCTGTAGATGGTCAGTATTTGTCTTATTCTTGATCTTTACCTTAGTCTTTGACTATGTCAAGCGGAACATTGTTTTTTTCCGTGTTCGTTCGCTTCCTATAAACCCAAGTGTAGTTCACATATGCTACTACTTCTAGTGCAATTGACTTATTTTTGGGTGTGGATTAGCTTTGTTACGAATATCCCTCGCCATCAGGTGAACCCACTGCGATTTCTGAGGTACTTGTAATTGACGTCCCCAAGTCAAGGACGAGGAGTCAACAGTTTAGTCCAACTGACGGATGTGGGAGTTGAACCCGCTTCCTCCGCATTAGCAAACCGGATATTTAAGAACATGAGTTATTATCCATTCGATCATGCTGACTCCACGTGAGAATTGAGCCGCGCTGTCCCATTTTTCTGGAGCTAGTCAGTGTGCTCACCCGTGAGGAGATGACTGACGGGAGCAGTTCTACGGTGCCAGATTAGAACGCAATACATATGGATATCGTTTGACTCTTGGGATAAGCACCTGGCAATATAAACACAAATCACAGCTGAGAAATGAATGAAACTTATAAGAAAATGACTAAGAAAAGTAATAAATACATAAAACTACCCTACACAAGTTTGACGTTTCGATTATAATAACCTTTAGTTAAAACAACACAAACATGATTGCTAATAAAATTATTATGAACACACAATGTATCAGCAGTTAAACACAAACGAATAAAATAAAACTGTTTTGAAATAGTTCCGTTGAATGCACACATCCCATAGTGGTAATTGTGTAACTTTCCATTTTCAGTATGGCTGGACTGTCGGAATAACAGGGTTTTATAACCTTGACATATACTCCATCGACTTCTTTATGATCAAGGGCATTGAAATGATTGGAAACTGGTTCTCTACTTCTTTGTCTTACTCCTCTGCCGATCAATAGTTGTGAATTTATATTTCATAATATTTCAATTGCCTCGAAGGCTTTCTAACCATTGAAAATTCTGAAATCAAGAACACAAAAAATGTGCAATACATCAACCAACATTGATGGGTTGTAATATAAACGCATATTTCTATACAGTCAGTTCTGACAATGTATGGTGCACCGTTTCATCAAGTATTCATGTAACAAGACAATAAATGCAAACGCTATACAGGTCAATATGCGGTAAGCGGCTACATCAATAGAGCATGCGTCGCTGGGCAACAATAAAACACACATTTGTAATATGTCGCTGTCTGTTATCATCATCACCACCATGTGCCATCTCCACAGTGATGGTTGGTGGTAATAATATGTATCAGTTTAAGCCCTAAGCTTTCCTTGTACATTTCTCTCAGCTGTACAGTGTTATTCTCCCCCGATAGTGTTTCCACCTTGTCGTGGTGGGGGAGCTTGAGTTTCTCAATGACCCTGAGAGCTATGCCGGCGGTAGCGTAGCTACCAGCAGGGCCTCCCAAGCCGGACAGGTCAAAGGGTAGAGAACAGACAAAGAGAAACACCCTGGTCCTCCAGGTTGGGGGTTGAAGCGTGGGGTTAACATCCCCACCTTTGTAAAAACCTTTCTTTGTTACGAAACAAATACATGAGCCTCGATATCGGACTGACTTATCTGGACAACGACCTTGGAACGTTAAAGGACTTTTGAGATTTGGAACATGGAATGTACGGACACTATATCGAGCTGAAGCGGCCGAAGAACTAACCCGGGAGCTGGTTGAATATCAAATGGATATAACAGCAATTCAAGAAATAAGGTGGTCAGGAGAGGGTACTCTAGAGCAAAATGGAATGATTATAATATATGGAGGAAACACCCAAAATAAACATGAATTAGGAACAGGATTTGTCATCAAAAAAGAGTGATGGGGGGACGTTTTAAACTTTAAAGCTTTTAATGACAGAATTAGTAAATTACGAATAAAAGGTAAATGGAAAAATATAACGATGATTAATGTACATGCACCTACTGAAGAGAAAGAAGATGATATTAAAGAAGACTTTTATAATGATCTGGAAGATGTCATAGAAGAAACCCCCAAACAGGACATCCTGATTGTGCTGGGAGACTTCAATGCAACAATAGGTAGAGAGCAAACTAATAAAAAAAGTGGCCGGTATGGAAAGCCTACATACAACTTCAAATGATAATGGATGGAGAGTCATCAACCTGGCAGAAGCCAAAGGACTGCAGATTAGCAGTACCAGACTACAAAGAAAGGATATACACAAACAAACTTGGAAATCATGTGACAAGAGAACCTATAATCAAATAGATCACATTTTAATTAACAACAGAAATGAATCAAACATACAGAAAGTTAGAAGTTAAAGAGGAACTGAGTGCCACAGTGACCACTTCCTCGTTGGAGCAAAATTTAAAATAAAACTTAAGAGAGCTTTCTATACTAAATTACAAAGATTACACCCAACATATAACAGAGAAAAACTACAAGACATTACAGTCAAAGAGAAATTTACAGATGAAATAAAATGTAAACTTGAAACTCTGCAAAACCCTTCGGAGGAAAGCGTTGACCAAACTTGGTTGAACATCAAGAATACAATTCAATCTACCGCAGAAGAATGTCTCGGTGTGTTAACCACGCATAGAAAGAACAGATGGTTCAATCAAAAATGTGAAGAAGCAGTCATTAGGAAGAAGAATGCCAGACATGTATGGTTAAATGACATCAACAACATCCAAAAGGAAGAGCAATATAGAAATGAATGTAAAGAGGCTACAAAAATAGTCAGACAGCAGAAGCGAGAATATATGAGTAATATAATCAAAGATATGGAAACTAATCACCAGAAAAATGAATCCAGAAATTTTTTTAAAGAACTGAAGTCAATGAAACAAGGGCACCAACAAAACACATATGGTTTAAAAGACAAAAATGGGAATATGATAAATACCAATGAGGAAATGTGCAACACATGGAAAGAATATTTTATTGAATTACTAAATTATGAAGCTCCAAGTAACATTTTTCCACAGGAAGAGGTTCTAACATGCGAACCACAAATTGAAGAACCTACATTTCAAGAAATCCTATATGTAATCACACGACTTAAAAACAATAAGGCAACTAGGACTGATGGAATTGCTGCTGAATTTATAAAGGCAGGTGGCCATGCATTACATCTAAAGCTATACGAAGTAATAATAAAAATCTGGAGGACAGAAGAATTACCCCATGACTGGAAAGAATCATTATTGATACCTATCTTTAAGAAAGGAGACAAGTTCCAATGTGGAAATTATAGAGGAATATCACTACTGTCCACAAGCTATAAGATACTATCCGCAGTATTACTAAATAGACTAAAACCATATTCAGAAGACATATTAGGTGACTACCAGGCGGGTTTTAGACAAAACAGATCAACAATAGATCAGATATTTATCTTACGACAAATAGCTGAGAAACATTTGGAATATAAAATAGATCTCCATAACATTTTTGTGGATTTTAAAAAGGCTTATGATAGTGTCCATAGGAATAGTCTATGGAATGCTATGCAGGAATTTGGAATACCAAGGAAGTTAATCAACATGACCAGACTATGCATGGAAGATACTTACAATATAGTAACATATAAAGGCAGGAAATCAGACCCCTTCCAAATAACATCTGGCTTGAAACAGGGTGATGCACTATCGCCGCTACTCTTCAATCTGGCTCTAGAGAAAGTTGTAAGGAAGATAAAGGAGGAATGTGATATTGGAGGAACATCCAAGCTGCTTGGTTATACAGATGATATAGATATTATAGGGCAAAGTGAACAAAAGACATTGGAAATATTGACTCACTTAAAGGAAAAAGCCCAAAAGATGGGGCTGATTATCAACCAAGATAAGACAGAATATATGGTAATTTCAAGAGACGGAATGGCTAAAAACTCTGGCCACATACAAATAGATAATATGACCATTAAAAGAACGGAAACATACAAATACCTGGGTACAATCTTCAACTGCTCCAACATCATAAGGGAAGAAATACAAACTAGAATCAAATCTGGAAATAAGATATACTATGCACTACAACATCTACTCAAATCAAAGGCGCTATCTCGTAACACCAAAATCACAATATACAAAACACTGATCAGACCAGTTGTGCTATATGGCTCTGAAACCTGGAGTACAACGAAAGGAGACGAAGCCTTGTTACAAACCTTTGAGAACAAAATTTTAAGACGCATCTTTGGACCCATTAGGGATACACAAAGTGGAGAGTGGAAAAGAAGAAGTAACAAAGACATTTATGATCTGTTTAAGTCCCCGCTAATCACTGGTATCATGAAGGCTAATAGACTACAATGGCTGGGGCATATAGAAAGAATGGAAGATAATAGGGAAACAAAACTCGCTTACACTCAGGAAATAAATGACCGTAGACCCCGAGGTAGACCAAGAAGACGGTGGAGAGATAATACATGTACAGACCTACAAGCACTTGGAATCAACGACTGGCAAGAGAAGGTCCACCAGAGAGACGAATGGAGACGGATTGTATTTGCAGCAAAGAACCTCAATGGCTCGGAAAGCTGAAGAAGAAGAAGAAGTACAGTGTTATTAAATAATTCTTTTACAACAAGGGCGGGAAACATCCGGTCCGCGGGACGTGTAAGGCCCGCGAAATCATTTGGTCCGGCCCTGCCTAGGCAACCGCAGGCGGGACTCGAAATTAAATAAATCTAGAATCTTTATAAACAGTCATCCATACATCTAGCAGCAACATTATAAATACCGTTAAAATCACACGCCACACAAAAAAAGTCGTTCCAGCCATCACATTAGTTTAGTTAGTTGCATGTCCTTTACAGGACGTAGCAGTCAACTCCAGCATATTTGCCTGTATGTGATTACTGGGCAAGTTTAGATACAGTAGTTCCCCATTGCCTTCTCAACGACCGGCACTCATACAATTGAATGAAAAACAACGCAAGGCGATCTGCTGCCAAATCATCTGCAGTTGTGTTTCGCACGCGGTATGCTTGATTAGAAATTGCGATCATAACTCCTTCGGTCACATTAGGGATGAGTTAATTAAATGTTTGACCAAATATAGCAGGCCAATTTTGAACTGATACAGTGCCAGGCAAAAACTCAGTTTAGACCAAACGTGATGCACAATCAAATGAATAAGTATCGTAGTGTAAATTTCCATTTACTGAGCATTGAAATTGTGGAAGACACCACGAAACAAACCAAATAACACGTCCTTCTGTCTAAATGACAGGTCCCATCTGGTGATATATTATCCTTCGGCACTATAATAGTCAAATTGATAATTGTGTAAGGCCCACGAATGGTGTTATACAGGGTGTATTTTTAAAGACTGTTCAGTGTTTGAAAATATTGCCGGTTCAAGTTTTGTATTTACCTATTATGTTGCATGAGTTTTACAGAGGGTGAATACAAAACTTGAACCTGCAGTATTTTAAAATACTGCACAGTCATTAAACATACACCATGTAACTATGTAAATGGCCCTTGGGGGGAAGAAAACACGGTTTCCAGCTCTGGTTAGTTAGTTAGTTGGTCGACAGATCATCCTCATTGCACATCGAAACATTCGGTCCATAAGTGCTCGGATCCCCTCCTCAGTAAATCCCGCAGCGTGTAGCGGCTAATGACACCAGCTCTGTGTTAGTTTATTAATCTTCTTTGGCTTCCCGTGTTTTGTTTGGTCACACCTCTTTTAATTTGCTGTTCTCGCAGTCTGGCCATGGTTGTAGATTCACAGTCGTCACTTGGTTCTCGTAAACGACTTGCTTCTGTAGCGCATTCAGAATATCAGCCTGGTCCATGGCTCGTCCGTCTTCCACAGTAGCCATACCTGAAAGCCTTTTTCTGTCCCTGCTCTGCTTTACAAGAGTATAACCAGCGAGGGATCGATTTCATTGTACCGGGTTTTACCCCATATGCCTCAGTCTCTTTCAGCAGGGTGACCTGCCGAAAGCGCCGCAGAGAGCACGAACTCCGTAGCTCCAGCAACGACTGCCAGGAGTCTCCTAGAAAATTGCACTTGTGAACCGAATGTCATAACCCGGAATCGAACCCACAACCTTCGGAGAGCTAGACAGGTGGCGCAACAGATTCATCACATGCTTTAAAAAAAATGAACAGTTATCAAAAACAGAAAACAAAGGCACAAACTCGCCTACTGTGTGGCCTGTTGTTCTAGTTGTTCGTTACGAGAGGGAAACACTGGCAACGTAATCCTCTGAACTTTCAGGTCAGCAAAAATATGAGGGATCTGACACTCCACACGCTCATAACCAGTGGCGGGTGGGTCTAAACATACTGGCGGTCACGTCATACACTGAGTGAGAGACTAGACATCTTGCGACTACCTCTAGGGCAAATAACCTGACAGTGTAGCCTTCCATGCACTGAGTGAGAGACTAGACATCTTGCGACTACCTCTAGGGCAAATAACCTGACAGTGTAGCCTTCCATACACTGAGTAAGAGACTAGACATCTTTTGCCTACCTCTAGGGAGAATAACCTGACAGTGTAGCCTTCCATGCACTGAGTGAGAGACTAGACATCTTGCGACTACCTCTAGGGCAAATAACCTGACAGTGTAGCCTTCCATACACTGAGTAAGAGACTAGACATCTTGTGCCTACCTCTAGGGAGAATAACCTGACAGTGTAGCCTTCCATACACTGAGTGAGAGACTAGACATCTTGCGACTACCTCTAGGGAGAATAACCTGACAGTGTAGCCTTCCATACACTGAGTGAGAGACTAGACATCTTGCGACTACCTCTAGGGAGAATAACCTGACAGTGTAGCCTTCCATACACTGAGTGAGAGACTAGACATCTTGCGACTACCTCTAGGGAGAATAACCTGACAGTGTAGCCTTCCATACACTGAGTAAGAGACTAGACATCTTTTGCCTACCTCTAGGGAGAATAACCTGACAGTGTAGCCTTCCATGCACTGAGTGAGAGACTAGACATCTTGCGACTACCTCTAGGGCAAATAACCTGACAGTGTAGCCTTCCATACACTGAGTAAGAGACTAGACATCTTGTGCCTACCTCTAGGGAGAATAACCTGACAGTGTAGCCTTCCATACACTGAGTGAGAGACTAGACATCTTGCGACTACCTCTAGGGAGAATAACCTGACAGTGTAGCCTTCCATACACTGAGTGAGAGACTAGACATCTTGCGACTACCTCTAGGGAGAATAACCTGACAGTGTAGCCTTCCATACACTGAGTGAGAGACTAGACATCTTGCGACTACCTCTAGGGAGAATAACCTGACAGTGTAGCCTTCCATACACTGAGTAAGAGACTAGACATCTTGCGACTACCTCTAGGGAGAATAACCTGACAGTGTAGCCTTCCATGCACTGAGTGAGAGACTAGACATCTTGCGACTACCTCTAGGGAGAATAACCTGACAGTGTAGCCTTCCATACACTGAGTGAGAGACTAGACATCTTGCGACTACCTCTAGGGAGAATAACATGACAGTGTAGCCTTCCATACACTGAGTGAGAGACTAGACATCTTGCGACTACCTCTAGGGAGAATAACCTGACAGTGTAGCCTTCCATACACTGAGTGAGAGACTAGACATCTTGCGACTACCTCTAGGGAGAATAACATGACAGTGTAGCCTTCCATACACTGAGTGAGAGACTAGACATCTTGTGCCTACCTCTAGGGAGAATAACCTGACAGTGTAGCCTTCCATACACTGAGTGAGAGACTAGACATCTTGTGCCTACCTCTAGGGAGAATAACCTGACAGTGTAGCCTTCCATACACTGAGTGAGAGACTAGACATCTTGCGACTACCTCTAGGGAGAATAACCTGACAGTGTAGTCTTCCATACACTGAGTGAGAGACTAGACATCTTGTGCCTACCTCTAGGGAGAATAACCTGACAGTGTAGCCTTCCATACACTGAGTGAGAGACTAGACATCTTGTGCCTACCTCTAGGGAGAATAACCTGACAGTGTAGCCTTCCATACACTGAGTGAGAGACTAGACATCTTGCGACTACCTCTAGGGAGAATAACCTGACAGTGTAGCCTTCCATACACTGAGTGAGAGACTAGACATCTTGCGACTACCTCTAGGGAGAATAACCTGACAGTGTAGCCTTCCATACACTGAGTGAGAGACTAGACATCTTGCGACTACCTCTGGGGATAATAACCTGACAGTGTAGTCTTCCATACACTGAGTGAGAGACTAGACATCTTGCGACTACCTCTAGGGAGAATAACCTGACAGTGTAGTCTTCCATACACTGAGTGAGAGACTAGAATTCTTGCGACTACCTCTAGGGAGAATAACCTGACAGTGTAGTCTTCCATGCACTGAGTGAGAGACTAGACATCTTGCGACTACCTCTAGGGAGAATAACCTGACAGTGTAGTCTTCCATACACTGAGTGAGAGACTAGACACCTTGTGCCTACCTCTAGGGAGAATAACCTGACAGTGTAGCCTTCCATACACTGAGTGAGAGTCTAGACACATTGTGCCTACCTCTAGGGAGAATAACCTGACAGTGTATCCTTCCATACACTGAGTGAGAGACTAGACATCTTGTGCCTACCTCTAGGGAGAATAACCTGACAGTGTAGCCTTCCATACACTGAGTGAGAGACTAGACATCTTGTGACTACCTCTAGGGCGAATAACCTGACAGTGTAGCTTTCCATACACTGAGTGAGAGACTAGACATCTTGCGACTACCTCTAGGGAGAATAACCTGACAGTGTAGCCTTCCATACACTGAGTGAGAGACTAGACACCTTGTGCCTACCTCTAGGGAGAATAACCTGACAGTGTAGCTTTCCATGCACTGAGTGAGAGTCTAGACACCTTGTGCTTACGTCTAGGGAGAAAAACCTGACAGTGTAGCCTTCCATATACTGAGTGAGAGTCTAGACACCTTGTGCCTACCTATAGGGAGAATAACCTGACAGTGTAGCCTTCCATACACTGAGTGAGAGACTAGACACCTTGTGCCTACCTCTAGGGAGAATAACCTGACAGTGTAGCCTTCCATACACTTAGTGAGAGACTAGACATCTTGCGAATACCTCTAGGGAGAATAACCTGACAGTGTAGCCTTCCATACACTGAGTGAGAGACTAAACATCTTGCGACTACCTCTAGGGAGAATAACCTGACAGTGTAGCCTTGCATACACTGAGTGAGAGACTAGACATCTTGCGACTACCTCTAGGGAGAATAACCTGACAGTGTAGCCTTCCATACACTGAGTGAGAGACTAGACATCTTGTGACTACCTCTAGGGAGAATAACCTGACAGTGTAGCCTTCCATACACTGAGTGAGAGACTAGACACCTTGTGCCTACCTCTAGGGAGAATAACCTGACAGTGTAGCCTTCCATACACTGAGTGAGAGACTAGACATCTTGTGACTACCTCTAGGGCGAATAACCTGACAGTGTAGCCTTCCATACACTGAGTGAGAGACTAGACACCTTGTGCCTACCTCTAGGGAGAATAACCTGACAGTGTAGCTTTCCATGCACTGAGTGAGAGTCTAGACACCTTGTGCTTACGTCTAGGGAGAAAAACCTGACAGTGTAGCCTTCCATATACTGAGTGAGAGTCTAGACACCTTGTGCCTACCTATAGGGAGAATAACCTGACAGTGTAGCCTTCCATACACTGAGTGAGAGACTAGACACCTTGTGCCTACCTCTAGGGAGAATAACCTGACAGTGTAGCCTTCCATACACTTAGTGAGAGACTAGACATCTTGCGAATACCTCTAGGGAGAATAACCTGACAGTGTAGTCTTCCATACACTGAGTGAGAGACTAGACATCTTGCGACTACCTCTAGGGAGAATAACATGACAGTGTAGCCTTCCATACACTGAGTGAGAGACTAGACATCTTGTGCCTACCTCTAGGGAGAATAACCTGACAGTGTAGCCTTCCATACACTGAGTGAGAGACTAGACATCTTGCGACTACCTCTGGGGATAATAACCTGACAGTGTAGCCTTCCATACACTGAGTGAGAGACTAGACATCTTGCGACTACCTCTAGGGAGAATAACCCGACAGTGTAGCCTTCCATACACTGAGTGAGAGACTAGACATCTTGCGACTACCTCTAGGGAGAATAACCTGACAGTGTAGCCTTCCATACACTGAGTGAGAGACTAGACATCTTGTGCCTACCTCTAGGGAGAATAACCTGACAGTGTAGCCTTCCATACACTGAGTGAGAGACTAGACATCTTGTGCCTACCTCTAGAGAGAATAACCTGACAGTGTAGCCTTCCATACACTGAGTGAGAGACTAGACATCTTGTGCCTACCTCTAGGGAGAATAAGCTGACAGTGTAGCCTTCCATACACTGAGTGAGAGACTAGACATCTTGCGACTACCTCTGGGGATAATAACCTGACAGTGTAGCCTTCCATACACTGAGTGAGAGACTAGACATCTTGCGACTACCTCTAGGGAGAATAACCTGACAGTGTAGTCTTCCATACACTGAGTGAGAGACTAGACATCTTATGCCTACCTCTAGGGAGAATAACCTGACAGTGTAGCCTTCCATACACTGAGTGAGAGACTAGACATCTTGTGCCTACCTCTAGGGAGAATAACCTGACAGTGTAGCCTTCCATACACTTAGTGAGAGACTAGACATCTTGCGAATACCTCTAGGGAGAATAACCTGACAGTGTAGCCTTCCATACACTGAGTGAGAGACTAGACATCTTGTGCCTACCTCTAGGGAGAATAACCTGACAGTGTAGCCTTCCATACACTGAGTGAGAGACTAGACATCTTGTGCCTACCTCTAGGGAGAATAACCTGACAGTGTAGCCTTCCATACACCGAGTGAGAGACTAGACATCTTGTGCCTACCTCTAGGGAGAATAACCTGACAGTGTAGTCTTCCATACACTGAGTGAGAGACTAGACATCTTGTGCCTACCTCTAGGGAGAATAACCTGACAGTGTAGCCTTCCATACACTGAGTGAGAGACTAGACATCTTGTGCCTACCTCTAGGGAGAATAACCTGACAGTGTAGCCTTCCATACACTGAGTGAGAGACTAGACATCTTGTGCCTACCTCTAGGGAGAATAACCTGACAGTGTAGCCTTCCATACACTGAGTGAGAGACTAGACATCTTGTGCCTACCTCTAGGGCAAATAAGCTGACAGTGTAGTCTTCCTGTCTCAGACTTGGGACCATGTCAATATACTTCTCCCTCTTGTACATGTGTTGTCCTCGATACTCGACTCCATAATTCAAAGGCCTTTTCATAATCCACAAATCCAATATAAAGTAGCGAATGCAGTTCAGTACTTTTGCTCAATTATTATGCCCAATGTGATTATCTGATCTGTGCAGGATCTGTTCCTACACGTTCTTCCCTTAACTGTTTGTCAATTGCATCTCTGAATCCCCCAAGAATGATCCTGCTTAATATTTTCCCAGGCTATATCCACCAGGGACACCCTTGGGCAAGGTGGAGTACCCGTTTAGGACCTCCCCCCCCCCGCCCGCAATTCGGGTTACGTGAAGCCATGGAAGCAGGTGGTGGAGTGAATGTGAGAGCAGTCGACAAATTGTTGTTGGTTATGGTCTGCACTCTGCGGCGATAGGCAGACGATCTCATCAGTAAAGGTAATGGCTATGGCCACCGACTAGTACAGTCACTGCCCAGAAGGAAAGTAATGGCAAACTACTTTCTGCAAAACTTGCCAAGAAACCATAACAACCATGAAAGAAAACATAATAAGAAAGAGATCTGGTGGCGAGACCCCCAGACCAGGCAGATCAGATTACACTGGGGAAGAGTGTGATACAGGGACCAGTACTAGTAATCGTGACGACGGAGTTAATCCTGACTGTGTTACCAAGGAAATCCCGTGTGTCAGACTGATGATCTCCATATGGGTTTATCAGACGCGGGACATCTTGCTTATGACCGAGAAGTTTTCTGGAAGGTTGTTATGGGAGCGAGGTTCTGCAAAGGACATGCTACTGAATGAATGAATGAATGAATGAATGAATGAATGAATGAATGAATATCCATCAGATATCCTCCTCTCCAGTCTGCTGGTATTTCTTCGGTCTCCCAGAATCTATCTCAAACATGTGTGCAGAAGCCGGAGGTCTAAAAACACACGGAAAAGAGAATCATAAACAGAGATGAACAAAATTGGGAGGACATGGAGGAAGCTGTAGATGAAACAACAGATAAGACGGCTGGGCGTGGTTTGGTTGAGGGACAATCACCCAATGGAGGATAATGAGCCAAAGAAGAAGAAGAAGAAGAAGAGGAAGAAGAAGAAGAAGAAGAAGAAGAAGAAGAAGAAGAAGAAGAAGAAGACTCATTTTGGTATTCTGTAGGTAGCGGTTAAGAAGGGGTCGACGTGGGATCAACTACCTTATCCCTAGAAAACATAGTTGCAAAATCCACCCAACCAAGAATCAGTTTCAAAGATCTTGGACTGAGGTAGCTGGGGAACTAGGCTTCACTGAGAGATGTCAGGGCATGCGGGTGTACAAGGACATGAGCAGGCTGACAGGCTTGCAGGTAGAGCTACGGTGGAGGGCAGATGATCCATTGACCAGGCTGACATTCTGAATGCTCTACGAGATGTAAATCGCGTGCGAGAACCAAGTGATGACTACGAATCTACAGCCATGGTTAGATTGCGAGAACAGCAAGTTAAAAGAGGTGTGGCGAAACAAGAACACTATGCAGGAAGACAAAGAAGAGTAATAAACCAACACATAACTGGTGTCGTGAGCCGCTACATGCTGCGGGATTTACTGAGGAGGGGGTCCGAGCACTTATAGACTGAATGGTTCGATGTACAACGAGGATGATCTGCCGACTAACTAGCTAAGAGATGACAAGAAGAAAATATGACGTCACCGGGAGGTAGGCACGTAGCTGAACTAGAAAATCGATGAGGGAGATAACAGATTCGAAACTCCGCATCGTCATGGGCTGCTTAAAGAAGCAAGATGGCTTTATCAGAACAGAAACAAATTGCTGCTGAAGGAGGAACATCGACTGGGCTAACCTCGTGCGGGTGTGTTTGGTGGCGAGAAAGAGAGACAGGAAATAAATGAGTAAAAAAAAAAATCATAAAAACAAAAATGGGAACCTGTCCCTCCCCGTGTCCTATTTCCCCAAAGAATAATATCATAACCCACTCCCCCGCAAGCGCAGCTCTCCCGCCTACCGCGCGGATGTGGTTGCTGAAATTGTGCTCTGCAGTCGTTCCCGGTTCCAAATTTCGGTGCTTGGCTAACCCCCTGTGTACGCGATCGCCATGGCAACGGCTGTGCAATTGAATACGCATCCATCGATTGTTGATTGGTGGCGTTGGAATGGTGTTGGCCGGAGAAGAGGAGGAGTAGAATAAGGAGGAGGAAGATGAGGAGGAGGTTGAGGAGGCAGAGAAGGGGGCCGTTTTATTAAACTGTCCTTTTTGCTGTAAACATGGTAATATTTCATCTTACACAAAACTAAACGACTCACTTTTATATCATCATTATATTTGAGGTACCCCTTTGGAAAGTGGAGAATTCGGTTGTAGGGTAGTTGAGGACAATGAAATGGTGAGGTTTTTCTTATAATTCTGATGAAATTTGCAAGCGCGCCAGGAAATATCGGGTGTATTCTCTGTTCTGTTATACACACATATACACATTATCTCTCACTCTCTCTCTCTCTGTCTCTCTCTCTACCCCACTCTCTCTACCCTATCTATCTCTCACTGTACCTTACTATCTCTCTCTCTCTACCACACTTTCTCTATCTCTACCCCACTCTCTATCTACTCCTCTCTCTACCGCATTCTCTCTCTAGCCCTCTCTCTCTCTCTCTTACCATCTCTCTCACGACCCCACTCTCTCTCTCCCTCTCTCTCTCTCTTTCTCTCTCTCTCTCTCTCTCTCTCACACACACACACACACACTCACTGATATATGTATAGTTTTCAATACACAAATGTATCCAAACAGTCACACACACACACACACACACACACACAATGCTATTTATAGCCTATAATACATATCTGCAACTATATATTCACTCACACACACACACTCACTGCTATAAATATAGCTTACAATATAAATCTGTAACCACACATTCGCTCACTCACACACACTGCTATATACAAATATATTAAACAATACACAGCCCTAACCACACATTCACTCACTCACACACACACTGCTATATACATATATATCAAACAATACACAGTTGTAACCACACATTCACTCACACACACACTGCTATAAATACAATACACAGCTGTAACCACACATTCACTCACACACACACACACACAAACACACACACACACACACACACACTGCTATAAATACAGTACACAGCTGTAACCACACATTTACTCATAATTCCTTAGGCTCAAGACCTCCCCCCCCCTCCCCCTGCCATACACTGCAAGGTACTATATAGGCAGTAATTGACATAAATAAGTGTTATTTGTTTTGTTTCGTAGCATCTTTCGCAATTTCAATGTTCCGTGACCGGAAATGTACATGATAATACTTGTTCAGTTGATTGTGTACCATGTTTGGTCCAATCCTACGTTTTGTTTGTCACTGAATCAGTTAATCAACATTGCTATATGGATCATGAACATAGAAAAAGACTAAAAGAATTACTAATAAACTGCAAACAATCATTAAATGATGTCTGGACAGAATAGCAGTACTAACATAGTATGGCAGCATCACCAGATTCAAACTGATAGAAGTCGTATTTCATGGAAAGAAAAACGTAATCAGACTGCTACTGGTACCATTAGTATTGGGGCTTTTCGCTGGCTGTTGTTGATCAGGAGGGAGCACGTATGGGAATGTCCAGAGTGCTGTGATGTCAGTTCTTGACTCAACTCAACTAAACTCAACTCAACTCATGGAAACAAAAATAAACACATACAGGGCGGAGTGAAAACAGCAAATGAAATGGTTCGGTCATATAATTAGACTACCAACTGACAATATACCACAACAAGCAATGATGTACCGACCAGATGAAACCAGAAGAGGAGGTTGACCATGCAAACAAACGATGGACATATTGAATAACAGGGGGGGATCTCGAACGAACGACGAACGAACGAACGAACGAACGAATTTTATTTTCAAAGGGTCACACATTGGGCACTCAGGACCGTTTTACATTCAGCCCTTCCAATCCCTCATCTTTCGTACATCAATTGTGCATGCTACATTAACACAGGAAAAACATTGTCAAATGAACGTTGTAAACATAAACAATGCAAATTACCATGTTATGAGACAGGCAGGCAGGCAGACATTAGTACACACGCACGTTCATAAAAATATACATACAATTCTGCACATATACTTATACCATGTATACAAACTCTTACAGTTATGCACTCTCTCTCTCTCTCCCTCCCTCTCTCCCTCCCCCCCTCTCTCTCTCTCTCTCTCTCTCTCTCTCTCTCTCTCTCTCTCTATATATATATATATATATATATATATATATATATATATATATATTCATTGGCACCTTGCCGTCTTGACAGACGATAGTTTGTGCTTTAAAAAGGCATAATAACTTTTACCTATGGCGGTTGCGAATGTGACTGATAAGGCCAATTCGCGCTGTAAATGTTCGTTCACAGTGGGTGCATGTGAACACGTGGTCATTTCCACCATCATACACCATCTTACGTCTCACGCGCTCGTTGTGTGACATATCTGCAATAATTTTCTCCTTTGTCTTTATTCCATTTCTGATGTTTGCCCTCCATGCAACACGTTTAGCGGCGACTTGCTCCCAATGTGCATTATCAATGCCTGTATCAATCATGTCCCGCTTACACACATCTTTGTATCGTAGTAGAGGCCGACCCTGAGATCTCTTACGTCTTACCCATCTGTAATTCACCAAAAAAGATGTCCTTTGGTATTCTACCATCATCCATCCTCCTAAGTTGTCCTATCCATCTAAGTCAGGAGTCACCAAACTTTCTTTCACGGCGGGCCGGATAACTGACAAAATGATGAGCGCGGGCCGGATACTCATTCCGTACAAAACTTGCTCCGTCCTCAGTGGCGAAGGTCTTACGGACGCGTTTCGTAATCCTGTATACCCGCACTCGAAACATAGCTGCGCGCTATTTGGCAGCAGACCGCGTTGCGCTGGTTGTTTACGTAATGGTATGGGCGCCGGTCGTTCAGAAACCAATGGCAAACTACTGAACGTAAACTTGTCAAAACGTCAACAACAGCAACCAATGCTGTTGTTGACTGCAAACGTCCTGTAATGGATATGCAATTAACTTTAACAATACTTGCGAACCAGAACGAAAGCTCTGGTAAAAAAGACTAAAAACTAAGTTAATCATGGATGAGTGGCGTGCAATGCACACAAAAAAAAAAAAAAAAGAAAAAAAAAAAAGAAAAGACAACCAACATATTTATTTACTAAAAAAAAAAAGTTATCAAGGAAGGCGACGTTAGCGAAAAAAAGTTACACCTGACCTAGTGTGCACATATCCGAATCTCACAAACGAAGCAGCAACAAAAGTTTAGTTAGATTTGTGAAACTGATATTTTGTTTTCAAGATATCATCAATGTTTGGTTTGGAATTGCTGCATCCAATCAAGAGAATTACTTCCAAATGTTCATCAGTCAATCTCGTTCGATGTGTTGACTTCACATACTTTATTTGTGAACATGTTAGCTCACAGACATAAGTTGTTCCAAACATTGGTGCCATACCAGTGGCAAATTTCTTCAGTTTC
Organism: Cepaea hortensis; assembly: GCA_963921405.1. Lineage (NCBI taxonomy): Eukaryota > Metazoa > Mollusca > Gastropoda > Stylommatophora > Helicidae > Cepaea > Cepaea hortensis. The sequence continues at coordinate 22,485,559 of OY992891.1, forward strand.
GGAAACTCAACATCAGGTAAGCAGAGGCAAAATTCAACAAGTTTTCCTTCTCTGTGCTTCTCTTTTAACAAGCCATCTGCTTGCAAATCAATGAGCTCCAACTGTAGTTCAACTGGCACATCATCAAGGTTACAATCAAACGGATTCTGGAACAGAAGAATGCCACTCTCAGTTCTGTCAAGATCTCAAAATCTCTCGAAAATATGCTTTTTCAAGTCACGAATAATTTTTTTATTCTTCGGAAAATAGAGGTTGACATCTTCGGTGATTGTAGCGTAATACTCTTTGGAACTGTGAAAATGAGAAAAGTTTGCTCCTCCCAAGTGTGCATCAAACAATGACAACTTTTTCCGAAATCCTTTGATGATTCTGTAATGATCGCAGACGCCGTTATTCTTTCCCCGAAGTTTCAAATTCAGTTCATTTATGTAGGATGTGATGTCGACCAAACATGACAACTTTGACAGCCAGGTAGGATGTGACAGCTGTAATAGCACAATGCTTCTATGGCATTTTTATGCTACGTTTGTTACTTTATTGCCTCTATTCACACTTGTAGTTCACTTACCTATCACTGTCAAACAAAGAAATCCTTGTTACATACCTAAACAATGGATGACTGGCAAAAAGAAGTAAATATGGAGCATCTGACCAGTGTTGACAGCCGGACGGATCTGGGGGAGGGAAAGATGCGTGTATGTATGTGTTTTGCCATAGAAACCATGATAAAGTCAGAGCGTAGGCGTCGCTACAATGAACAGGGGAAGGACTTGGGATGGCGCGAAATAAGCAGACATTACAATAAATAAGAAAATCTGGATACAATAATTTATAATTGAAAATGGTAAATTTAAGACACATAGCAGCCAGAAGGTTTCCACACGTGTGAAGATCTCCTATTATTGTAAACATAATATTTATATTTAAATTGTATCACAACCCCTCGTGATCCATACGTTATATCAAGCAATTTTGGGTACCGTCGGCGGGCCTGTTGAAATGACGTCGCGGGCCGGATTCGGCCCGCGGGCCGTAGTTTGGTGACTCCTGATCTAAGTCTACGAAGACTGAGCATGGAATAAATTGTCACACAACCTGATCTTTCCAATACTTCAGTATTTGTGATTTTGTCTTGCCACTTAATACCAAGAATTCTTCGCAGACACCGCATATGAAAGCTGTTTAAACGTTTCTCTTGGTGTGAGTAAGTCGTCCAGGTTTCACTGCCATAAAGAAGAGTACTAAGGACACAGGCTTGATAGACAAGGACTTTCGTGTTGGTAGTAAGCTTTCTATTCTCCCAGACTCTTTTTCTTAACCTGTTCATTGTTGTTGCTGCCTTACCAATCCGGATGTTGATTTCCTGATCTAGGGATAATTTGCTATTTACCACTGATCCTAGATATGTAAAATGGTCTACTATCTCCAGTTCGGCGTCGTCAATAAAGATTGATGGTACACCATGTGCACCTTGTGACATAATCTGTCTTCTTTTTGTTAATTGTTAAACCAAATTCAGAACAGTTATTGGAGAATGCAGATAGTAGACATTGCAATTCTTCCTCAGAGTGGGTCGTAACTGCAGCATCATCTGCAAAAAGAAACTTTCTGATCAGTACCCTCCAAATTTTGGTCTTGGCCTTCAATCTCTGAGCATTGTAGAGGCCACCATCTGAGCGTGAGTGAATGTATATACCACCATCCTGATCACGAAAGGCATATTTCAGTAGAAGTGAAAAGTATATCCCAAAGAGGGTAGTACACAACCTTGC
>OY992891.1:22487530-22507530 GCA_963921405.1 Cepaea hortensis
CCTCCTCCTTCCTCCCTCCTCCTCCTCCCTCCTCCCCCTCCCTCCTTCCTCCTCCTCCCTCTTCTCCTCATCCCTCCTCCTCCTCTTCTCCTCCTCCCTCCTCCTCCTCCTCATCCTCCTCCCTCCTCATCCCTCCTCCTCCCTCCCTCCTCCCCCTTCACATTCCCTCCTCTCCCTTTTCCTCCTCTTCCCTCCTCATCTTCCCTCCTTCTCATCCCTCCTCATCCCTCCCTCACTCCCCTCCTCCTCCTCTCTCTTCCTCCCTCCTCCTCCTCCCTCTACCCCATCCCTCCTCCCTCCTCCTCCCTTCACATTCCTCCTCCTCCCCTCTTCCTCCTCCTCCTCCCTCCTCCTCCCTCCTCCCCCTCCCTCCTCCCCCTTCTTCTCTTCCCTCCTCCTCCTCCTCCCCCTCCTTCTCCTCCCTCCTCCTTCTCCCTCCTCCTTCTCCCCTCCTCCTTCTCCCTCCTCCTTCTCCCTCTTCCTCCTCCCTCTTCCTCCCTCTTCCTTCACCCTCCGCCTCCTCCTCCCTCCTCCTACTCTCTCCTCCTCCCTCCTCCTCCCTCTCCCTCCTCCTCCCTCTCCTCCTCCCTCCTCCTCCTCCCTTCTCCTCCTGCGTTCTCCTCCTCCCTCCTTCTCCTCCTCCTCCCCCTCTTTCCTCCTCCCTCCTCCTTCCCCTCCTCCTCCACCCTACTCCTCCCCTCCCTCCTCTTAATCCCTCCTCCTCCCTCCTATTCCTCCCTACTCCTCCTGTCTCCTCCTCCTCCCTCCTCCTCCCTCCTCTTCCCTCCTCCATCTCCCTCTTCCTCCTCCCTCCTCCATTTACCCAAGACAGACAGACAGACAGACAGACAGATAGTCGGGAACGGGATCTTATATGACTACTTATATGATTTAAATGAGATGCTCTCCACCATGGGCTGGGCCGGGTCAGACAGACAGACAGATAGATAGATAGATAGACAGACAGACAGACAGACAGACAGACAGACAGACAGACAGACAGACAGACAGACAGACAGACAGTCGGGAACGGGAACTTATATGACTACTTATATGAATTAAATGAGATGCTCCCCATCAGGGTCTGAGCGAAGCCGGGCCGGGTCAGACAGACAGACAGACAGATACACAGACAGACAGATAGATAGTCGGGAACGGGAACGGGAGCTTATATGACTACTTATATGAATTATATGAATTAAATGAGATGCTCCCCATCAGGGTCTGGGCGAAGCCGGGCCGGGTCAGACAGACAGACAGACAGATAGACAGACAGACAGATAGATAGTCGGGAACGGGAACGGGAGCTTATATGACTACTTATATGAATTATATGAATTAAATGAGATGCTCCCCACCAGGGTCTGGGCGAAGCCGGGCCGGGTCAGCTAGTGTTAGATAAAACAGATAAAGCAGTGCAATAGTTTCCATATTACATGGTGAAATCAAGTGGCAGAAAAAATAATATGAAAGATGAAGATACACCAATGATATGGAATAGTATGCATTGTGATTATGTATACGTTCCTGTGCGCGCGCGCACGCAAGCACTCACGCACGCACACACACACACGCAAGCACGCACACATCTAGACACATACACGTTGCTTCACGTAATCACTAAAAGTAACTGATAACTGATAACTAAAAGTAATATGAACAAACCCGGGATGGTTAACCCGGTCAACAAATGCCCGCAGAAGTCGGATGTGTCGGCCTAACGGCGCAAGAACGCAGCTTTCCTGTAAACAGGCACAACGCAATCACATCCGAAAAAAACCTCTAAATGAACGAAGAAGAAGAAGAAGATATGAACAAACATTCAAACTTCACACATACATATACACTTACGACTGTCGTGAACATCCTCACAAAAATGGGAAACTATTTTATACACATACGTTATGTAACGTAAACATGCCGGCTTCGTGGCTTAGAGGTTATGACTTTTCTCCGTAATCTCGTATACTCTCGTCGGTAACGTGATGATGGTGAGAATCAGCATGGTTCGAATCGCATCGGTAACTTACGGGGTATGTGAGCCGGCCGCTTAGAAAGCAATGGCAAACTACTGAGCGTAATCTTGTCAAGAAATCAACATACAGCTGAAAGATGCTGGTGTTGACAGCGATGTCCTGTAAAGGATATGCGAAAAAAAAAAAAAAAGAAAAACGTAAACATATTGTTGCAATTCAATACATTTCCTAAAATTGATATAAACATGATGAGGTAAGCAGTGCACAAGTTTTAATATTGTACATGTTAAAATAAAGTTTCAGTAAAAATAATAAAATGAAAAATGAGGACAAACAAAAAAATATTGAATAACATGTTAACATGACATGCATGTACTCACCACTCAGTTTCTCTCTTTAAAAAAAAAATCTTACGCACACAGACACACACACTAACTCACTCACGCTCTCACCACCTCACTCTCTCTTCTACTCACACTTACTGATTCTTTCTCTCACTCACTCAATCTCTCATGAAGCCCATAACACGATGAGATGAGATGAGATGATGAGTTGGGATGAAATGATGAGTTGAGGTGAGATGGGATGATGCGATGAGATGAGATGAGACAGAGCGAAGTGGCTGAGAACTTACAGTGTCCACCTCAGGCTCAAAAGCTACCGGTTTCGAATCCCAGCATACGGCGGAACATTTTCGTTAGAAATATTGGTTTCTAGTGATATAAGAATTAGGAAGAATTTGGAAGCAACAGAGATTTGGTTCCTAAGACGAATGTTTCGAATTCCTTGGACTGCCAAAGTAATTAATAACGATTGCTTGAAAGAGTTAATAAAACTATAACATTATATACAACAACAAGAAAGAGACAAACATCTTTCTTTGGTCATGTGATCAGAAAAGAGGCATTGGAGATCATCGTGACGACTGGAAAGATCGAAAGGAAGAGAGGCAGAAGCCGACCGAGAGAAATGATGCTGGATGAATTGAGACGGTGGCGTGGAGGAATATCAACAGCAGAGTTGATCAAAAACACCAAAGACCAAGATCTGAGAAGAGACATCAACGCATACGCCAACTGGCATGACACTTGATGATGATGATGATGATGATGATGATGATGATGATGAGTGATATCATATATCCTCATGATCTTGTTTGTGGGGAAATAAGATTCATCCTCGCCTTCTCAGATAAGGGTTAAATGAGAGCAAGGTAGAGGCTGTAGAGAAGCATGGCGACAAATGCCAGAGAGAATGGACTATAAGAAGAGTGTGACCAAACCTAAGGATCAACGCTATTCGGCGTGATTATAAGAAAATAGAGGAGAAACTGGGGACACATAACGAAGACCATAGAGCATGTCCTATAAGAGATGAGGCTGAGGACAAACATAACCAACATCATAGAGCATGTCCTATAAGAGATGAGGCTAAGGACAAACATAACCAACATCATAGAGCATGTCCTATAAGAGATGAGGCTAAGGACAAACATAACCTACATCATAGAGCATGTCCTATAAGAGATGAGGCTGAGGACAAACATAACCAACATCATAGAGCATGATCTATGTGAGATGGGACTAAAGACAGACATAACCTACATCATAGAGCATGTCCTATAAGAGATGAGGCTGGAGGACAAACATAAACATCATCATAGAGCATGATCTATGTGAGATGGGACTAAAGACAGACATAACCTACATCATAGAGCGTTTATTATTTGCCTTTCTGCAAGTTGTGCACAGTTACAAATTACAATAATTAGATAGCAAGACCACTGCCCTAACAAAGATTGTGTGGAATGAAAACTGCTAGACAGAGCCTGCTACCTTGGATGGCGCTGGGAGCCGATCCTGTGGCTTTGGTGATAGTGAGACAACATCAATTTCATAATTCCCAAAATATAGATTCGAGGATCGGAAATAAGCAATTTGGGAGCAGACAACCTTGTGTTAAATTTTGCTGGTATGAGACGTTGGTCATTCAGAAAACAACGGAAACTACTGAACTAATATATAGCAGTAAATCAGAAACAGCCAATAAATTATGGGGTTGATTACAACGTCGTGTAAAGGATATGGAAAAATTTAACCTTGGATGGAATTTGTCTAGATTAGTCCAACCTGACATAAACGCTTGCTGAAGACGGACATACTGACCACTGATGTGCTTAACTAGGTGTGCCCCTTGACAGAGAACAGAATACGTAAGAGGAGAAACACAGAGGCCTTAGTAACTGATTGTAGGACTTTGTCAGATTCGTCATTTCATTTATGATTTCTGATGTCAGTTAACACATTTGTGTCACCGTGAAGTCCTCGTCGATCAAGTGTTACCTTATAATCACTAACCGTAATCTTGTAAAGGCTTTTCAAGTAGTCCTCATTCCAGTTATAAGTACAACTGTCTGAGCTCAGCCAGTATATGATCCAAGCTTTCGCTAGACTTTGATGTTGTCAACAAAATGGCATATCGAAGATTCCAGTATATGCACGTCACAACGTATCTAGTCCTAGTTGGAGATATCAAGTCCCCATCATCACTGGATGTTATCTGAAGACCATAATATTGCCATTTTAACACAAGGTAAACATCCAGTTTATTAACCACGTCCACCAGAGTATGAACACTAAAGTAATCATTGGTCCGTGTGCAAATGCAGAAAGTCAGATCAACTGGATACTTTGGATTTAAGGCAGCACAATTCAGTCTAGGCTAGAGATTTCACATAATCGGTAGCACCTGTGCTCAGGGAGACCAAAATAATGAATACCTTCACAGCACTTCTTAGGAGCTGATCTACGAGAAGTCTCCACAAGGCTAGCTAATTGATGTGATCTGTGTGGGATCAATGTGTTTGTGTGTGCGTTCTTCTTCTTCTGCGTTCATCCGGATTTTTTTTCGGATGTGACTGCGTTTTGCCTGTTTACAGTAGAGCTGCGTTCTTGCGCCGTCAGGCCGACACATCCGACTTCTGCGGGCATTTGTTGACCGGGTTAACCTTCCCGGGGGTTTCTTAGGACGTTTGAATCTCACTGTTGTGGTGTTATCCCCCATCCTAGCTGGCCCATATAGAACAGCCAAAGACATCCTGGTCAACCCTCAAGGGAAGGCAGGGGCAGACCATGGGCATTCCCCGCAATCCAAGGAGGCTTCCATACTTGCAAAGCCATCACACAGCGCTCTGGTACTGGGCTCACCCAAGGAATCGTCACGTCCTGCACATGGCTGCTTAGCCTCACTTCCGTATATTGGGCCTTCCGTTCACCATAGGCTGTTCCTCCGGAAACCAGAAGAATGCAGTCTGCAGATGACATCCACACAGTGAGCTTTCGATTAAGACTTTCCACATAATGGATTTGCTATCCAAGCAATATTCCATTTCGTGCCACTAAGACACTTTTTCCACCTTTTATGAAGCCCACACAGTGAGCTTTTGATTTGGACTTTCCACGTAATGGATGTGCTATCCAAGCAATATTCCATTTCATGCCTCTGGGACGCTTTTGTAACCGACATACCTGTGGTATGAAGTGTGGCAGTCTAAATACATCTTCATGCACCTTTAGATGTCAACCTGAATGTAGTTAAAGTAAGCTGTAGTCAAATTGAGCTTGTTGATATCTCCATAGAGCTTGTCCTCAAATGAAGCAGGCGTGGGCCAAAATATCTTTCTCTGTTCTGCATAAATTGGGCACTCCTGCAACAAATGTTTAGCTGTCATTTTACCAGTTCCACAATTACATTAATCGGTATCTCCTATCTTTAGTTTGTTGAACAAGTGGTGTTTCAGCCTGTTATGTCCTGTGCGGAGTCTGAAGATTGCTACTTGTTCTCTTCGGTCGAGTTTGTAATATGCATCATCCTTCTGGTGGCCTGGATGCTCTGATTCCCATTTGGTTCTATAAGTGCTTTTTATAAACCTTTTTGCCTCATTATAGGTTATGTCTATGTCAGGCTGTGGTAATCGTCCACCCTCTTTTGCTAGTCTGTCAGCCTCTTCATTTCCAGGTATACTGCAATGTGATGGGATCCACTGTATTACAACTTGTTTGGATTTCTGGCATAGACCATGGAGTACTGCTCTTAGGTCAGCTAGTTCTGTGCTGTTTTTACTCTTCAGTATTGAGACAGCCGACTTTGCATCTGTGAAGATAGCTATTTGCTTCTCTTTATTTTCCTCCATCAAGAGCATTTCTGCTGCAGTTTTCAAAGCCTCTACCTCCGCTTTGAATACTTGAAAATTTTCCAGTTGCCACTGACTGTGTTTTTATCACTCCATTTTTTAAATTAAGGAGAATTCCTCCTCCTCCATTTTTAATTGAATCTTTGGCTGATCCATCTGTATATGCATGGGTCCAATTGCTGCTTGGGTAATGTTCTTTTATGTAGCTGAGGGTTATTTTTCTTCTTTCGGTTTCATTCTGAGTGTTCTTTTTCTCAATCCCAGGAATGTTTTCTATCATCTCAGGCAGTTGCTGCTGTCTCCAAGCTGAGAAGTTGTGTGCATTGTAAATGGGCTTGACTGTTGATATGTTAAGTATGGGATCTGCCCTAATCTTTCGTTTTGCAGTTTCTACAAAGTTGCTACGCTTCAGTCTTCCTTTTCCAAAACCATTAAACCTGTTATACATAGGGTGGTCTGTCAATCTTCTAAATTTTTCAGCTTGTTGCTGGGCTCTGCTATCTCTTCTGTCCTGCATTGGTTGTAAACAAGTGATCTTTTCTAGTTCATTAATAGGCGTTGTCTTCAGACTTCCAGTTATGATTCGCATTCCTTGGTTTTGGACTCTACTTATTTTGTTAAAGTTTGACTTAGCTGCTGTTGCCCAAGCTGCAATGCCATATTCCAGTACTGGCCTCACCCGTCCAGTATATAACTTCTTGAGAACTTTCTCATCTGCTCCCCACGTTGTACCAGCAAGCTTTTTCATGATTGCCATTCTCTGCCTTGCTCTTGTTCGATTTTTCTCAACCTGTGTCTTCCATGTCAGGCGACGATCAAAGGTGACTCCTAGATAGTTTGGATTTTCTTCATAGCGCAATATTTTTTCCATTCAATACCAGCTTAGGTTGCTGAGTTTTATTTGAGAGGGAGAACACTGTGCATGTTGTTTTCTCCTCACTTATCGTCACTAGCCATGATTTTGACCAGTCCTCTAGCGCTAATAAGGCTTGCTGTATTCTGCTGTTAGCTGTACTAATATATTCTTCAGATGTCCATATGGCTAGGTCATCTGCAAAGGAGGATGTGTGTACTCTGGCTGGAAAATTTTCTGTGATGCCATTTATATATGCCAGGAATAATGTTGGTGAAAGAACTCCTCCTTGGGAGCACCTTGCTCCAACAGCATCATTTTGCTTGTTTGTCCTTGTACTTTTGTCCTGGCAGTTCTGTTCTCAAGGTAGTGGCTGATCCATTTATACATTTTTCCACAAACATGCACTTTTTGCAGTTTTACTTTCAGTCCTTCCTTCCATACTTTATCAAATGCTTTTTCTAAATCTATCCAGACTGCTAGTGTGTGCTTTTTCTCTTGGAAGGTATCCTCTATTTCCTGAGCTATATAGGTTATTTGATCTTCAGTGGATCTGTACTTTCTGAATCCTGCTTGGTGTGGTGTTAAGAGTTTGTTTTCTTCCAAATGCCATGTTAGCCTGCCATTGATAAAGCGTTCCATTAATTTTCCTACACAGCTAAGTAGACTGATAGGTCGATAGCCATTTGGTTCTTCCAGGTCTTTTCCTTTCTTTGGGACTGGTATTAGTATAGCTTCCTTCCATGCCTGTAGGACTATTCCTCTCTTCCAGCTGTTATTTAGGACTGCTAGTAGTTTCTTCTTTGCCTTGGTGCCTAGTCCTATTAGCATTTCATTTGTGATTCCATCCTTTCCTGGTGATTTCTTCTTTTTTAGGGTATTCATTGCCTGTTCCATTTCTTCCATTGTTAGATTTGCCATCATATATTCTGCTGCTGTCTCTGTATTTCTATGATGTATCTGTTTGTCTTTGATTGCTTTCTTCTGTTCGGTTGTAATATCAATGTGGTTTGCATTTGCATAGTGTTCCATTAGTGCATTTGCAGCCTTTTTTCCTGTAAGCAAGGCATTTCCTTGTTTAATTGTTATTTGTTTGTTTCTAGGTCCTTCATTGTTCATGGCTTTCACTAGTTTCCATAGTTTGTTTCCATCCCTGTCAAAATTAAGGTGTTCTGTTTTTTCCCTCCAACAATCTCTTGTTGTTTGATTTACTGTTCTTTTATATTTTGCTGAGATGGCTTTGAGAGAGATGTTCGCTTCAATTGTTTGTTCTCTCTCTGCTGTCTTCCTGGCATCTTCAACTTTGTCCTCCAAACTTTGTAGTTCTTCAGTCCAGTATGGTTTGTAATTTTTCCTCGCTCCTCTTGGAATGGACTCAGTGGCTGCCTGTATTATCGCTCTGTTTAGACTTTCCACCATTTGCTTTATGTTGCCATATCGTGTATTTATGTTTTCACAATATTTGTCTGTTAGTATGGCAAATCTGTCCCAATCTGCTCGTTTGTAATGCCAGCGGGGCAAGGGCTTTTGCTCCTGTTGAACATACTCCATATTCATTACAAGCTTGATTGGTCTGTGGTCACTACCTGCTAATTGGTCCAGCACATGGCGATCGATTTTGTGGAGGATGTCTCCTGTGCAGAAAGCTAAGTCTGGAGTAGAAGTGGTAAGCCATCTTCTGGAGTAGAAGCTCGGTGTGTCATCCGCTTTGTTGAGTAGATGGAGATTTGAGTCTATTTCCCAGTCCTCCAATTCATCTCCTCTTTTGTCAGTATCTGGGTATCCCCATCTTTCCGAACGGCTATTAAAGTCTCCGACAATAATGCAGTTTGTGTCAGTTATTTTCATGTTTGAGAGTGTAAGGTCCTTATCTGCTGGGCTATACAGATTGTAGATTCTTATTTTCACGTCCTTTATCATTATATCAACACCTATAATTTCCGTTTGGTTGTCAGAGATCACAGATACTTCGCTGCAAGGTATTGTATTTCGTGTAAGTATTAGAACTCCTCCTTTGTGTCCTTCGCGGTCGAAACGTGTGGCCTGATATTCTCTGACTGAGAATTTGTGATTGGCATTGAGGTGTGTCTCTTGAATGCATGCCACATCTATTCTATCTTTATGAAGACGCTGTGTTAGGGAGTCTTTCTTCTTGTAAACTCCTTCGGCATTCCATTGTAGTATGTTGAGTGTCCGGGGTATTTGGTCAATAGCTCTTAACCTACTCCTCTGTGCCTTGACTCCACAGCACAGGGGAAGGTGACCACCAGTAGTCATGGGTGGATCCCCTCGAGGCAGGGGGCCCGGCACTATCGCCGCCTGATGGGACTTCACGGGATTAGCACCATAACGATTAATTTTGATTTGTGACATCATGAATTAAGTTACGTTGCACTGCTTTGTCAAGCCTATGGCTCAGTACATCCGATTTCGACAAGCATTTATTCGGGGTTCTTTCCCTAGCCTTTGACTGTCCCCAGTCTACCTACAAGGCAGCAGGTTTTACGTTGCACTGCTTTGTTAAGCCTGTGGCTCAGTACATCCGATTTCGACAAGCATGTATTCGGGGTGCTTTCCCTAGCCTTTGACTGTCCCCAGTCTACCTACAAGGCAGCAGGTTTGTGTGTCTCTTCGTCTGGTCCCTCTCCCTTGACCTGTCCGACATGGGTGGTCCTATCAGTAGCTGTGCTACCGTCGGCATAGCTCTTGGGGTCATTGAGACGCGCAAGCCCCTCTACCTCGTCACGGTGGACACACAGCAGAGGGGGTGTGTGCGTTCATTCCTAGCTTACTTCTAATTCCTGTGATGATGAGGGAAAAAAAAGACAGTTTAATGTCTCAATTTTCCATACTCATAATAGTTATATTGATTCATTTCAAGCTGAACTTCAAACATTTTGCTTAGCTAGCTTATCCAAAACATATTCATATGTCTACGTTCATTAGTTAACGGTAGCACTAAAAGACAATAGCTCATCTACTGGGTATTTGTAAAGTCTCACTACACTTTGTAGAACAGTAAAAATAAAAATTATTACTTCCGTTTATAACACCAATGTGTTTGGAGCGCAAATATTTACTACAGCAGACGACAGCCATTTGCTGCATATTGCTTCACAATGGACTGTGGAGCACATTTGTTGATGATATCATATACTTAATTTTTCAAACTTGTTCTACATACAGAGTGTAGTGAGACTTTACACACATCCGGTACGTGGAATAATACAGATATTTACTAGGACGCTTATTTCATTATTTTAGCGAACACGTTAGTTAAAGGTTGGAAGTGTATGACTGTGCACATTGTCTGCAAATTGTAGCGACGACAGGGTTGGTGTGTGGGAAAGTTTATGTGACAGAGTAAGCAGCGGCTGGTTAATTAGGACACCTGTATTGTACTTCCTATATCTCAGTGTTTACCTTATGTACCAAGTCTCTGTCGGCTGGTCTATCTCTATTAGAGGGCCTATTCCTTCTTCTGATATTTACGAGCCAATGTTATAGACTGGTAATCCACTGTCTCACACTATCGGCGTACAGGGAGAGGGACGGCTCAAATTTCATTTGCCCAACTTCTATACAAGCTGCCAGGGAGCGAACCAAACTTTAGGCTGAAAGTTTGGAAGATCCATTGCAACCAGCTTTCATTGTAGAGACGGCACTTGATTGATCGATTGATTGTTATTGATTGCACGATTGATTGATAAGAAAAACATTAACATGATTGACTGCAGGATTAACTGATAAGAAAAACATTAACATGCTAGCATAGATTATTGATTATGATAGAAGAGTAAGAGTATGCCAGGATGGCATTCAAGGAAAGTGCAAAGCTAAGATATTATATTCCCATTTGCCAGGTTCAGTTTCAGTCACTATTGTGAAATTCAATTTGAAATTGTATATTTCTCGGAGGTCTCTGAACGTAAATAAACAAGAAACGTTAAAATATAAATACATTCGAAAGTATTGTTTGTTCAGTTGCTAATCTGGAAAACTTGTTCGTTAATCTATTTACTTGTATGTCTGTACACATAATCTACGTATGTATATTTGTTTATCTTCTGCTTTTCTTCATCTTCGTCTTGTTATTGTTGCTGTCTTTGTTGTTGTTGATGTTATTGTTCTTATTCTAGCTTGTTTAGTAAGCGTCCAGGTCTCACAGGCTTATGTTGCAATGGGAAAGGTGCACGCTCTTAAAAATCTAATTTTTGTAGTTCTATCTGTCCCACTTCATAATTTATTCAGTTGTTTTAGTCTTTGAAGAGCAATTGATAGTCGTCGTTTAACTTTTTTTCATTGTGTCACACACACACACACACACACACACACACACACACACACACACATACACACACGCACACGGACGCACGCACGCACGAACGCACAAACATACACAGACACACATATATATATATATATATATATATCATATATATATGCCGGTCTCCCTGGTCGAGGTGTTAGCAGCTTTCTCCGTAACCCCGAATACTCTCGTGGTTGCCGTGAGCGCACGAGAACTTGAAGGGGTTCGAGTCGCGCCAGTGACTTACGAGAGTATGGAGTCGGTCGCTCAGAAAGTCGTGGCGTGCTGATGAGCGTAATCTAGCCTAGGAATCAACATACAGCTGAAAGATGCTGATGTTGACCGCAATATCCTGAAACAGGATGGAAACGAGAAAAAAAAAAAAAATATATATATATATATATATGACTAGCACCTTGCCTTCTTGTGTCGTCTTGACAGACGATAGTTTAATTCAATTAGTTCAATCAATCAGGAGCCGTCTCCGCAATGTAAGTTGGCTGCAATGGATCTCCAACACTGTCTGTCCCTCGCCTTGATTGTACATTCTGTCAGACTGATGTTCGTCCATATCTTCCCACTTGTATCGTTGTCAGCCTCTTGCTCGCTTGCCCTTAACCTTGCCTCCAGTATGGTTTTGATAAGAGTGTTATGTCTTTTATTTCCATGAAATACGATATATTCTTCTGAATATCCACATCTTAGACAATTATCATTTGACAATTCTCATTTTAATGCGTTTTTAATCTCTCTAGAAGTCAATACATACTGATTTTATGGTGTTGAAAGCATTTTGCGCCATTCCTATTCTATAGTTGATTTCTACTTCACTTTTGCCATCTTCTGTTAATACATGTCCAAAGCAGGAGAAATGTGTTACTTGTTCTAGTTATCTGCCCGTTTACTGTGATGTTCATTGATGACCCTTCCTTTCCACTTCTAATTATCATAGTTTTTGTTTTGTGGATGTTAATATATATGCCACATTCTGCACTATGCCTGTTTACTTGTTCTACCAGGTTTTTTAACTGCTAGTAACTAGTAACACGGTAACGTCAGCATACCTAAGATTGTTTATGATTCTTCCATTGAAGTTAGGTCCAGGCAGTTCGACTTGTTTAAAAATTCTGAAGGCTCATCTTCAGGGTGGCCAAGAATTACCCATATTTTCTTATTATTGTGATCGCATTGCAGTCTGTGGGATACTACGTGGTGAGATCCCAATCTCTTCCACGATGGCCAGCCATGTTCACTATCATGTCCTGAACACGCCTCATGTGTGCCACATACTCTGATGTTTCGCCTTCGAAGTCGTTGATCTGTGTAAGTAGATTCATCCGCCTTCTTCACCGTCCCAGTCCTTGTGTACTGGTTATGTCCACTCGCTTAGTAGGATATTACCCCTACTTCACTCATGTAGTTTAGCCAGTCAGCCAAGACAGTTGCCCTTGGTGTGGCCACCGCCGTACACAAGCGGTATTCGTGGAGCCATACATGAGCTAGGTAAAGAGAGGGAACCAAACAGGTAGGATCCTGGCATATCCATTGGGATATGGCTGCCACTCACCGTGAGGTACTCTTCCTCTCTCTTTATCCTACATCAGATTAGTTTCCAATCTGGTCTATCTGTACGTGAGAGGTAGATTAGTTCACGAATGGATCGATTTGTGTATGTGACAGATTAGTTCACAAACAGCTCTATCCGTGCATGTGAAATATAGATTAATTCAAAAACATTTCTATCTGTAAATGTGAAAGATAAATTAATTCACAAACAGGTCTATCTGTAAATGTGAGAGATAAATTAATTCACAAACCGGTCTATCTGTATATGTGAGAGATAGATTAATTCACAAACAGGTCTATATATCTGTGTATGCGAGAGATAGATTAATTCACAAACAGGTCGATATGTAAATATGAGACATATATTAATTAACAAACGGGTCTGTATGTATATATGAGAAATAGATTAATTCACAAACAGGTCTATATATCTGTATATGTGAGAGATAGATTAATTCACAAACAGGTCTATATATCTGCATATGTGAGAGATAGATTAACTCACAAACAGGTCTATATATCTGCATATGTGAGAGATAGATTAATTCACAAACAGGTCTATATATCTGCATATGTGAGAGATAGATTAACTCACAAACAGGTCTATATATCTGCATATGTGAGAGATAGATTAACTCACCAACAGGTCTATATATCTGTATATGTGAGAGATAGATTAACTCACAAACAGGTCTATATATCTGCATATGTGAGAGATAGATTAACTCACAAACAGGTCTATATATCTGTATATGTGAGAGATAGATTAATTTACAAACAGGTCTATCTGTATATGTGAGAGATAGATTAATTCACAAACCGGTCTATCTGTATATCTGTGAGATAGATTAATTTACAAACAGGTCTATATATCTGTGTATGCGAGAGATAGATTAATTCACAAACAGGTCAATATGTAAATGTGAGACATATATTAATTAACAAACGGGTCTGTATATATATATATATATATATATATATATATATATATATATATATATATATATATATATATATATATATATATATATATATATATATATATATATATATGAGAAATAGATCAATTCACAAACAGGTCTATACATCTGTATATGTGAGAGATAGATTAATTTACAAACAGGTCTATATATCTGTATATGTGAGAGAGAGATTAATTCACAAACAGGTCTATATATCTGTATATGTGAGAGATAGATTAATTCACAAACATCTCTATCTGTACATGTGAGAGATAGATTAATTCACAAACAGCTCTATCTGTACATGTGAGAGATAGATTAATTCACAAACAGCTCTTTCTGTATATGTGAGAGATAGATTAATTCACAAACAGCTCTATCTGTACATGTGAGAGTTAGATTAGCCCACAATCGGGCCCACCCGTATGTCCATCGATGGGGTTTGAGGTACCCACGGCCGAGAGGGCGCGATCAATATCAACGGGCGCATTTTTCCCAGGAGAGGTCACTAGCTAGGATCACGTGACAGCTTATCGATTGCCCAGCCAGCAGGAATTTGGCAGCCGACTAATGTTGTGGCCAAACATCACCAGAGGGCAGAGGTGACTGGCGAGTGTGTGTTGTTCTCACAGATTGCGGCGTTATTGATGTGGGAAATGCTTGCAAGTTTGTTTCTCCCGTTGAATATCGTCGTCAGCATAATCATAATCATCATCGTCTTCATCTCATCAGCATCTTCATTAACATCATCATCGTCGTCTTCATCGTAGTCATCTTCATCATCGCCGGCGACGTCATCATCATTGTCGTCGTTGTCGTCGCCATCATCATCATCATCATCATCATCATCATCATCATCATCATCATCATCATCATCATCATCATCATCATCATCATCATCATCATCATCAACGTCATCGTTTATCATCCTCGTCGTTTTCATCAACATCATAATAATCATCATTATATTGATTCATCAAGCACCTTATCGTCTGATATGGCGATCATGCGGTCTTCACCAGCAGGTATCAATTCTTGTGTTGACACATGTCCGCACTCTGGTACTCGGTTGTCAAGAATCTTCTGTCATCTTCTGCCTTTACCTCTCTGTCACTGTCAATGTTCAGTTGTCACATGTCAAGCTACTACTTCTAGTAGCACGCGACTGATTTTCTCTATTACCAGCGTATTTCGCCATCAGGTGAACCCACTCCAACTTCTGAGGTACTTGTAATTTACACCCCCAAGTCAACGACGAGAAGTCAACTTTTAGTCCAACTGACCTGTGTAGGGATTGAACCCGCTACCTCGGCATCAGCACACTGGAAGTTTAAAAGCAAGCGTTCTTATCCATACGTTACACTGACCCCTTGTGTGGCAGTGAATCATGGAATGTGAACGGACAAATGAGGAAGAGCTTGAAGGCAGCAGTGGTGTGGGTTTGAGTCGCGTGTAGCGAATACCTTGGACTGTCGGAGCAACTAACAACGGTTGACTGGGAAATGCTAATGAAAGTGGAAAATTATTCAGGGCTATAGGAAACAGACAGACGCCGTAGTGTGGTCATAAAATGAGAGGCGACGAATTGGAGAATTTCGTGACAACTGGACGGATCAATGGTAAAAGTGGAAGGTTGGGAGAAATGAAGGTTTGATGGCCTCAATCGCCGTGATCATCATCGTCGTGGCTATTATTATCATAATCACTACCATTATCATAATATCATCATTATCATAATAGCATCAGTATCAACATCACCATTATCATCATAATAACATCATTATTATAATATCATCATTATCATAATCATCATCATTATCATACAATCATCATTATCATAATGTCATCATTATCATAATATCATCATTATCATAATATCATCATTATCATAATATCATCACTATCATAATATCATCATTATCATAATACCATAATTATCATAATCATCATCATTATCTCACAATCATCATTATCATAATAACATCATTATCATAATAACATCAATATCATAATAGCAATCATTATCATAATAACCACAATTCAATGAGTTGTCCCGTCTTTCCTCATTTCCCTCTACCATAAGCCAGATGTCCTGTTCCTGGTGCTGCCATGTGTATGTTATCTGTCAGATCTTGCATCCATCTACGTTCTGTCACATCATGAACCCATCTACGTTCTGTCACATCATGACCCCATCTACACTCTGTCACATCATGAACCCATCTACGTTCTGTCACATCATGACCCCATCTACACTCTGTCACATCATGAACCCATCTACGTTCTGTCACATCATGACCCCATCTACACTCTGTCACATCATGAACCCACCTACGTTCTGTCACATCATGACCCCATCTACACTCTGTCACATCAAGAACCCATCTACGTTCTGTCACATCATGAACCCATCTACGTTCTGTCACATCATGAACCCATCTACGTTCTGTCACAACATGAACCCATTTACGTTCTGTCACATCATGAACCCATCTAGTTCTGTCACATCTTGCATCCATCTACGTTCTGTCACATCATGAACCCATCTACGTTCTGTCACATCATGAACCCATCTACGTTCTGTCACATCATGAACTCATCTACGTTCTGTCACATCATGAACCCATCTACGTTCTGTCCCATCATGAACTCATCTACGTTCTGTCACATCATGAACCCATCTACGTTCTGTCACATCATGAACCCATCTACACTCTGTCACATCATGAACTCATCTACGTTCTGTCACATCATGAACCCATCTACGCTCTGTCACATCATGAACCCGTCTACGTTCTGTCACATCATGAACCCATCTACGTTCTGTCACATCATGAACTCATCTACGTTCTGTCACATCTTGCATCCATCTACGTTATGTCACATCATGAACCCATCTACGTTCTGTCACATTTTGAATTCATCTACGCTCTGTCACATCATGAACCCGTCTACGTTCTGTCACATCATGAACCCATCTACGTTCTGTCACATCATGAACCCATCTACGTTCTGTCACATTTTGAATTCATCTACGTTCTGTCACATCATGAACCCATCTACGTTCTGTCACATCATGAACCCATCTACGTTCTGTCACATTTTGAATTCATCTACGTTCTGTCACATCATGAACCCATCTACGTTCTGTCACATCTTGCATCCATCTACGTTCTGTCACATCATGAACCCATCTACGCTCTGTCACATCATGAACCCATCTACGCTCTGTCACATCATGAACCCATCTACGCTCTGTCACATCATGAACCCATCTACGTTCTGTCACATCTTGCATCCATCTACGTTCTGTCACATCATGAACCCATCTACGCTCTGTCACATCATGAACCCGTCTACGTTCTGTCACATTTTAAATTCATCTACGTTCTGTCACATCATGAACCCATCTACGTTCTGTCACATCGTGAACCCATCTACGTTCTGTCACATCTTGAATTCATATAAATTCTGTCACATCATGAACCCATCTACGTTCTGTCACATCATGACCCATCTACGTTCTGTCACATCTTGAATTCATCTACGTTCTGATCCTTTTCGTCTCAGCTTCTGCGGTCCGCCTCTCTCCGGAGTTATCTTTTGCAACATGCATCGGGCAGAGTGGCCGGTTTCCATTCAACAATCAAAAATAAAGAATATATGTTGGAACCTTTCCCCAGGACACGCTGGTGTGGTGGGAAACGAGCAGGCAGACAGATTGGTTGGGTCTGCACCGCTTGGTGGGGCGTTGGTGCATGATAAGGCAGATGTGGTCGGGGCCATTATGGACCGTATGTTTAATGAACAAGAACAGATGGATCATCATGACTTGGAGAGAATATTACAGGGAGTGACCAGAGGTTTTGGCCGACACTCCGGACCCCGAAGAAAGGCCGGACCACTACTGATGCCATTAGGATTGGGATTCTTCGCCGGCTGTTGCAGATGAGGATGAAGCACGTTTGGGAGTGCTCCGAATGTTGTGATGTCGGTTCTTGACTCAACTCAACTCCACGGTGTCAAACATTCAGTCTCAGACCAACCCTCTTTAGTCGCCTGATACGGCATGCACAGGAGATCTACACTGACTATTCTATACATCTCCTTTGGTGCCTCGGTAACATCCTCATCATCATCCAGTACCTTGCCGGCTGGCGTGGGCTATCATGCCTCGCCCCACATTGCGATCTCCGACGGCATGGGTCGATTCGTGTATTGACTCCCTTCCGTGCCATGACACAAGACAGTCAAGAATCTTCTCACGCTGACTTCCTCTATCTCTCTTTCCCCAACATTTTTTTGGGTTGCATATCATATTTACAGGACATCGCTGTCAACACCAGCACTGCTGTTGTTGATGTCTTGGTACGTTTACGTTCAGCAGTTTGCCATTGCTTTCTGAACGACCGGCTCCCATACCATCACGTTAAAACATTGGTCTGCTGCCAAATCGGTCGCAGCTGCGTTTCGAACGCAGGTAAGCAGAATTACGAACCGCGTCCGTAACGTCTTTGCCACAGAGACCGGCTTTCCGCAACATTGGGGCGGGGAAATCAGGCCAGCGTGGACCACGCTCAAGTTCAAAGTGAGCAAACGAAAAAGAAGTTCGATAAGTGGCTGATTGGGTCACGTGATTATTAATCTCAGGCTGGTTGGTTAATTAGTCGCGGGTCCAACTCCACGGCAAAGAGTCGCCCCATTATGCACCGTTCATTTGCCCGTGCATATCACACAAAATGATCCTCACCGCCCTATGTGATATGTGGAACAGACGTGAAGAATGCTCCATTACTTCCTTATATAAGTTCAATCTGAGGCAGGCATGGACCCTAATTATAACTTCTCTTCCGGGGTTGAACCGGGTCGGAAAAATAGAAGATGAGCAACAACTAGGTCCATTTGTTCCGAAGTCTATACCAAATGTACAGTTAAAGTCAATTGTAGTAATTATGGGCTGGTACAGGCATCGATTATCAGTGAGTCGAAGAAAAAAATAATTTCCAGGCGTCTGTAAAGAAGGTACTTTGCCATTGCTTTCTTTCTAGGCAGTGACCATACTGGTCGATGACCGTAGCCGTTGTCTCCAAAATCACATCCTCTGCCTACCATCGTGAAATTGGAGACCATAACCTACAACTATCTGTCGGCTGCTCTTCAACTCCATCCACCACTTGCACCCATGGCTTAAAGTGCCCCTGATAGGGTCTAAACAGGTGTTCTATCTGCAAGTCCCAGAAGAAACAAATGAAAGCCGTAAACTGATTAGAGAAATTTGACGTAGACAGTCAATATTTTATGGGCACGTTATGAGAGGAAATAAATGTTAGAACTTGGTGACAATTGGAAAGATTAAGAGGAAAAGAATAAGGGGAAAAAAGAGAAGTAAATACCTGGATGGTTTGGCCCCGTGACATGGTCGAGACAAGAACACAGAGCTGATCCATGACTCTGGTGATCGTGTGAGATGGCGAAATATGACCGCTCAAGCTTATCGACATGGCACATGATGATGTACAAAATCTCACTAGCAACCCAGACAGCGCAGTGACTTGCACGCCTGCCTGTCCACCCGGTAGTCAAGAGTTTGAACCCTCTGTGAGCCGGACATTATGTCCATAGACCCGGACTCCCTGTTAGACCCTGGCTAAAATTGTAGAGACCATGTGTTGCCCATACAGCATGATGCCTCTCTCGGCCTGCCTAGTTTACTCCAGAGGAAAGGTAACACCCCTACATCTGGAACAAGACAAGCTGCAGGAGTTGCCGGATTAGCAAGGCAATGCCCTAACTGTCCACCTATTGGAGCTTCGATCCAAGACCAGTTGCCAACCTGGTTTGCCCTGCCATGACATTTAGTCTTTAGGTTGCATTTCCTCGCCCTAGGATAAGGATTGTACCCTCCCAGTTGCGCTCCTCCGCCTGAAGCCGATGCCACAATGTGGGGTGTCGGATGTGGTGAGCGCCGCCCAACATTCGGCGCTAACCGACAGCTGGTAGTACTCTCTACTGCCATGCGGTAGCTCAGTCATATCTGGCTAAGACCCAACATTCGGCGCTAGCAGAAAGCGGGTAGTACCGTCTACTTTCATACACTCAGTCATATCTAAGACCCAACATTCGGCGCTAACAGAAAGCAGTA